>CAHIKZ030000758.1:555000-697500 GCA_903632075.3 Acanthosepion pharaonis
CAAACCATTCATTCCTTTCACTCTTGTTTTGAATTGTTAAATTTGGCAAAATTTAACAATCATATCTGCAAAAAAATTGGTGGGTCAAAATAAGATTTTCTCTTGGCACTGTTGCTACTGTATACTCCCTTGGCAGTTTTTTATTTCTTAAAAAGCCACTTAGGGAATTTTAATGAAACCGAAATATTTGTAATTGAAATTATGCATTTTTTTTTACCTGTCCGGTTATCCCCTCCCCATAACATTCTCAGGGTGGCTGATTCTGTATTCTATTACTGCAGATCTGTAGTCACACATGCACCTATATGTAACTTATTGTTGATTTAGATTAGCATTGTTAATTTAGACTGACACTGCATCAGCTAGTCATCTTGTATTTAGTGCTTTTACTGTATCTTTGATCAAATTCCACAATATAATTTGATATACACCTAGCCTCTTGTCTCCAAAAACCATCAAAGGTTTAGTATGCCCCATAAGCATTATCATCAATCAATTCTTTCATAAATAAATCAAGTGCAGCAATTAAAGTGTCTGGTTCATTCTCCTGATTTAGATTCTCTGTTTTTATGGTTAAGGCATCTTCTCTGGTCTTTACTGATAAAGTTACTCGGTGCCCCCGTCCCTGCATCATGCTTTTTTTTTTTTTTTTTTTTTTTTTTTTTCTCTCTCTCTCTCTCTCTCCTTCGCTCCGCCCCCAATTCTTCCCACCTTTATGAAATTCTGGCAGATTCATCTTTTATATGATCTTGATTTTCTTAAAGCTCTGAACAAATATCAGTCTGGGAACTACCCGACTCCTTCAGCCATGCTTTATCTTTACAAGAATTAGTTAAGACCAAAAATGGAATACTGCTGCCATATCTGGGCTGGAGCTACAGTCCTCCCTTTCTAACCTTGATAGCTTAAAATCATTTCATCTTGTAGGGGAATGACTTCTCTCCCCCACCCCTATCCACAGCCATTTACCCACAGATGCAACATAATAAAACCTATCGCTAATCTATCTTGATTTCCATGTCAAATGTTCAGATGAGCTCCACTTTTACTTCGGCCTGTTCAGACTTCGACAACTAAGACTAAAATATATTCACAATTGAATTTGCCTCATTTCTGTGGTATTCCAAATGTAAGGAGAAATTTCCACTTGGACAGCTTTTTCTCCCTAAGGAGAGCAACATTGTGGAACACTCTCTTGTTCCTCTGCATATTACAATCTCAATCTCTTTAATGGTCAATTGGTTTCCCTCTTCCTCATTTTAATAATCTTCACTTCTTTACCACCCCCTTTTACACACCTTATTCTTTAATCCTTATACTTTGAGTGGCTTTCAAATTTTATATTGAGTGAACTTTAGTATACACAATAAGTTTTCTACAAAAGTGCAAGTTCAGTAATGGATTAATTACTGGATCTGTGGATAGCAAGATAACTTGTGACATTTAAAATTAATAGCTATAAACAATATCTATTAGTATAAAACTGTCAATTGTTTCCCTTTATATGTCATATGGCTAGACTGTTGTCTGAACATTGTCTATGAGGCTAATTTGAATATGTGTAGCACTGACTTCTGAGATAACTAGACTTTGTTACAGTCAAGTGAGGGGTAAATTTTTTTTTTTTTTTTTTTTTTTGCTAGAAGGCAAGAAAGGAAATGTGACATCTCATAAACTAGAACTGCAGTAATTGTCTATGTCTCTGAGATGAGGTATTATTACTTGCATTATTTACATTACTCGGATTGTTATCCTCATCTTCACTGCCATATTGCAAACATTTTGGCCGTTGTATGCCCTGGACTTTTCAGGTGACTGGAATTTCAAACTGAACTCTTTATTTCGCCCACTGGGGTAGATTGTTCTTCCAGATGTCTTGGTTATTTCCCTTTGACTCAAATCTCCAAGTTTTTGGTTCACCACTGCTGTGGCCTGGTATTGAACTCACAATTCTTTGGGTCTAGTCATTGGATCTAACCAATGTCTTTATTCACTGGAATAAAGGTTTGAAATCACAATCACCTGAAGAAGGCTGGAGTGTACAGTGACCAGAACATTGCAAATATGGCAATGAACATGCAGATAACTGTCAGAGCCAGTGCACTAATTGTGGACATTTGTGTAACCATCTTTAAATTTTTATTTAAAAAAATCGGAAGGTTCTGGTGGCCAAGAAGTTAACATGGAAAATAGATTTTTCAAACAAAGTCCAAGCTGCAGATAATGTTCCCTTTGCATTAATGCCTTCAAGAAAGACATGAATAGAAATAAATGATGTAACTATTCAGCTGCATCAAAGTTTTTGGTGAAAAACTTCTATTTTTTAAAATATTATTTCACTCCAAGCAAGGCAAAAATGCCACTAGAATGCAGAGTATTACAATGAAAGAGAATGAGAAGAGTGAAAAAAAAAAAATCTTTCAAGAAGACAAGTTGGCAATTGGTGTTGTATTTAAATTAAGACAAGCAAGAAATCAGGACTTCCACAGGTAGGAAGTGTGAGGAAAAAATGTTAAAGTGGCTGTTGCATATAGCTATTTCAACAGTAAAATAGTGAGACCTAGTGGCATGATATAGATGGGGACCAAGTAGAAGAGCTCATCAGACCAGTTGTCGTGAAAATATTTGAAGAAAAGACAGAGGGAAGCCGTGTCATATCGGTGTGAAAGTGACTGAAGATGAGATACCTGGTCAGAATCTATTACATTACAGACTCTTCTTTGGATATCCCCCCCCCAATCGAGAGATGTACAGCAGGAGCATCAAACCATATATGGAAGCAGTATTCAATGCATGGACGAATATTAGACTTATAAATGTGCAAGATGGATTCTGATAATTTTCTAGCATGAAACCATGAACCAACTTTCAAAAACAGTAAAAATGTAAATTAGTACCCCATTTTGTCTCCCCCCAAAAAAATAACAAACAAATGAACAAACATCCCACCCCCTTGCCAGAAAAAGAAAAGAATTCTAGCTGTTAATATTTGTTATTGCAAATGTTTTCTTGGAAACAATTCTGATAGAATTGGCATTGTTGCATGACTGAAGATTGTCAACATCTTTATTCAGGCAATTAATACAAAATATGAACATTATGAATATTGGAAGTTTTCTTGTGGCCAACAAGTTTCAATTAATGACTAATCTTAAACATGTGACAGCTGTTTGAAAAAACTTTGTTTACATGCATTTCATACAAAATTGGATTCGACAGAAACAGTCTAGGAAGAGTCACAGATTACATTTTTTTTTTTTTTCCTTTCCTTCCTTTCTGGGTCAAACTTGATAAGTTAAATGGAGGAAATATTTTATTTTGCTGTATGTTGCTAAATACTGATATTGAATCACTTTTCAAAACAAAGTGTGTATCTAATGAAAACATCAGTCCAAAATTTCTCTTCAAAGCAGATAATTATTAAAAAAAAAAAAAAATTGTATTCATATTTTGTCTTTGATTTGGTTAGTCAGCATTTGAGGGATCAACTCAAAAATGAACATTTTTGTAGTTCACTGGACTCATTGCTACATTCCCCCCCTCTCTTCGATTTATACATCTTATAAATAGGTCTCTATCTCTTTACTTACTATCACCAGGGTCTGACTTCTCTTTTTATAGGAAATTTTATGGTAAACCCAAATGACTTCCAATTATCTCTAACTTTAACCCCTCCCTCATGACAATCATACTTTTGTTTGGAAAGTAGTCCCCCCCCTCCACTTTTTAAGTTTATTGACTGAAGAGTATAATATTATGTTTGGGGCCTATTTTAATTAAAAAAAAAAAAAATTATATATAAAAACTTGCAAAATGACCTTATTTTCAAATAAAATTGCTTGTTAGAAGACATTTAATCAAATAACTGATTCAAGGGGACTCTTCTAAAAAGTTTTCTCAATTTCTAGGATGAGGAGTTATCCTTATTTATACTAAGATTATTCTCATTTTATTTTCTGTCTCTGTCCTCCTTTGTCCCTATTAGAAGGCAAAACACCTTGAAAATGAAACTGCTCTCTATTAATCATTTTAGAAAACAGTTGTGGTGGTGGCGGTTTCTCTTCTCTCAGTATGGCTGATGCTAATCTCCATGGGAGATTGTGCTACCTTGGTCTGACGTCATTTGCTGACAGTGGAATGAATATATTGAATCAATTGCTAGGAATAATTGTTTCCTGACTCCTTCATTCCTATCCTCTGTTTCTTTGCCTTGCATTAACCGCTTGCATCCTAGTAGATTTATTGCCTTGCTTGGGCTGAAATTAATCATAAAAGACGAAATTCAGATTTTTGCAGCAACAACTGGTTGAGCTGGGCATCCCCCTGCCCCCCCCTATATAATATATATATATATATATATATATATATATATATATATAATATTGTTGGGTGGGGAGTATTTTATTATGCTGAACTTGTTAGTTACTCCCATGGAGAGACATTCTGACTTTATAGTTTAAAACTTGATAAAACCAGACTTCTTGGTTTTTGTTATTGAAGAAAGCAACTCTTTGTTGCATGTCATATGCTGTTTATGGGCTACTTAGATAATGCCCCGGTTATTTTAAGCCCGTCCTAGAATGCTAATGGACTTTAGAGAACATTGTTTCTTTCTAGCAGTCCTGAGAGACATGGTATAAAATTTTAACAATTCCCACTTTTAATGATGCTTGCCTTTAGAAAAATGGCTAAAAAGATAATGATACAGATTTTTTATTGGAGTTGCAAGTTTAATCATTACTTGGCATCCTGCTATTTTGGCTTTGTCAAAGTAGTTCTAGTTTAGCAAGAATATAATGTTGGTATCATCTGAGAAGAATAGACCATTTTCCATACATAAAATAATTGTTTATTCACTTCTGAACTCCATCAAATGAACATCAGTCAAATTGGAGAGTGTGGTTTTTTTGTTCTTTTAAACATTTAAGCATTACAAGGATGTAATAGATTCTCCTTTGTAGGTCAGGTGTTTATTCAACTTTATCTGGTTGTCTTGTTATATAATTTAACCCCTTGTTATATATACTTGACCATTTCTATCTTTTTTATTTATTCTGTGTAAACAAAGGATATTTAAATTTCTTTTGTACATTATTATATTAACTCTTTTTTAATTATATTAAAATTAATTTAATGATAGCTAGAAAAAAGCAAAATATATATGGCATTTTTAAAAAGCTAAGAAAAAAAACATATATATATATATATAAGCGTGTAAATTAAATTAACAAGGGGAGGGGGTAAAAAAAGAAAAAAAAAAAAACTATGAATTTTGAGTAAACTAGAGTCCAATAACATTCAGGCCCAGTAGGCATTCCCTCTGTTTACAAAGGGAAGGCCCACGGGATCTGATATACAAGGACTCTAGAACCTTGAGGTGATATGATGAGTGGGACCTAGATAAAATCAAAAAACAGTCGGCACTAAAATACACAATTCCTGCTATATATTACATGCTCAGCAATAGCAGAGCCAGAAGTATTGGGTAGTTGGCTTTTCCTGGCATAAGTAGGGTAAGTGTTGTTTTATTCTCAAATCCAAATACTGGGATGTCCTCCCTATGTAGTTGAGTCCACAACTACACTTATATTGATAAATCACTGAATTAACAATTAACATGATGAGGTGGGGGAGGTTGTCCTTATGAATGGAAGAGAAAACAGGGTGGGTAACAAATATTACCTGAACATTAGCCAAAAAAATAACGGCTATTAATCGTACGCTAAATTCATCTAGATAAAGTCTCACCCTCTGTACCAATATAGGGAAGACGCAAATAAACTGGACATTTTTTTTTCAACAAAATTCAGCTTAACCCTATGAAACTTATTAATGACATCATGGATAACGGAGTCCAAAGATATCCGTGATTTTTTTTTTTTTTTTTTTCTCAAGTGTCATCGTAACAAACTCAATTTCACCACAGAGAAGGCTGTCGGAACATATAAGTCCCCTATGAATTAAGGTTCTAATCAAATTAACCTTTAATGTGTGTGTGTTCATGCTGTAGAAAGCCTAAAAGCCTCTAAAGGTAGACAGTTCCAAAGTATTCTGCTCCTGTTCAAAAGACTGGAAATGAGTGTGAATTGGATGACAGGCAAATCTAGGTATTAAAAAGTTACGAAATTTTAATTTATTTTAGTATTTGCAAAGAGTTAGAGACAAAGAGTATTGAACTGTTATGCGATATGTTCTCCTGTATGGTAGTGAATGCTAGACACTCTTCTCGGATGAAGAAGAGGCTTGAAACTACAGAAATGTGGTTCTACTTGAGGATGCTGAGGATGCCATGGACTGAACATGTGAGCAACAACAAGGTTTTAGAGAAAATGGAAACAAAAAGGACACTTATACTTAACATCAGGAAGAGGTAGTTGAAATTTCTGGGGCATGTAAAGAAGGAAGCTTGGAAAATCTGATACTCACAGGATAGATTGCGTGAAAGAAGAAAGCAGTGCTTAACATACTTGGTGAGCTTGAGTAAATGGATGGTAGAACAGTTTGGGAGAAATAACGGACAAAGCTTGTTAAGAGCTACAAGATGTTGAGGGCCATGATTGCCTATGTCCTGGCGCATAAAAGAAGAAATAACTGAAATAATAATTGACTTTTTTTTTTTTTTTTTTTTTTTTTTTTACTGTCCAATGAAAGTTTTTATTGCTTGAAAAATTGAAGCAACATGATCTTCCTACCTAATCTTTTTCTTTTTATGCTAAACTTTGGAAAGTAAGCAAAACAAGCTAAGATAACTTTTAGATTTGTTTTATACAGCTGCATTATTGAAGTAACTTTCTTTTCTTTTTAAGTCAAAGTGACTTTGTTCTTATTTAGAAATAATCCTTCCTTGCAGAAGATATTGTGTTCATTATATGTATCTTGTCTTTTTATGGTTTTGTTTCACATAACTGCATTTTTTTTCTCCTAATAACAGACAGCTTAGAGGGGTCTGTACATCTTTGCAACATGTCATTTATTTATTTATTCTTGCATTAATATTGTCTGCAGAAACTTTGTAATCTCTATAAAGTTCGGTTCTGGTAGGCATTGTTTGTAGTTATTTTTATTCCTGTGCTAGTTTTAAAAGTACACAAATGTACCGACTAGTGCATATCATTCACAGTAGATGCAGGCTTGTATATTCATATTTATTGCAAGCTTTAAAAGTATAATTTCAAAATATTGAATTTATATATTTTTTTTTTTTTTTATTTGTTTTTTTATTAATGCTGTCAAATTAACTGCTTGTTTGGCACAGGGGCCACAAGTATAGAGAACTAAATGATGATTAAATTCATAACTTAAGTTAGTCTCATAACTTAACTCCAAGATATTGTCAATGATGTTTACTAAAATTAGCTTGATTTGGTAGAAGGCAACAAGTGTTAGATGTCAAGTATAAGGTTTGGTCTGTGAGATTAGCAACTGTCATTTCTTTGGTGAGGTGCCTGTTGCATGATAAGGCATCAACTAGAAAGATTAGGCTGAAGATCTCTGGTTGCAGTTTTAGCTTCAATGAGAGGACAAACATTGACTAATAGGAGACTTAATAAAGTCTGAGAAGATTAAGAGGGAAGATTTATATTTTTGGACAGCCGAGCCCAGGGGAGTGAAAGAACAGTTACTGTTTACTAGGGACTAAACTTTTTTTTCTTAATGTCTGCTCCAGTACAGTTTTGTATATCAGTTGACATGAAGAAAAATAGTGTGTGTATCTGTTCATTTTTTTTTTTTTTTTTTTTCTTTCTTTGTTCTCCAAAGAATACCAGGATGTAGACAAAGGAATTCTGTATCACACTCGCTCACTCAACATTGGTTCTTAAAAATGACCGACTATTGAAAGTGCTTGAACAAAACAGTAACATGAATTTTTGGACTATTTATTCACAATTTTGAACACAATAATACTTGACACCTTATTTGAAAAATATAATAGAAAATTAAATGTACTGACCTTGTCGGTTCTTTTCAAGCAAACTTGTTTGGATTTTATATATATATATATATATAATGTCACACATTATAAAATGGACAAAGTCCGACAATTATTTTAAGATATTATGTTTATACATTCTTCTTATAGATACAGTAAATTCGACCTTGCTACCGAACGTACCTCTGTGGCCAAATCGGTTAAAGGCACATCAAGCTAAATGACTGTTCCGTAGAGGATACAGGTTCGAATCCTGTTCGAGGATGAATATTTTCTGTGAAAATTTCTGACATTCAGGCCGGTAAATGTTGTTTAATACTGTTTATTATAAACAGAGCATTTACTTAAATATTTGTATCTATAAAAAGAATGTATAAACATAAAAATGTCTTTTATTTTATATATATATATATATATATATATATATATATATATATAACACAACACACACAATGAAATTAACATCTACTGGCCTAGAGATTGAAAGTCTTAAAATATCTTTCATCAGGAATCAAATTTTTTTTTTTTTTTTTTTTTTTATTTTTACACTTGTCCATGAAGATGTTACAGCAATGCAAGGCTCACTTACCCTATATAAGGTCTAGGCCAGTAGATGTCAGTTTTTCTTTTAAATAATATGAAATTAACATCTACTTGTGCATGTGTACCCAATAGATATAATTTCTTTTTTACTATAAAGATTATTCTTGGATTTTAAAATATCCATTAATTATTTAAGAATTATTTTTGTGCTGGAGACAAAGCAGATATAACCTCTTGAAGTGTCCTAACAAAAGATGTAGGGTAATTGGATCTTGATTTGCTTTAATGGCTTCTTGTTGCATCTCTCTACAAGGCTTGATCTAATTTAACCTGCATAGATTCATCTCTTCAGTAAAAACCTAAAAGCTGCATCAGCAAGAAATATTTCCTGATGGGTGGTGACTGGTTTACGTGCTTCTCTATGCTCTTAATCTGTTCTATTTTTTTTTTTTTTTTTTTTATTTTAAGCTAAATCCTTTTTTCAATAAAATTATTAGATATGATTTCAAAGCTAAGCAGAAAATGACACAGTTTCTAGTGTTTATGATTAATCTATAAAAATCTGAATTGCAGATCTCTATCTTTCTCTCTCTCTCCCCTCCCATTTTTTCAAAATGGGTAGAACTCCTTACTAGTTAAAAAAAAAAAAAGTTCTATCAATTAATAATTTTGATTTAATTGATAAAGCAGCTATCATAAAAAGACAGGCTTCCAAGGAGAAGAGATACCTTTGAACCCTGTTTTTAAATAACAAGCATGGCTGTAAACAAACATTTTTCACAATTTTTTTTTTTTTTTTTTTTTTGTAATCTGTTTGTCATTAGTTTCAAAATGTGTACATGAGTATTTGCATTATAAAATCTGACAATAAAAGTAATAAAAAAACCATTTCTACTTTATATATTATTGGCATGACTTCATAATAAATTGCCTATTCAAAGAATAATTCCATATAAGTGAAATGGACTTTTATCCATGTAAGCTCAGCTGAGAAAATGTAAACATTGAATTGTGAATAATGATAAAAATGTTGAAAGTGGAATATTCTATTTTCATTCGTGTTATTAGCAGTATTTTGTGACTGAAGTATAAGTAAATGGCCATTAGTATACCAGGCTGTTTTTAACTGTTTAGATACAGGGAAAGAGGTGGAAGAATCAGTATTTGTAAGAGATTGTGTGATGAAATGTAAACAAAACAAGTTTTCCTTTTAGGGGGACATATGTAGGAAAAACATAAAATTGGTTTTGTTATTTCATTTATTTTGAATTTTTAAGTTTATACCAGTAAGTAACAATTTCCAATAACCTCTTTATATAATCAATAAGTAGTAGTCTTATACCCACAGATAAGGGATAAAGTCATGAAATTTATTTTTGTTTGTTTAAAGATTGCCTTATATTTCCCAAATTTCAAAAGTCTACATTTGAAATGATGGCTTTTACCTTGACCTAGTGTCCAAGTGAAATGAGTAATTATCTCCACCATAAAGCAGGGCCAAATAGTTGATCACTTAATTTTCTTGATCATAATTGCTGATCTTGGATGTAATTCCATCTTTACAAGAGATCCCCCCTCAATACGTGTGGCTTTCTGTTTAAGAGGCAATAGTTTGGAGGCGGTGGTATGTGATTGCAAAAATCCCCCCCCTCTCTATTCTGTTTTGAACCAGATATTTACTAAGAAAATTTACAGATTACACAAATACTACACTCTAATGCTAAGCTGATAATGAGTGAATGACACTGATCCTAGACAGTTCGAATTCATAAATCATCTTTTTTTTTTTTTTTTTTTTTTTTTTTTTTTTTTTCAATGGGTACTATGTTAAAGTATATAACACAAAAATTCTTTTAGGCTAACAAGTATCTTGTACTTTATCATGTTTGAACTGGAAGATTTTGGCTTAGCAACTTTGAAAAATGGAGTTGGGTTTTTAACTCTTATCAGTTTCTTTTCAATTTTGTGTTTTATTTTATTCTGTTATCTTGTATTCCTGATGTACTGTATTGTTAAATGGTGTGTGTGTGTATTTGGGGGGGGGTAATACAACTCCTGCTTTTTTTTTTTCTGTCCAGGATGATAAACAGATTTCAATCTTCAAAACAAATGCTGGGTCTTTTGTTCTGACATTGAATAATTTATTTTATGGATTATTCAAATTAATATTGTCAGCTATATTATTTTTTTATTGCAATATTTCTGCTGAATAAATTTCTAAGCTTGGGAAGGAATACTTATGCAGTTTTCTTATAAACTTTCCATATGTGAATTTAAAAGGTCCTGAGTGAATTGATAAACTTTGTTCTTTAATATTGTATTAATGGGTTTACCTTATATGAGGTAGCTGCCACCCAACTGTGGCTTGGCCTAGATGCTTACTCAAGGTACATTATTCTGTAAGAGAATTACAGACATCTTTAACTGCTATCACAGCAGATAAATCAAAAAGAAAAAAGTACTTGCTCAATTTTTGCTCCTATGGAATGGGTGGTGTAAAATTCTTGGCCCAGATCATTTTCTGAAATTTGACAAAGCATTAGAATTTTTAGAAAACCTCCAGCATTGGAATTTGTTTGGATGAAGAGGGAACAGATAAAAATTCAAATTTTAAAATAACTGAAAAAAGTTAGTGATTTTTTAACCTTTTTTAATTTACCTTTTAGTTTAAAGCAACATAAAAGCTTTGAATTTAATTTTTTTTTTTTTTTTTTTTTTTTTAATCTTAAATTCAGATTAAATTATCTCCAAAACTTTGAATTGAGTAAATCATTTTTTTTCTTCAAGGAATTAGTGAGGTTTCATGACGTGAGGCTTTGAACTTACAGAGAGTTTGTGATTTGAAGAACTTCATTTTCGGCCTGAATGGGAATTTCAATCCAAATGGAGTTCCATGGAGTGAATAGAGGAATTCAAGGTTATTTCTTCAAAATTATCATTGCTGTTTTCTAAGCTGGATCAGAGGTCCTTTTAGTTTTGGGGCAGAGGCCCAATTCGCTCTTTTAAGCTGGAGTGCAGCTTTTGAAGTTCTTTTATAAATAAAAGAACAGTTATTGTAATAATTAGATTGACATAACAACTCATACTTAATAAATTTGTTTCTCTATGGATGTTTTGTATTTCTGGTTTTTTGTGACCTAATATTTTTGATAAAGTACTTGTATCCATTTAAAAGTAGATTTTTTTTTTTTTTTTTAAATTACTATAGTAATCTTATAACATATTATTCTAGTTCGCACCCTTTCAAGATTTTAATCATTTTCTTGAGGCTTTAAAAAATGTCCAAATTATGCCTGTCAAGATGTTAATAAAATAATTTTTATTATAGTCTGGCTGCTATTAGTCCATTTCTCGATTAGCTTGGAAATGTGTGGCATTTTGTAGCCGAGAGCAAATTTGATGTCAGCTGATTTTCTGAGTTTTTATTTTTTTTTATATGGAGTAGGAACAAAAGTCTTACGACATTGCAAAGATTTGTAGTCACAAACAGATTTTACTCTGTGAGGTGGGGTGCAAAGTTTAACATCAGTAACGAAATACAAATACCACCATTCAAATTTGTTTTACCAACCATTTGGGGCTGGTGTACAGCCCAGGTTAGCAATCTGTTATAATTTCTTATTGGTTAAATTTCATACTCAGTTTTTTTTGTTTTTTTTTATTTTTTTATTTTATTAACCTTAGATTAGACTGACACAAGACTGCAATGATAGAACCCAAATTGAAGATTGAACTCTCTGGATCTGTAAATTGCAACAAAGTACTGTCGTAAATGAAATAAGACTATGGTGGTTTGCTTCAGTGTATATTGTTGTGTATACTTATCAGAAGATAACTTCTGGAATAAAGTTTATCTCTATGAACATTCCCTTAAGATAAAGGGAATGACATTTTTTCTCGAACAAAGTAAAAGAAAAAATTAAATTTTTTTTTTAAACTAGAAATTTTTTTAGTCAGTAAAGTTATCACTAACATTTTTGGTAAGATTTACAAGATCTGTGTTTTGTTTGCAGTTTTTCAAATCAATTGATGAAATTTGAATATGCTGATTTGTTTGGAAAAATACTTTGATAAAAAACACTTCGTGGTTTAATAATTTTAATTTGATAGTGTTTATCATGAATGGTAAACACTTTCCTTTTTTTAACAGTGAAGAATAAATTCTTAGGATTTCTTACTCTTGAGCATGCAAGATACACTGGTCATGTGTAAATATTTTTCTGGAGCCAAATTCTAACTTTTTGGAGTCTTTGGCCTTGATTTATTTATAGTTCTTGCAAACATGGGGGTGAACTATAAACTGGATTCTTGTATATATAAAAACTTAAGAAAACATACGCAAAAAAAAAAAAACAATATTGCATTTTTATTAAATAAGTATATTAATTTAATCATTAAATTGCTTTTAAAATAGTGGAAGTATTTTGTATGTTAAATAATTAAACTTCATTTTTCCCAAAAAATGAATTTCTGGTACTAAGCTAAACACCCTAGTAAAACCAAATGTAGTTTGTACCTACTTATCTGTTGGCACTTCTCCCTAAAATTTGTTTTCGATCAGTCAGTGTGTTTCTATTTTAGGTGACAGGCAGACAGACTAATGACTAACAGAATATATATATATATATATATATATATATATATATATATATATATATATAATTTTTGTTTGGGAGTCTGTCTATATTTCTGAGATGAGGTATTATGTACATTATTTATATCATTCGGACTATTGTCCTCATCTTTGTCGCCATATTTATCACGTTTCAGCCGTTCAGGTTGTTGGAATGTCGAACTGAACCCTTTATTTCGCTCACTGGAGTAGACTGTTCTAGTTCCATGTTTGATGGATGTCAGTTATCAATTATCTCCTGTTAATTTCCCTCTGAAAGTTCTCCACTGCCTTAACCAGGTATTGAACTCACACTCTTTGGGTCCTGTCACTGGATCTAACCAAGCCTTTATCCACAGTGCCATGTGTCCTTGAGGACAATAATTTTTTTTTTTTTATGAATAAACTTTTGTAATAAAACACATGTTTGGATAGAAAAACATTGACCTGGCTGTTTTTGTTCTGTATTAAATTATTTTAAATGGGTTTAATAGATCTTTGAAAAAAGAATTAAATATAAGTAGTGACATAATTACATAGATTTAAAAAAAAAAAAAAAAAAAAAAAAATGAAACCAAAGTTAATATTTTAAAGTGATTTCACCATGTCACAAATATGGCACCCTTTATTGTTGCTTGCCTGTCCACTTCCAAAAAATACATTTTTGGAGATTCCCTTTATGGAACAGTAATTTTAAGCACCTTTACTGTGTCCTACATAAATAGCGACTAAAAACAATTAGTGGTAATATGCAAATTGGGAATTATTTGTTTTGAAATTTTTTTTTTATTTCATCGAACAAATGCTAACAGTTTTTTATTGCCGAGAAGTTATCCTTGCTATTTACAAGAGTACTTCTATCTGGTGTACACAGAATAAAATTGTTAGCAAATTTTTAACTTGTGGATTGTTTTTCATTAAAAGAAAACATTTTGCTTAACGAATTGTAAGCATCCGAACAATGTGGCCTGAAAAGTGTAAATATTATGTATCCCCTCCCATTTTTTGTAGATGCTGGCATAATGTCTTTTGATGGTGAATCAGAAGAGGGGGGGTTCTGGGTTTGCTTCTTTTTTTTTTCTTCTCCTTATCTTCAACTTTTAAGATACTTTTTATTTTGGAGATTGGGAAAATTCCAATTTTCAGTTAAATAATCTGAAAATACAAAGTCTAAACACAGCAGTTTGCCTTGAGGTAGGTTTTGTAGGCCAGCCAAGTTATGAATTTCCTATCTGAGACTTTATTTATAATATATACAATTGTATCTTTCTGTTTTTAATGCATTGGTTTTTATTGCTGTCTTTTTTCTTTTTTTTCTTTTTTTTTTCCCTTAGATAATTGTTAATGTGTTCTTTTCTCTAAGAAGGGAAACTTATAAACCTAATTTATTTCCTTTTATCTGAAATAATACAAAGAATTTGGAAGTTGGTATAACATGAATTCTATTTTAGGAAACCACTTTCAGGTCAGGATTTTATCATTGCCTAGTTTTATGCATTTTGTGGCTGTCAATGTCGGTCTTTGCTTTGTGTCAGCTGGTGAAGAACTTATGGAAAGGTGGGGGTGAGAATTTGGTATTATAAAAAAATAAAAAAATCAACTCCTCAACAAAGAAAGAAATGGAAAAGAAAGCAGATAGTGCAAATTCTAAATTTTTATATTCCACAAATCGTTGAATTTTAATTTTTTTTTTTTTTTTTTTTTTTTTTTTTCCTCTCTAAGTCAAACTTCTGAAGGTGGTTTTTGCCTGCAAGGAAAATTGATGATTCCTTACTATTTTGACTTGGACTTTTCCTCTGACTGTTACTTGATACCTTGTCTTTTATTAATACATCGTGCACAGACATAATAATAGTGAACACAAGAATACATACAAATATATAACAAAAATGCTTGGTTACATTTGAAAGTGTTACTTGAAAAGTATAAAATTTCTAATAACTTAACAATATTTGTGTTTTGGTGAATCTCTAGGATTTATCATATACAATAAATTGTACAGACGTCTTCATAAATGAAGGAACCATAGGCTTCCATTAGAGGCTTCTCTAATTATCACATTAGAAATAGTTTAAAAAAATTATAAATTTGGGTCTTCTGTTGAGTGTAAGCAAAGTAATACTTAAAGCAAAGTAATACTTAACCATGCAAAAAATGGAATCTGAATTGGTTGTGAATTCTAACTGAAACGGTTTGTTAATTTCAAATTAATGCCCTTTTGAAAAAGTATAATCTCTACTATCCCCACTGTAAATTAAATTTTAAGGCCGGCAAATCTCTACTTTTGAATGGTAACCAGTCTTAGAAGAGAATAACTTTGAATTCAAAACTAGAAAAGGTAACAGAAAATAACTCCCCTTCTCTCTTCCAAGAATGGTCAAGTTGGTTTACAATTTTAGATATTAAAAAAATAATGAAAATTGCGGAGAGTTGTGATTTTTCTGTCTTGAATGGATGTCTCTTGTATCCTCTGTTGGGCCAGCCAACAAGCTTATTTGTTCAAAACGAACATCTTTAAAATGAAGGTTGCCAATGTTAGGTGACATTGCTTTTGTTCATTTTATAATTGTACTCTGAGAAGACCAACCAGAAATATGAACCATTTACTATTTGTATTTATCAATTTTTATTCTTTGTTGACTGTTACTTGAGTTAGACATTTTTTTTCCCTCCTATTCTTGTTCATATTGAAAGCTGATCTTTATATGTGTATCCAGCACACTTATTGATTCTACTCGACTTCCTTAGTAAGAAGACTGTGTTGTTTCTAAAGCTTTTAATCTTTTGCCAAGGCAAAAACGTATCAACAATAAAAGAAATGCTATGATTGACTGTTTCACTTTAAAGAAAAGAAAAAAAATGTCTGGTTGTTGATACAGATGGTGGGGGTTCAACAATATTGGGATTAAGTATAAATCAATAAAGAAAAATACTTTGGGCATTTCTTTAGGGTTTTTTTTTTTTTTTTTCACAACCTCAGTTTCAAAAGCAAATTGCAAGTTAATGCCTTTTCTCTGTCCCTTTCTCTCTCTCATAAATTGTCAAAACAAAGAATACCTTGAAGTACATAAATCAAATCAATATTATCACTCTTGCCATATTATAGCTTGTTTAGAATTTAAATTCATGAACTTGGAATGGTTTTGAAAATTTCAATGCATATTCCAACTTGTTGAACATGTACACAAACTTAGCAATATTTTTTTTCTTAAAAAAAAAAATTAAGTTGGGGGGGATTTTTTTTTCCTCCAAGATAAAATAAAAAAAATTGCTGCTGTTGGTAATTCAAAATAATTAATTACTTCCATGCCTAAATATTAATATAATGATAGATGGATATGTGAGTGGTGGTCTTACAAGTGTGTGTATTATATATATATATATATATATATATATATATATATATATTACACACACCCCCTGAGCAATTTGGGTTCCAGCTGAGGGAGTCTGTTCATTTTGTACTTGAGAAAGGCATCCATCTATTCTTACCCCTGTCTCCCCAATGGCCAAACATTAAAATAGCAAGACTGACTAGGCTCTCTTTTAGCAATCGGTCTTGGAGTCTGACCATTCTTAACTGAGAACTGAAGGCAATGGAAAACTGTCATACCCCCAAAACAATGTAAAGTTTAGATATTAAAGAAGAAACTCATCCAAATAAATCTGTGTATAATAAAGGAAGATGTAGAGAGGGAGATGTCATTTTATATTAGTATTATCATTGTTTTACTGCTGAAACAGATACTATTGCTTAAAAATGATAAAATCTTAGAGACAGTTATTGGTTTTGATTTACTATTAACAGGTAGTTCTTGATCAATTGGCTATTTATGTACCCCCCCCTCCACTCACACCATAAGGAATTGAGGGAATGTTTATTGGCAATGCTTTTCAACTTGCATAACATAAGAATGATACAAAATACAGTCTATAAGTACTCAAATGACTTGAAAGTAGCTTCTTTCTCATATGTTAAAATGAATTCAGTTTCATAAATTATTAACATTTGGCTTAGGTCATTGTGTAGACATTTATTTATTTATTTATTTTTTTTTATTTATTTATATAAAAAAAATTGGGAACCACTTTCCTCTCTAGACTGCTTGTCTAGACTGATGAGTAGCTGGCTGGTGAACCTACCAAGCAACCATCTCAATATTTCATAATCAATGCTGCATCAATAGCAACACAAACAGCAGCAGCACTGTCTGTCTGAATTAGAGGTTCTGTGAACTTTTAGAGGTCTGTTCCTCTTTCTTCAGTGCTATTGCTGCTGCTTTAACTACTACTACCACTGCTGCTGCTATGATGTTGGTCTGTTAGATTTTCCTGTGACCTAACGGATCTTGTACTGCTCTGCTCCCAATAACAAAATCTTGCAACCCCCCCCACCTTCCACACTTTTACTTCTACTGGATTTATTCATCTAACCCCCCTTTCTATGTCTTGGGCTTATCTTGCAGGAAGGAAGTCTTTGGTGAATTCTCCCACTCTTTTCATCCACATTTTGCTCCTTTATGGTATATAGACAAAAATATTTTATATACTGTTAGTTCCTTGTAGCAAGGGCAATATGACAGTTTTTGCAACCTAAAAAGATTACTTTCATCTTGGAAATTGGAATGCTTTGTATCGAAGATTTGATTTAAGGCAAAGATTAAATATATGAATAACATTTTAAAGAATAGTTAAAAATCCGTTTAACTTTCTGTATGCTACTATAAAAATAAACTTAATTTGCATTTTTTTTTTTTTTTTTTTTTTTTTTAATACTTCAATGTGTTCACAAAATATTCATCCAGCTTGTGTGATCTTGATGCAACTTGACAACCAATATGAGGGGGGGTCCTTACTGTGTCTGCTTGAATACTCTTGTGGATTTAATCAGTAAGTGGTGAAAGGCTATTGAGCGAGCTTGTGTATCTGGGACATATTTGTGACCATATATTTTTCATCTCTTATGCAGTTATTTCTTTACTTAAAATTAAAGAAATTAAATTTTATTAATCTTTTTATAGCATGAAGAAGCTTGTTGAAATTAATTGTCCAAAAGGAAAAACAAAATGTGGCTTAATTCCTCTTAAGTAACCAGTTTTTTTTTTTTTTTTTCCTTATCAAACCCTCTCAAAGAGAATTGTAAATGTTTAAAATATTAAATGTTAAAACAAATTAAAAAGCTGGTTGCTTAAAATGAATTACACAAATCTTTTCTTTTAAGCGGTTAATTTCAACATGTCCCCCACTTCTCCATACCATATTTGTTTTGTAACATTATGTAATTTTTTTTTTTTTTTTTTTTTGCTCATGTTGGACGGTCACTCTACAACACAAATTTGGTTCTTTGTGAATTCTGGCTTTTTTTTTTTTTTTTTTTTTTTTTTTCCTTCTTTACTGAAGCTAAAATTTGTTGATAGATTTCAGACCATTGATGAGATTAAGAATGTATTGTGGTAGCTGATGGTGAGAGATGACTTTGCAGGTTGCTGTGAAAATGGAAAAAAGATAAATGCAAGGACATCAGATAAATACTGACTAAGGTAGCTTTTGCCTTAGACATTTTTTTTTTTGTTTCTCTCCCTAATATTAAATGGCTCAATTGTCAAGAATTGGTGATGGTTGGATGAGGAAATTTTTAAATTTTTGATCTAGTGCAAATTGCATCCACCAGTCATCAAAATATTGGTTAGGTGTTTCTTTGAATAATCATCAGTTACTGGATCCAAATTGTATTAATTTTGTGAACATGTGAAATTGGAATGTAGCCTCTTCTTGACCATTTAAAAAATGGCAAATTCTAGTTTCTAACAAGACTGTCATCTATTTAATTGATAGATTATAGTATCCTGAGATTAAAAATTACCAAGAAATATGGGTGAATATTGTGTTCTAAACCCTGATATCTATTTCTTCCACCTGAAGGCAGGCAATTGCTTGAAATGTGTTAAAAAATAACAACTGGAACCTGTATAAATATTAGTGGGAATCGTTTCAAATAGATTTTGTTGGTAACATTTCCTATGCCTAAGAAAAACAAAAAAAAAAACAAAAACTAAGGAATATGAAGCATCACTTGACATTGTGGCTGAAGTTTAAAAATAGCTTTACTTTTACACTTTTACTCAAAATTCAATAAGTTTCTCTATTTTATGAAAGTCTGGAATGAGAAATGCATCTGCAGAAAGTTAGGTTTATCATATATTATGGAAACAGTAAGGTAATGTTCAACACCCTTATACATAGATATTTCAATTGGATCCATCATGGTGAAGGTGTTTATGAAGGTCAACTCCTCACAACCCAGTTTGCAATGGCATATAAGTCATCAAACAACTTCCAAGAAGTTGCTTACCTCTAATATGAAACTGTATACCTGCTTTGTCAACCTCACAACAGCATATGACTACATCAATAGACTTCCTTTTCTCATCCATTAGAAATGGCTTTTGAGGCTTTGAATCCACTGAATGTACTGATCTACAGAATCTTGCCTGTCTAGCAAAGACCACAAGATGGAAACATTTCAGACCTTAGAAGTATAAGGAGGATATGAATCCCAGTCCATTTAATATTTTCCTAGCCTATACCCTGTGCGTTTACAACTACAGATGTGATGAAGTCGGCACTATTTAAGCATTCTATACTGCGTCCCAAACCAATCTACCAACAGAAGACTACAACAATCTTGCATTCCCTACCAAGGCCAATGTACTTTCTCTCTATGATGATGACATAGGTATTCATAGTTCAGATAAGAATCATCTTTAGCAGAAAATCAACCTCTCCTAGCAATTGTTCAAAGAAATAGGGCTCAGGATAAACCTTTCCAAAAGAAACTATCATCTGGAATTGTAATATAAGCAGTGATGGCACATAAAAATTCAGCATGTAGAATTAGTAAATACTAAACACTTCATATACCTTGGCGTATTGATCAGCTTACTCCAAACTAAGTATAGGAGAAAAGGAAATTAAACATTGGATATGGCTGAGCCGGAGGTAGTTTCACCAAACACTTCAAATTGCTATAAAACCAAAATGTCAGCCTGAAAACTGAAGTAATGTTCTTAAATAATCTTGTCAGATCGAGACATTCATATGGATGTCATGCATGGTGCCAAACTCATTCAGAAATGTATACAATTTGCTTTCTAAGATCAATGGTGCAAGTGAAGCCTGAGGGTCTTGGTAACAATCATCCTTTTGAGAATTGTGAACTGGTGCTACAGAATCAAAGAACTGTACCAAATAACAGAAACTATATCACCTGAGGACTAACAGCAACAACTAAAATAGATAGCACATGTAACTTGAAGAGAAAAATAACATGTTGACATTCCACACTACTTCAAGTAAAAGGTTAGGAAGGAAACCTTCCTTCTCAATACTGGACGGTACAATAACAACTACTAGACTTGAAAAATCCAATTTCCTGAAATATTTTATAAACTTCAACCAAACGCAGTATTGGTTGCTCAGTCAATGAATGACAAATGTTTCTTTGTAAGAAAATGACTAATATTATTATTGTTACCATTAGATATTTCTATGTCTGCACTCAACTGATCATTTTCTTTTAACTTTTAGATTACCATTATTAGTCATATGACTGCTTGGACTTTGAAAATTCTAAAAGAAATCTCTCTTCTGTCCTTTTTTTTTTTTTTTTTTTTTTTAAGAGGACTAGTTGGTACTTTGCCACCTGTATTTAACATGAAGAAAAGTTAATTTTAAATTATTCAGTCTTAAGTGCCAGTATTTTGGGCGAAAATATCAAAAATGGAGTCTAATAATCTCAAACTTTATGAAATGGGTACAAATTTCTTTTTCAAACTAAAATGACTAAGTGCCTGCAATAATTTTTATTTTTTTTTATTTTTAAACCTTGCCCCTTTTTTGTCAGGCTGTAATGACAAAGCTCTGGTTTACCTACTGCAAGACTGGAAATCAAGTAGTTGTCTGTCACCTTAAACCATAAGAATACCTGAAGTAAATCTAAAAATCTGTAAATGTCATAAAACAAATACCTATCCATATCTATTCAAAGAAGGATTAGAAAAAAAAAATCAAAATCAATTATCCCAGACACTCGTACATCTTTGTGGATGGATCAAAATAGAAAAATGAAACGGGACGTGCAACAGTGTATAAAGAGAACAAAAAAAAATGTGCCAAAAGAAATTTCAATTTTCAGTGTAGAGATTTGTGCAATACATTGCACTCAACTTCATCTATAGAAACGGAAAAAAAAAAAAACAAAAACATGTAACCTTCTCTGATTCTCAATCAGTTATTTATAACAGCAATACAAAACAAAATAAACTTGACCATCCATTGCTGGTGAAATTACTATGCAGGCTGGATTCATTATCCAACAGTAACAAAACAATGCTGTGATGGATTCCAGGTCAGATTGGATTTAAAGGAAATGACCAAGAAGATTTGGCAGCAAAGTCTGCCCCCCACCCCACAAAAAAAACCTGATAATAATTTCACAATCCCTTGTTATATGGACCTGAAAAGGAAAATACAGTTTCATTCAACAGAAGTGTTGGAGTGAAACCATAAATAAGTTTTGCACAATGCAACTGGTCGTGGATGAATGGCGACAAGTGTCTAGAAAAAGCAAAAAGGGACGAGAGGTAATGTTGACTTGGCTGCACATAGGCCACAAATACCCCACCTATTCATACTTGCTGAAGAATGAAGATCAACCAACATGCTAAGTTGTATTCACAGTGAGATATATATTAACTGAATGTACACGAAGTAATGGATAGCAGCTCAGATTGAGGAATCGCAGAGCCGAGTTCGAATTCCAGTCAAATCCATTACATTCACTTACGTGCTAATACCCTTGGGGAAAGGTATGAATCCTCTTCTCTCCCCTACCACCCTTCTCACCAGCTATGGGTAAATAGCATGACAGACCGGATTCTATAACCTTAGATGGCAACTGGTCAGCAAGAAATGGCAACCTACTGCGACGTTAGTCATGTATCAAAAGATACGTGATCATCTACATGTGTATCACGTATGGCACATAACTGACTCGCTTAGCACCTGTAAGATATACTTACTATAAGGAAACCTTAATGAGAAAACTATTCAAAAATTACTTGAATAACACTGAGAACACGTTATCTGAAAGTATAAAATTGCATTCAAAATGTTGTTGAAGCTATATAATTACACACAAAATATTTAGATTTTGGCATTAAATAACCTGTAGTGATTGATATGCCACTAAACAAAATCAACCACAACCAAACCAGTTGAATTTGTGTTTGTTTTTTTTTTTTTTTTTTTTTTTTTTTTTTTTATTGCAAATTTCTCTTTACACTCAACATAATGCAAATGGGGAAAACTTTACAGGTTGACTTGATTTTGTGGGAATCTAGATCATATACAAAGTCATTTACTATAATCACATTTTCAGTTGTTCACAAAGGAGTTAAGTTGATATATTTATGTATATACAGGGTGTATCAAAAATACTTTTACCAATTTTGGGAGTGGGTTCCTCATGCTAAAACAAGGATAAAAGTTCATTTAAAAAAGTTCACTTCATTTTTGAGTCAAATTCAAAAAGTTTATGGTAGATGTTGTTGCCATGTAGACTAGATTGCATTTGTTATTCTTGTATATTTGTGGCTAGTCTGTCTTCAGCAGTTAGCATGTGTAGTAGTGACTTGACTGAAAAGTGTTCATTTAGCAATGGCAGGATATATCATGAGCAGCAGATATGATTTTTACATACGGCCGCACAAATTCATCAACATGTTTTGGGGTGTTGGTGCAACCATTTGACACTGTGGAAGTATTTGAAAGGATCTGCCAGTCAATGGTCTGACAGATGCACGCGTGTGTAGAAGCAAGTGGAGGATATTTTGATCATTTGTTATGAGTTGCTGTGTTAAGGTACAACAATGGCCTTTTGGACATCTATTTATATAGATATTTTCCCATGTAACTGGCGTCCTGGGTATGATGATAAACTACGTCCAACAGCAAGGCCTCTGAAAAGGTTTTGAGGAGCATGGAACCATCTCTTATTTGCTGGAGGATGGATTGGTTGAAACATTCTGGCTATAACAAAATGGTAATAGTTCCAATATCTCTAGTAATGATTCCTTGCCTATAGAATTTCTAATATATTTAGATGATTCTAAGAACTGTTTTTTAAGTTAACTTCTCTGAATTTTTGGTTTCAAACTGAAATGAATTGACAGTTTAAAAAAAAAATTACTGCAAATGTTATTGCAAATAATACCAATTTACTTATTGCTTCTCTTTGGTCAGTTAAATCTGTTAGGGTGGGTGGTTTAATAGATTAGAGTGAGTAATCTGTTCAAATTCTAATTGGGAATGTGTATTTATTGTTATGAAAAACAATTGTGGCACAAGGCTGAGTGAAAGTGGGGAGAGGCTTGTCTACACTAACAATCCTAAATCTAACTACAATTTGCCCATTCACCACAAGAACTCATCCATCACCATTCAATCTGACATATACCACATATTCACAGGGAACCTACAAAAACACCCATTTCTCTTTTTAAATACATGAAATGAGGAAGGAGGGGATGAACCTAAAAATGAAACTAAAATTATAACAAAACAAATGTTAGTAGGACCTGTCCGCCCAAACAAAAATAAACTAATTGGGAATAATCGCAAAATACTTCCCTTCCTCAGTTTATTGGCAGAAGCATAACTGCATGCTGGGATTTCTTCCTAGCCAATGGTTCTTGGTATCATCTGACTCTGCTCTGGTTTGTCTTGCTCTTATGTGACAACCACAATTCTGAGTTTGTGAATTTCTTGCCATATATATATATATATATATATATATATATATATATATATATTATATATATATACTTGCTTTGTATTATTTTTTGCCCTGTTTCTCTTTCTCATTTTTGCTTATTGCAAACTTTATCATTTTACATCTAATCATGGCCACTCACTCTACAACCAAATTCCAATTCCAGTTGAGTTTTGTTACATTCACTTATGTGCAGATATCTTTGAGA
The DNA here is from genome assembly GCA_903632075.3 of Acanthosepion pharaonis. NCBI lineage: Eukaryota > Metazoa > Mollusca > Cephalopoda > Sepiida > Sepiidae > Acanthosepion > Acanthosepion pharaonis. The sequence continues at coordinate 579,125 of CAHIKZ030000758.1, forward strand.
TGTATGAATCTTCTCCCCCACTATGGGTTAAATAGCAAGGCAGTATGGGCTTTCTAGCCAGTTAGCAACCAAATTAAGACAACTCTGAATTCAAAAATATAGTGACCAAATCATGGTTAGCAAGGCATAACACATGGAAGTCACCCCCTGTTAGGGTGAGAGTGAAGACATTGGTAACAGGATGTTGGATCTAGTTAATGGAATTTAACAGATTGGACTTGTGGCACTGAACAGTGATGGTGTCCTGTAAAAAGCTTTTTTTTTTTTTAAACAAGGGAGGAGACCTAATTATTCATGTAGATGGAAACTGTAGGAACACAGTAGCACTTTGTGTCTCCTAATAATATATATATATATATATATATCAAACTCCTGAGACACTTAACCAGACCTCCCAAATTGTTTCATGCCTAGCCAATAAAAACCATCAGCCCTTTTGTTTGGAATAGTGTACATCAATATTTGTCATCTTGTATATGCATCGTGTTTCTTTTGGCCAATGTTGGGCAACTTGAGCAATGCACACTTTCAAACACATTGCCATCAAATTACTGAAATTAGTCTCTTTTGATAGAGCCTATTTTCACTTTTTTTAGAATTTCTGTAACTCTGCAATGGGTGTGTCTGATAAACAGACTTGCCTTTTTATCAACTTTATCCCTTTTCACCAACCAATTTCACTTCTATGTTGCTTTTGGCCTCAAGTTACTAAAGTTAAGAAAAAAATTCAAACAGGATTTTTCTGTATGACAAATGGAAAGCAAAAAAAAAAAATTCTGTCCAAGTTTTATCAACAGTTGGTGTTCAGCTAAGAAAAAAAAAAGGCTTTGAAGATAATAGTTGAATTTTCTTTTGACATTTTTGTGAGTAATTGTTACTGTCGGCTTGAAGTTGATGTAAAATCTAAGTTCACACACACATATATATATATATATATATATATATATACACACACACTTAGATATGTGTGATTGAAAGTTTCCTCCCTATATAAAATCTTAGAGCTTGAGCCATAAGAATGGTTGGGATTTATTGGTCTGCAAGACAAATATGACAGTAATATTTACTGACAATTTTTTTTTTCTTTTTTTTGCTCTCTCTGAACTGAAGAGAGGAAGTTGACTTTAAAATTTGAAGATTTCAAAATGGTGAATAATAAACTAGTCTGGCAGGCAATTAGTGTAGTGAGGTTGATTTCCACAGGTATCTATTATTTTTTTTTTTTTTTTTTTTTTTTTTTTTTTTTTTTTTGCTGGGACCTTGTTTGAGACTGGTTCAAAATCTGAGTATTTCATTCTTCCTCTACTGCTGCATTTTTTTTCTTTTAAAACATAATTTCTAGCTATGGAATCTGGAAATAATTGGCAATGCCCTTCCCTGTTTATTTCTCCAATATCTAAAATTTAAAAAAATAAAGTCTCTGAAAAATTTTCCAACGGGGGTTTTTAGTTTCTTGGAAGATGGATGCACTTTCCAAAAGTGATGCTCCTATATTCAGTTCTGGATCTTCTCTTTCAGTCCTCGGGAAATAACAGTTGGATCATGAGTGTTGGGTGAGGAAAATGGTGAGTCATCTAGAACTGAAAGCAACTGCCAATATATTAATATGAACTTTGATGTCTTGCCAAAAATGTGCCACAGGGGTTAGAGATTGTCTGTTTACATCTGTAGCTTAAAATAATCTGGAGCAGGGTGGGGAGTGTCAAACTATTCAGCCAATGTTGTAGTCATTGTCAAAATTTAATGACTTTGTACTTGGTTTATTGTGATGAGCATTTTATCTATGGCAGACAGGTTTAAGAGTCTGATTTGATCCACATGCTGGGTTGGTGAAGTTAAATATCACTGACTAGTCTGCAATAAATTCATTCTGTTTTCTGTATTGTCCAAAAATGAATTCTGGACAGCACTTAGAATATAATTGCTGAATTATGGAGTGAACAAAATGGCCTTAGAAAATCTGTAATAGTAATGCTACTTTCTCTTTGTATTATTAATTTTTCTTGTAAGAAAATATTGGTAGCAAGACTAAAGATTTGAATCCTGCTTAAGCATGTTGATTATCATTACCTTATTGACCAAGTCATTTTGAATTCTGCAATTGAACCCTCTAAACTTTGCTCTCAGACACACAGGCAATGCCTTCCTTGTGCACTAAAAGTGGATTATTTATGCTTTCTACAACCAGTAATTTGTTGGCTTAATCAATTGTGATGACTGAAGAAACCAATTCTTGACTCAAAAGAATTTCTCTCTACTGTCAAAAGAAAATTGAAATCCACATCAGGTCCATTTTTAGTATGCCTTGAAATCTAGTTATTTGTTGTGCTTCCCTCTACCAGTCTGGACCAATCACAACCATTCTTAACCCAATAAAAAGAACACTACTTTGGTTGACAGAGGAGAGATTCTTGGCTCTTCTTGGGTGAAGAAGGTAATTGCATTTGTGAATTGCATATATGGATATGAACTTTGAGACTGATTTATGACCTTTGGAATTATCCAGATTTATTTATTTCTTTTTTTTTTTTTTTTTTTTATCTGAACTTCCATATTGCTATTTTCTCCCAGAAATTCAGAAGAAAGAAAAAAAATTTAAACTTGATTACAAAGTATAATCACCTTTTTTGAGAGCTCTCATATCCTTCCCTTTGCAGTTAGCAAATCAAATGCATCAATTGCACATTTTCTATGTTTCTGAATATTGTTCTTTTCTTGTGAAAGAATAAGAATTTAGTGAGGTTTCTCCTCACTAAAGTCATCTTTATTCTTTCATTCACAGTAACCCCTTGCATCCTAGTGGCATTATTGCCTTTCTTGGGATGAAATGATAAAACAAATGAAAATCTGCCCAAAATGGTTGTTTTTATTTAATGTATAAAATGTCTGCAAATGTAAGATAGGAGTGGATAAGGTGTATGCTTAGATTTATAAAATTGGGTTTAACTATTCATTTTCGAAAATGTTTCTTTTGAATGTGACATTTAAAATGATCTGATATTAAATTACTTGATGAAAATAAGTTGTGTATTTTTATTGATCGAATTTCTCTACCTGTATGTTTAAAAGGAGTATATTATAACATTTAAAAAAAAAAAAAAATAAAAAAAATATTGATGTATTATGTCACCTCTCTTCATTTTAAATAATTATAAAATCTGAAATCTTTGTGAAAAATAATCACTGACTTTTCAGCTTTTAAGATTTGTTTTCAACTTGTCATGTATTCAATTTATTTTTGTCTTTTGAGCAAATTGAAGAAAAAAATAAAGACTTGTTTTTCTGAGGAAAAGGATGTTTAAAATATTGACGTCTTTGGCCCAAGGTGAAAATTGCAGGAATATTTTTATTTTTCTATTTATTTTTTTAATTTCCTTTTCTGCTACAGCCAAGCATTTTTATTTTTTAATTTTATTTCTTTTTAATTTTAGATTCTATTTTTTTTTTTTCCATTGGTTGTTTTGATTTGCAATTAGCAAATCAAAATACTGCTTCTTTCTTGCGGTGTTAAAGATGTTTATACCTGACCTTAGATACAGTTTCTTGTAAATAAGTACTTATTATTCTGAGTACTTCTAGAAAAATAGGTGGGGGAAGGGTTTTCTTTTATATATAATGAGTAACACCCACTGAACTGGGTGATGTTTTCCATTTTATCAACTTTAGTCTTATGACTAATTTTATGTTACTAAGTGTGCTTTGCTCTTGAGAATATGGTTTGTACTGAATAGCATAATAGAAAATTGTTTACTAAAATTACTTTAGACTGGCACAAGGCTATGGCAGGAAGAGGTAGATCGGCATGACATAATCAATACTTAAAATTTGACCTAGTTGTTTGAAAACTGGACACTAATAACAAGGAGGAAATATCCATCTACTTTGGGCATGTCATTTAATTTATAGAAATATAATTGGTAATTTATGTTTATAAATTTATCTATTGGAAATGTCTCCAACTTTGTTGATAGTATGGCAGTAGATTGAACCTGCTTACTAATAATCCATAACATTATGCCCCCCACTCTCTTGCTATTACAGATATACAAGAAGCTATTTGGTGAGATGACCTGAAAGTATATAAGGAATTTCACCATCAGAAAATGGCAGCCTGAGTATAATTAGGTAATGCATTTGAGCAATACATAAGTGTGCAGCATGTAGGTACATTTTCATTGGTAGTAAAAATTCACAGCCAATGTGTGTGATAGTGTTTTTGCTCTATGAGTGGTATTGTCTGTAGTTTCCATGGAAATAAATAGAAAGCATTACTTTTACAACATAACACACTGTGATGTCGAACACCAATTCTCATACAATGACTAAAGCAATATTTAGCTTTATTAGTACCAAGATGGATGACTTTGGGAATACCAGGTGCTGTAAACATGGATGTACTTCTATAATATATAATGACTCGGAAGTGGAGAGCATTGTTTCAACCCCAATTGGTGTTGTGGAGATCTTCCAAGCGTAGCTTAGATTTGGCCGAAAGTATGGGGGCACCCAGTGAGGATTGAACTCACAACTGTCATAATTGTTGAAGAAGACAAGCTTGCTAACCATTATACTGGCTTGAGGTGCCCCAGTTGGGGCTGTCATATTCACTTATGTGCAAATACACTTGTAAAATTTATAAATTGGTAAATCATTCTCAAAGAAAAAAAGAATTTTTACAGTGTAAATATATTTCTGACTTTAAAATAGCTTGCAAAGGTGTTATATATATATAATATATATATATATATATATATATATAATTCATAGTCTGAAACCTCAACAGAATGCAGAAAGCACTGGACGGCTGATTCGTCCTATATTTGGGATTCATCAGCAGTGCGCATCCACTACCGATAATTGAAACCCTGGCAGTTAGGTTGTCAAGCAAACATCATAACAACTGTTCTAATGGGCCTCGGTGATGAAGAGATTGCAAATCAGACTCGATATAGCGCCACTTGCTCACATATTCTGTGGTGGAACTCTGAGTTTCTCTCTAACCATAGGACTGTGCCTCCTGGAGCCATGACTACTATCACCAAGCCGCTCACTCTAGCCTCTAGAAGCATTAGATGCACACTGCTGATGAGTCCCAAATATAGGACGAAATGGCCGTCCAGTGCTTTCTGCATTCTGTTGAGGTTTCAGACTCGATGAATTACTTAAATATAATTATCAAATCCTCCTTTTTATATATATATATATATATATATATTTATATATATATATATATATATATATATATATATATATATATATAAAAATGACAATAGGAAAACTGGTAATTGCTGACGCGTTTTGTCCAATGTGGACTTTATCAAAGCAAAATACGAAAATAAAATGAACAAAGTAACTAACAAAAACAGAATGTACCTAGCAACTGGAATGTAGAGAAACGTTATTTTCATGTTTTTAACTGAAAAATAACATCAGTATTTGTCATGTGTGGAGAATATTGTCATATCTGTATTGATGTATTCAACCATTTTCTTTTGATTTTATGAATCTGTTGTGTATATTTGTTTATAAGAGCAGTAATTTTAAGAAAGGTGAAATGGGGAATATATATATATATATATATATATACACACACACAAACACTTGAATAATCCATTTTTTATTATAAGCCTTAATTTGTTTGGATTTCTTTTTAGGTATTTGCAAAACCTTTTGACATAAACTAGAATCTGGATACTCAATTATTTTGGAAATTCTAATTTTTCTAGGAAATTTTAGAATCATTTATCTGTTAAATATGCTTATTTCTGGTTGCCTCTCTGGCATTGGCTATCTACATACCTATTAAGTATTGTTACTTCAGAGAATAATTCATTTATTTTACAAAAATAAAAGCAATTGCTGCCATTTCTTTTTCTGGTGTTCTGTTGCTAAGATGTATTGTGGAATTTCATAGTTTGTATCAATTTTATTTTTATCTTTAGGATTTCTTGTTACATGAAGTTTATTTAAAAAATGTAAAATAATCATTTTTGCTGTATTAACAAAAAAAAAAATGCTGATAAAGATACAATTTCTTAGAGAAAAAATAAATTTTTGTGCAATTAAAGCATTTAACATTTAGAGAGTAAATTTTTACAAGAATTTCAAACTTGTAAGTAATTACATTATTTACCTCCCAGGCTTATATTAAAATTTTTATTTTTATAATAAATAATCCTGCCATTTCTTTATTGTTCTGTCTGAGCTTTCCTTTCTAGGGTGCCACGAATTGGATTAATTGATTTTTATCTTTTTTTATTTTCTTTAATCAACTACTTATAAAATCTGTATTTAATTAGATGTGTTGCTGGAAGTTCTGATGAAGCATTGCCATTTGAATAATTCAGCTGTTTGTTTTGGCTTTTCTTTGTTACATCTTGGAATCCTTGAATTGATCACCTAACTTTGAGGTTATGCAAATCGACCGATACTTTTGGTTGGTAACTAATGTAATTAAGTGAATGCTGGAAAGGAAGGCATGAATCTTAACAATCCTTGATATTTCATGTGTGTGGATGTGGAAGTCAACATAGTGGTGACACTTTCATAGTTGAACACAATTTTTAGGTCATGTGTATTGGCTTGAGTATATATGGTGCATTATGGGTAGCAAGGTCTATTGTATTATTCTTACAGCTTCTGCTTGGACACATTTGTGCTTGTTCAACACCAACAGAGCCCACTTGTAGTTTATATTGCAATTATACTGAGTGGATCTTAATTACAGTTTCTGGGTGTGTGTGGAGACTACTGCTGATAGGAGGCACGGTGGAGTAATGGATAGCGGCTCCGATTGAGGAATTGGAGAGCCGAGTTCGAATGCCAGTCGAATCCATTACATTCACTTACGCGCTAATAACCTTGGGAAAGGTGTGAATCCTCTTTCTTCTTCCTCCAGCTATGGGTAAATAGCAGGACAGACTGGGTTCTATAGCCTTGGATGGCAACTGGTCTAGGAGAAGGGAAACTCTGAATTCAAAACCTGCTCTTAGATGAGGGTGAATGGAGTCTCTCTGAGCCTTGGTTGGCAATCCATTTAGTGATGGTGTCACGAAAAAAAACACCTTGATAGCCCTAGCGAAGCATCAAGAATTCAGCTATTTGACAAGATTATGAACTACACCAATCAAAGTATTAGTAAGTTCAATCTTGTCTGGGGCCGCAAGATGATGCTGATATGCTCAAATCCTCAGTCATGCTGACTTGTGAATTCATGCTAATTCCATCATTGATGGCTTCCAAATGTTTTTTTTCTGCCCAATTTCATTCGCAAGGCTTTGGACAACCCATAGTCAGGTTTTCAGCCACTTTTCAAAGATGCTGCATGTTGGGATCACTTTCCAAGATGATAGTGAGTAATCGCCTTCCTGATAAATCTACTATGAGGCTTATAGCTACATCATGTTAAAATAGTACTTTCTGTACAATCACTGAGGTTAAACATCAAACTTGGTCAGTATCTGGATAGGTGACCACTTGGGCATATTAAGTGTTGTAAGTTTGGATGTGGGGGGTGATGTAATGGATAATGAATTGGAATTGTTAATTGGAACAGTTCCAATTCCAGTTGGGTTCATTATATTCACTTATGTACATTTGGGAAAGGTATGAATCCACTGCTTCAAGGCTATGGGTTAATTGGTAAGACTGGTATTAGTAAATCATTGTTCTCCAGAAAAATTCTTACAATCTAAAAATGTTTTAAAATAATATGCAAAGTGTTGATAAACCATTAAAAAAAAAAAAAAGAATAAAGCAATCAAATCTCAAATGTTGCTGTCAATGTCCACACTTGATCACTCTTACCTATAATAGTGTACCTTCAAACTAGATTTTTTTTTTTTATATATAAAAACCAACATTCTAGAATGCTTTCTATATGTCAATCTTCCTCTCCTTTTCCACTATAAACAATTCTCAATAGTAAGCCTTTTTACTATACATGTAAAATTGAAATGGGGTGGTGGGCAGGCATCTTGTATACTAGACTTTGAACTGAACTCTGCAAATTAAATTTTAAATTTCAGTTAAGGATATTTATCTACAGAGAAAGGCATAAATCCACTTTTCCCTGTACTCTGTTCAATTGCCAGTTATATTGAGATCTTTGTTGCTGGTATATCACAGTGGTCGATAGAGAACTGTTGGTGAGTGGGTACTAACACATATCCCTCTCCAATAAATTGCTGTTACATCCATTGCTAGCCCTGATAGGGACTAGTTGGTAGCATATTTTAAAAAAATAAATCCTTGAAGGGCCATAGAATGTATTTGCTGGAGCCTTATGATAAAAACGAGGATGACTATACAGGTGCAAATAACTTATGAAGTTATGACACCTTCAACAGTCAATCTCCCTCTTGATTGAATTCTAAGAGATCTAAATTCAATCCTATGATCAATTTTTGAAATTGAATTGCATATTATTTAGGAAATTTTAAGATTACTGTTCTTCAACATTTGCCTATATTTCTTATAACTATTTGGATTGTTGTCCTAATCTTTATCATATTCATGATACTCCGGCCTTCTTCAGGTGATATACGTTTGAATTTTGAACCGAACTCTTCTAGTCCACTGGGGGAGATTGTTCTAGTTCCACGTGCCATGCCTTTTCTGGATATCTCAGTTTCAGTTATTTCCCTTTAGTAACTTGCCTCTCCAAGTTTTTGTTCAACTCTTTGGGGTCAAGACACTCTTGGATTACTTCAACCAGTGCTTTCATCCACTAGGCCATGTGTCCTTGAATATCTGAACAAATTAACTGAAACCGAGATATCCAGAAAAGGCATGGAACTAGAACAATCTATCTCTGCAGACTAAAAGTGTTTGGTTCAAAAGTCCAACATGTCACTTGAAGGCTGGAGTGTACAATAGCCAAAATGTAGCAAATATGACAAAGACGAGGACAGCAGTTCAGTCAATTTAAATAGTGCAAATAATGACTGTTTTTATAAACTTATTTAAATTCTTGTGAATGAATTTGATCTTTGGAGGAATGCATGGTTTCTATCTTGTTCTGATAAAATGTGCGTGCTAGTCTATGCTTAAAGAGATGGCGGCCAATCATTAAATTTATAATTTAAAGCAAGTTATTTTCTAGTTTTTAGAGATCTTCTCCTTGTGTGAATCTAGTTGTCTGCTGCTCGGATAATAATTAGAGAATTTTGTTTTCATCTGCAATATCTTGCAGGTAACAAAATTAGCATTTTTGTTCCAAAGAAAAAAAAATGTTGCTATGCACCAGCTTCTTGGGGAAACTTTTTTGTTTGGATAACAAGATTGTGTATTCATGTCCTTGGAATCTTGGACATTGCCTGGATTGTAACTTGAAAAAAAGTATTATTTTGTATTATATATTGACCGAGTTTGTTCAACTGGTAGCATATCTGATGAGAAAGGACAATAAAAATTGTAATGAGTTTCTTCTGACTTGTTAGCAAAGAAAATGATTAAATATGTAACTTCCTGAAGATTAAATATTTACAGTCAGAATAAAAGAAAAAAATTTAATGGCAACATTATTAAACTTAATGGATGTTGTCAATTAAAAAAACTGCATAAAAGATAGTGAACAGTTAAAAAAAAAAAAAAAGTTATGAAAATGTTGCTTTCTGAATAGTGTACAGAATCCCCAAACCTAGCTCATGCACTGTCAAACACTAATTTCCCTTTTGATTGTAGCCAATGTGAGATCAACATTGGCATGTGTTTTGCTTGTTAAATGCTTTTAGAACCGGGATTGGTTTCAACAAACTTCAGGTCAACTATGAAGCATAGTTACCAAAACTTTATCTGAGCTTTATTCATTCAATTATTTTGAAAGCTTTTAATGATTTTCATTTCAATTGTTTTCTGCAGGTAAATGTCTAAGTTTCAAGCAAAACTCAATATAGCACTCGCAGTATTATTTTTCTGTCTCTCCTCCTCCTCCTCCTGTCTCTCCTCCTAGACAAATTTCCATATTCAAAGCAATTTCTGGGATGAGAAGTTATTTACAAGCAGACTAATATCCTCATCTATATCACAGCGTTTCTGCTGTTGTGCCCTCTGCCATTTTTCAGGGAATTTAAATTGAACACTTTAATGTATGTGGATTAATCATTCTCATTCAGCTGACCATGACTTAGACCTGGCAGAAATAGGATGAGCAATAAATGACTGGTATTAGAAAGGGAAATGAGATATCCCTGGACCTGGACAGTTGAATAATAAAAATTGACCTTCTTTAGATTAAATAAAGGGTTCAGTTTGAAATTCTTTATAGGTTACCCAGAGATACCTGAAAAAGGCCAGAGAACTCAATGGCAGAAGTGTAAATGACTTGTATATGGAGTTTGTGGAGGGAATAGCCATGGTCAAATACAATATAACAGAACTACCCAACAAACAGAATTGACAAAGTTTGTTATAAGCAACAACAAGGCAAAGAAAAGAATGAAAAATATATAAAGCAAGCAAACATGCAAGGCAAATTAACAGTAATATAGAAAAAAAAAGTTAATAATTGAAATTAACACACACAAGCCAGACAAGTGAACATAGCATTCTGACTTCACAAGATAGACCCTGACTATTTTATGGGTAGGAAAAACCCAGCATGCATTTATGTGTTTCTGCCTCTAAAATGGAAAGTGTTTTGCACTGATTTCTGGCAGTTGAAACCAACATAGTTGAAAACAATTTTTGCACATATCTAACAAATTAATGTAAATATTTAAATTTTTTTTTCCTCCCCAGCAATAGAAAATTAATTCATCAGTTCCTGCTAGGTTTTGAACCTGTATTGTGAATGAAGTAAACATTAATTCTTCAAATCAGATTAATTTCTATGATTGTTGCATTAACAAATGCCTGTTGGTATCTTTTTCAACCGTCTCTGATATGGCTTCCTGGTTTGTTACTTTTAGTGGAACAGTATTCTGTTAGAGGTGCTAACTGTCTTCCTTCAAACTGCAGAGGTTATCTGATCTCTCTTCCAGAATACAGTTTAGCCCACCTGGACTGTTAAACACAAGCTTTATTACTTCATATATTCTCTACTTTCTGTTGTATTTTAACTTATGACACATGCAATGATGCTTTCACTCCCCCCCCCGTTTCCCTTAAAGATAAATATAGATTTGTGTACATGTGTTGGGATTTGCTTGTTGTACAAGATAGTTATATATTTTCCCAATGGAGTTAGGATTTGGTGTTTAAGGCTGGGTAAAAGCCAAACTTTGACAGGGTGATTATTTTTTTTTTTTTTTTTTTTTTTTTCCAAAGCATTTTGAAACATTTAGCTTGGAACATTGGTAAATAATATTTCTACTTCATGTCCTTGTGTCAGACTAAGCTGTTATGACATGCAGAAACACACACATACATGCACTTTTCAGGAAGCAAGCAATACTTTGAATTTTTGATCTGTAACAATGTCTTGTTACATGCATTTTGGTTTACTTATCAGGCTTACAGGATAAATTTTTGTTTTAGTATTTTCATCTCTGAAAGGTAGAGAATTTTGTATTTGATAGCCATTTTTTTGTTTTCTGATAGTTTTGACATTTCCACCAATGTTTTCATAGCTATAAAACTAATAATGATGAGAATATATAGTGATTTTTCGAAATGTAGCTTAGATGTGACACAAGGCTGAAAGTAGGGGGCACCCAGTGAGGAGGATGAGAAAATATATATATATATATATATATGAAATGGAAACGGAAACATGATTTATATCTAAGATTTATCAAATAGGCCCACAGAATGACATTCACTTCACTATAAAAAGGTAGGATTTGTTTTGTTGAATTTATATTTAAAATATATATATTATATATATATATATATATATATATATATATATATATATAAAAATAAATAAAAACACAAAAGTACTAGTCCATTTCAAATTATGAAAATGAGATTACTGAATGTCAATGTTTTTGAATTAACAATTTATAGCATGATTTACTCCCACCCCAATTTTTGTCCTGGGCATGATGATAAACTACATCCAACAACAAAGCCTCTGATCAGCTATGAGCAAATAGTTAACACCCAAACTTGTGTAAAAATTGGTTTTAATACCAGAAATACTTTATAATAAAAAATAAAATTATCAGCAATACTTTCAAAAAATATACCAGAAATACAAACAGCTATACATTCTTTGAAAGAAATATGATCAGCTGTAGATTTTTTTTTTTTTTTTTTTTTTTTTTCAATGAAAAATATTCCCAGAAATAGATTTTTGAAGAAAAGCATTACCAGCAATAAAAATTGTCGGCATTAAATGGCCCATTGAGATTGATGTCATAAATCAAAATTAACCAAACCAATTTCTTATTTTCAGGCAAATAATTATCGAATTGATAAACCATGATATGAAATTTAATTTGACTTATAAACTATTCATTGCATTTCTTTACAAGAATATTTAACTTTTATCAAAATCTTGTCATAATTGAGTTAAATTTAAATCTGATAATGTTCCTTTGAGCTACATTATTTTAGAATGTAGGTGATTATAACTTTTCACTATTTCCTGTTCTGTTGGTCTAAATAACTCCCCCCCCACTCCTATTTTTTGTGCTACTACTTGATTACCTTTTAAGCAGAGGTGAGTAGTGAGTAACCTTGTCTTGCCTGTCAGTGTTCACTTCTCTAAGTCATCTTTTTCTCATTCTAAAGTTTCAGCTGTTTCTTTCCCATTGTATGTTTTTCTTGTAGTTCCTGTTCTGATTAAAACCTTGTTTGTCATGCAGTGTCCATAGTATTTATCAATATTTATTGATAGAAACACATCTGATGCTTCAAGTCTTATCTGAGGAAATTACTCTACATTTTTGTATGAGATTGACTCATTTGATCGCTTCTGTATTGTGAAAGGTGGTTTGAAACTGGTTGTTAGTTTGAAACTGGTTGTTGGTTTGAAACTGGTTGTTGGTTTGAAACTGGTTGTTGGTTTGAAACTGGTTGTTGGTTTGAAACTGGTTGTTGGTTTGAAACTGGTTGTTAGTTTGAAACTGGTTGTTAGTTTGAAACTGGTTGTTAGTTTGAAACTGGTTGTTAGTTTGAAACTGGTTGTTAGTTTGAAACTGGTTGTTAGTTTGAAACTGGTTGTTAGTTTATAGCTTTAAATAAAACAGTTTAGTTGACTTTTCTCTTTCAAATAGCTACAAATATAAATTTGTATACAAAAAGTCAGTTTCTGTAATATCAAAATGAAATTCAAGCATATATCACCTAATAAAGGATGGCCAGTTCATAAAATGGCTGAAACATCATAAGTATGGCAATACAGATGAGAACAATAGTCCATATGATGTAAATAGTTACAATACTGCATCTTAGAAATATAGACAGATGTTAGGAAGAAAGAAATTTGGAGAAATGTCTGATTTTAGAAGTTATGTACAATCTATAGAGATATTATGAAAAATGTTTCTGTAGACAAACAAAATACAACAATCAATGATTTTATTTAGAAAACTACCTTTGAGCAAAAGAAAGCATAAAGTGTAAACTTAAATTTTCAGTACTTGTTTAATTAAGATTTTCCATTCCATATTTTGGAGAATTTTTTTTCTTTGATTATGATTTCTTTCATTTAAATGAAGTTCATGCTCATATAAATTATTTGCTATCAGTTAAACAACACTTGCTGTTTCTCTATCTAAAGCACCTGACACCAGTCTGGCTCCAATTGCTGGATTGGTGAGGTTCATCCTCTACTTTCACTTGCAATCATATTTGAATAAAAAAATTGTAATGGATAGTTTCATTCTGTTGTTTTGTTTTTAGTTCTTGTATATAAAATTAGCTTATTTTTTTTCTCTCCAATTGCTAAAGCATTATTTGTTAGACCAAGTTTTAGATTGTCCCTTCATGATGTTGGCAATCATGCTAACTAGGTTATGCATTGTTTTCCTTTGTCCCTCTTCAATCTGTCTTGTGAGTATCAAATTTTTCAAGCCTATTTTCCTCATTTCAATATTTGAAAAAAACAGACTAATTGCTTCTCTGGAAATAAAGTCTTACCTCTTGTCAAAGTCTTCATTTGTTCCTTGCGAGTCTGCTAAAGAGATTACCATTTCTATTGACTTTCTCATGCTTCAAGATTGGGTTTTGATAGTTTTTTCTTCTTTTTTTTTTTTTTTTTTTTTTTTTTATATGAACTGGCACTTTGAAGCTGATTCTTGTGTAGATAATATGCCAGCCTGACAGTCATTTCTTTCTTTGATAACTCTAATCAAACACTGAGCAGCCTTTTGTACAAAGGAAAACTAATTGTAAGTATTTGTGACAGAAGTTAGGATTTCAATAACAGTCCAAAGGTGATTCTTGTGCAATTTTAACTTTGACATAATTGTTTTAAAAATAGATTTATACAACTCACTCTTTTTAATGTTTTTCTCCGTGTTGCATATATTTTCTTCCATTCTATCAAAATATCTTCACTTTGTCAAAGATTTGAATTTCCCCTCCATCTCCATGTTTCTTAATTCCATTGTAATACGAAGTTGTCGCTATTTAGTAATAGCCAAAAAAAAAAAAAATTTTTTTTTTCTCCAAACTCTCAGGAAAATTTTTTAATTCAGATTGTTTTTTTTAAGAACATTGTTTACTCGTTAGTATTTGCATTTTTTCTTTCTACTATCATCAGCCATGTATAAATTCATTAAAAAAAAAAAAAAAAAGTACTAACAACTAATTGCCAAAGTTTAACTTTTGTATCAAAAAAAAACTTATATATAAAAATGTGTATGTGTGTTGGCTTTTTTATTATTAAGGCTTCCATTATTTTTAATTTTTCTTTTTTTTTTTACATTTGGATGAGGTTATGTTTGTATTTTTTACTAGTATGTTTGGTAAGTTTGTGTGTCTATTAGAACCCAATTAAACAGCCAACTCCATCTGAAACATACTAGTAGAAAATACAAACATATCCTCATGCACATTTTTAAAAAAATTAAGAAAAATCCTTTCTGTTGACTCCCTCACTATTACTGTATAGTAGTGAGATTCCCTTGTCAATGTTTATTTACAAGATTGAAATCTGTGAACCAACCATTTTATAAATAACTATGAAAACAAGTTTTTATTTTCTTCATAATTTTATAAAAATATGTATGAACTATCAAACGAACATTTAAATAAATGACTTTTCTGAACATTTTCTTCTCCAAATTATTTTACCTCTGATTACATTTGGTTTTACTAACCCAATTTGTTTTAAAAATCATGATCTAAGATCAACAATGCTTAATCAATAGAAATTCAAGGCCTGAAACTCCAATTATCCACCTTCCTAATATTTTTTTTTTCCTCCTCTCTGCTTTCTCTGGCTAATGTTCTCAGCTGACATAAAGTGTAAAGATTATATTGAATCAATTGCTAAGTCTACTGCTAGGAGAGTTAGTTCACAATAGTGATTTTTTTTTTTTTTTTTTTTTTCTCATCAGAATCTCTTGGGCATTTATAAGTCTACTATTTGTCTATGCATAGAACATTGCTACCACATCTAGTCTGGTGTTTTTGCTGTGTATTTAAATGTTCTTGATAGAATACAAAGGTGAATCTGCAAGGTTATGTATGGCCTGACAAGACATTTTGCTTAAGTCACTTTTCCACTGCTATAACGTAGATTCCCTGCGCCTTTTCTATAAATATTTTAATGCCAACTGATCTTATGAGCTTTCTTCTTTGGCACCTTGACTTTACAAATTTAAGTTTGGTCCTAGATTGGTGGCAAAGTTTCATCAGATAGTCACTAAAATGCAATGTGTTACTGATGGTGAAGGAACTGAGAAAACATTGCTGATGAGAAAGGACAATAAAAATTGTAATGAGTTTCTTCTGACTTGTTAGCAAAGAAAATGATTAAATATGTAACTTCCTGAAGATTAAATATTTACAGCAATTCAAAAGAATAAAAGAAAAATTTAATGGCAACATTATTAAACTTAATGGATGCTGTCAATAATTACAGAAAAAATAATATAAAATAATGCATTTAGTGAATATTCCTTTGAATGTAATTACTTTAAAAATACAAAAATTGAAATTGTTAATATATCAATTTCTTTGGGAATGAAAGCTTTTATATGAAGCAAGGTTCAAAGTTATTAATGCACATGACTTGTTTTTTTTCCATTTTATACACAAGAATTGTTTAACAAACATTAACTACAGTGAATGTACAAAATGTGTTTGAAATGATTGACCTTCAGTGGAGGTCTATAGAACAAATCTCTCTCAGCAGAGGTGCCAAGATTTTTTTTTTTTTTTTTTTTTTTTAAACAAAAAATACAAGAGAAATTTTGTACACTTTGGTTTAAATACTGTCTTATGACATTGTTTACCAGAAGCAATACCATTTGTAAAACAAGAGAAATTTCAGTTTAGTTATTTGAATGGAATACAACAGAGTTTTTTTTGTGTGTGTGTGTTTTTTTTTTTGGGGGGGGGTTGGTGTGTGTGGGGGGGTTGTCTGCTATTGCTGATCAGGAGCTGCCTAATTCTCCCTCACACTGTGGAATGGATTTTTATACTCACCACCTCACAAAAAAAAAAACAAATGGTCATGCTTGGTTCACCCCCTGAATGCACTGCAGCCATAGATCATTGGAACCACTACTTCAACATCTATTGCAAGGTGTGGTATAGTCTGGCCCCTACTGCTTTCAGAACTGCTCACAATTCCTGCAAAAAAACTTCTGTAAATCAGAAAGTGTAGATATGCGCAAGCTGTCCAGGCCAAGGTTGCAAAGTGATTTCACTAATTGTGGAAGATCACCAACCAACACGGCAAAATTCCAGTCATTAGGAATATCAACCTGGAATTATCTCTGATCCTAGCGAAGTTACCTAGTATTCAAGAATGTGGGTGAACGACCCCCCCTCTCAGTATAGACACCTCAGTATCATCAGTAAGCTTTTTGAGTCTAATCAACAAGGTTGTTGAGCACCTAGATAGGAACAACCTCTGGTGCAACAAGAAACTCTTGATGATCACGGATTGGTATCTGATCTCTATTCTGCTCTAGTACTAAATTCCCAGTGAGGGGGGGGGGAACTGGCTAGTTACATTTCATCACTGCCGATCGGACCCTAAACTACTGCCAGTCATGATGAATGAATGAATGGATGTCTTCTTGAGGAGACCTTTGAATTTCAAACTCATCTCAAGTGGAACTCGTGCATATGATCCATCACTAAAGATGCAGGTAAAATGGTTGTCTCCCAATACCCCTCCAGTATGTGCCTGATTCTTCATACTATACTCTACCTTTTTACAAGAGCCAGATCAAACTGAAAGTGACATATGTTGTACTTCTTCTCATGAACCACTGCTCTGTAGAATACTCCCAAGAGGATGTTTTCCCGATCACTACAATCTTGACCTGTTAGTCTTAAAAAAAAAAAAAAAAAAAAAAAACTGTTCAAAGGCAATCATGCTGCCTAGTGGGTGGTGAATTATTTTCTATACTGTAACCTTTTCTTACAGACAAAACATTTAGTCTCTTGTGATTGTATTTCTATATTCAGAGCATATGTTCAAATAAACTACATTCCTTCTATGTACACAGGGTTGACTTCTCATTTCCTTCATATTCCATTGGTAAGGAGGAAGTTCCACTCAGTTTTTTCTCCCAAAACTGTTACTTTGTGGAAGAAGTTCCTGAAGTGATGCTTCCTTGATCACTACAATCTTAAGTTCTTAAAGTAGTCAACTGTTATCTATCCTACATGTCCTCATATATACTTCTTACTTTCTCCTTTCCACCCTTATTTACGAAAGCCTCATTTAGTAACCCTTTTTACTTAAAGTAGATCTTATGCCTTGTATTAGGTTAACAATAGTATTAAAAAAAAATATTGACATCTTGTGTGTGTGTGTGTATATATATATATATATATATATATATATATATAAAAAATAAAAAATTTTTTTTTTTTTTTGTTTGTCAGGAAGGAAGCCTTCAATCTGCCAAAAGTTTTCAAAATTTTATATCTGAAATGTGGGCCACAAAACCTCTGGGCGTGGAGTGTTTCACTTAGTGTTGACAAAGTAAATGCCTCCTTGAGATTAATACACTTGTTGTTCCAGTGATTTGTTAGTAAGGGGAGGGGGAAGTGTTAAACTAAGTGCATTGGAAAATAACCTTATGAACTCGGAAAGCTTTCTATATGTCTACCTTCCAATATGGTCATGGATGAGTTCACCTCATATGAAAACCTTTAATTGATTAATGTTGACGATATTGAGAACAGAGCATGTGACAAAAATGAAGGTTTAAGTGGAACAGAAACTAAAAAAAAAAACTGTTGCTAATCAAACATCCTAAGGTTTTTGTGGGGGGAGGGAAGGGGGGGTATTCAAATGATACATTGAAGGTGTGATAAGAGATGAACCAACTAAAGCAAATGAATAGAGAAATGAGTATTATAAATGTCATGAAGGTGTCATTCCTATTGGGAGAGATCCATTCTAACTGGGCATAATACATAGTAATTGGTAGCTTTTTACTTAAAATTGAGTGACAGCAAATGCAAATGTTACAGTACTAGCTTGTACCCAACCTTAGTGCCCTCTTTGAGTCAGACCCAAAGCCATTCTAGAATTCTTAAAAGTAACAAAATTCTACTCAAAAATATAGAAAATAAACTGAATAAACACCCAGCTACAAAATGCAACTAAAACCGATTTACACCTACACCCTTAATAACGCCTTATAAAAGAATTTCTGCAAAATAATAAATCTTAAAACTACTTGATTCAGCTTCAGCATGAAATGACCCTTGGGGTTGGTATGCCGGTAAAATACTCCGTCTAAATCCAGTACTAGTTTCAGTATTTTACTTTTTACTAGTGCCTTTTCCATAACCTTGATACCTCCCCCAACCCCTTTGTATTTTCTGGTCCTCCAACCTTTCCACTTTTCAGAATTGTTCACTGTACTACAACTACAATTGGTACTACTGTCATGTTTCACAGATACTTCAGTTTTCCAGCAACTAAGATACTTATCCAATTTTTATTCAAATGCTGCAGTCGACTAGCATAGTGAAATCTACTTGGCATTTCTTTTTTCCTCCATCATCTATACCTAGTTGGTTCTTTGACTTTGGTCACAGAGGATTTTGTTTTCTATTCTGGTTTGTGCATATACTATGATTTGTCTACTTTGAATTATTTTGCATGCCACCCCAGGAGATCACCCTCACTGACAAGATCACTTCTATTTCTTGGAGTTACTTTGCGTTTTTTTTTGTTTTTTTTGTCTGTCTCGACATTGACTATTTTCTTTCAAGTTTGATCTTTATTTAGCTCTCTATGGTACTATCATATCCTACCATTAGTAACAATTAGGTTTCCTTTTTGATGTTTCCTTTGCACGACCATGTTCATGTTTCACCTGCAATTGCTCTTAAATGTATCAACAGTTGCTTGTCTCCCTAATTGTTCTTGTTACCACCTTCCTGTGCCTGGTTGTCATCATAGTCTTCTCTCATGATTATTTGAATATCATTATCATGACTAAGCAATGTTATTGTGTGGGAGTGATAGAAGGTTGGGCTTTTTGTCATGTTGTATTTTGATAGTTAATCTGATTACAAGCACATTTTCTTTTTACTTCCCATCCTTGAATTCTCCTTGAAGGAGATGGATATTTAGTTTTTTCTTTTTGTTATATAATTAAATTACAAGATTGTCAAATACTGTCACTTGATGGAACTCTGTTACTTTAAGTATAATCATTAACTTTTAGAATATTGCTCACCCCCCAATCCTTTATATATCAATTCAAGGTGACTGACATGGTTATATCCAAGTGAAAACATAGATCTTTTTCTGTTTATTTTTTTTCCTTTCATGCTTATCTTCATTTGAATAATTGATGCCATACATTTCATGTTTCTCATTTGAATTTCTAACCAAAACCATCTGTAATTCCACATCAGCTTTTAGTTAAAAATTAATTTTTAGAATTTATTCCCTGCCCCCAACCTCACCTCACATATGTTCTTGTATATAAGAAAATATACTTAATTTCTTTGATCAAAGAATATGAACTTTCTAAAAATCTCTATTTAGATGTTCCTTACTCAAATAATGGATATCTAAGACTAATGGATGATTTCCTGGGAATATCAGTGGTATCCACAATATTGGCTTTATAAAAGATTTACATGATTTGGCATCTCTGGCTTTGCTCACTTTCCCACCGACATAGTTTTCCTCTGCCATTTCTACAAATATTTTCATGGTAATTGTTCTGATGAACTTTCCTGTATGGTACCTAGAACTTATGAATTTAAGTGCAGTACTAGATTGGCAGTAAGATTTCATCATTTTAGTTGAAATGGCTGCTAGATGCAACTGTAAATTTTATATTGTGCTTGTGGGAATCTTCTAGCCTCTTTCTTTCTAATCAACTTTGATTTTCAAAAATTTAAATGCAATGTCAATCATTATATTCTGTCTTAAGTCCTGTTCTTTCATGGTTTGCTCTCAATGTTTTTCTTTTCCTCATATTTTCTCACACTTGGTAACCCCTTTCGTCTGCTTTATCAGGGGTGGAGGTGGAGACACACACCCTCACACACAGACATTGGAAAAGACATATTGTCTATAGTGCTCAATGCTAAAAACAAAGCAGTGTCAATAAAATAGTATTGATAAAAGGTGAAAGAGAATACTTGTCCACTCATAACTACTATAGTTTCATCTTATAGGGATCTTCAGATAGAGTAACAAATATGAGGTGTTCACATAAGATTTCTTTAAAGTTGGAATGTATTGAATTTACATACTTCTATTTATAAAAACAAAAATCATTGGAACATGAATTATTTTTTTTTTTTTTTTTTTTTTTTTTTTTTTGGCCTAGCTCAGGTGTACAGCTAAATGAGTACAGTATGTTTTATGATGAGCTGTTATAAGAAAAATTGGCCTCGTAAAACTGGTTCATCTTTATAAGGATGGTTGATTGTCATAAGCATTTGCGATTCTCATGTGACTGTAGGGTTATGTGCAATTTATCTACTTGGCTAAATAAAAGCTAATCTCCTCTTGACGTGTATTAATCTAAGTTTAATGCAGACTGAGCAGCACAAGTGAGAGGCTGTGTTTATTTCAGTTTTATAAGGTGTGACTTTGAAATCAGCATTCAAACTTTTTCACCCAGGCTTGAGACCCTGACCTCTAGAATTGGTAATAGATATGTAATTATTTCAGGCATGAGACAGGATCATAAGTTACTCATTGCTTACCGATTCTGTGTGGGTCAATAAAAATGTTATATCTACTGAAATTTTTTTATTTTTTTTATTTGCATTATTTAAAAATTGAAAATGGAATATCACTCAATACTAGGCCTGCAGCCACCCAGGGCAGTTACAGTTGAACTGTCGATCCATAGGATGTAGATTATGAGGATGAGAAGGATAGATAATGATTGACATTGGACTTGAGGAAGTCAAGATAAAAGCATTCAAGCAAGCCACTGTGGTATTCTGTTCTACAAAGTGATAATTCTTGGACAAAAAGCTGTCTGTAGAACTGTCCTCCTCTGCATTTGGAACATGAGGAATAAGGGTCATTTGGTTCAATGGAAGTAGTTGGGCATGTTGTGGCATTTAAATTTTTGAAGTGTGGAGCGTTTTCAGATTATTTTTCATGAAAATAGTTTTAAAAACATTATTAAACATGAAATTAAAAAATACAGACTGAGGTAAATGGGTTCTTATTTCACATTCTAAACTGCTTTTCTGGATTTTTTTTTTTTTTTTTTTTTTTTTTTTTTTTTTTAAATTATCCAACTTCAAGAAGTCTTCAGCTTTAATCATCAGATTAAAAATGAATGCAGCATACAGCTTGGTATTGATTGGTAGAACTTGTGACATGATGTATGTTAGTCAAAATCTGTTGCTTACTGTAAATCATTTTAATTATATCAATATAGTTAAAAAAAAAAAAAAAATTTGTGGTACCCTTCATGTTATAGATTTTGTTTCCACACATATAATATATAATTTTCCGCACATATAATATAATATATAATTTTCTGCACATATAATATAATATATAATTTTCCGCACATATAATATAATATATAATTTTCTGCACATATAATATAATATATAATTTTCCGCACATATAATGTAATATATAATTTTCCGCACATATAATGTAATATATAATTTTCCGCACATATAATGTAATATATAATTTTCCGCACATATAATGTAATATATAATTTTCCGCACATATAATGTAATATATAATTTTCCGCACATATAATGTAATATATAATTTTCCGCACATATAATGTAATATATAATTTTCCGCACATATAATGTAATATAATATATATAATTTTCACATAAGTTAGTGTGGTGTTTGTTTTTTGTTTGTTTTTTTTTTATTATTAAGCTCCTGTTTCACTGGTAAAAGACTGCTGGATTTAATAGTATATAAATAAAACTTATTTGCACTTTGATATGAGGAAACAAATATGCAACTTTACTTAATCTGGTGTTATTGGTGATTATTCAAGGGATAAAAATCCTTTTACTTTACTTACATAAAAAGGATTACAAAATTAGATTGAAATAGATGCAAAAAATTTGTTAGAAATCTTGGGTCGTGAGAATTTTTTTTTTTTTTTTTTTAGACATGTTGGAATAAGTTTCCTCTTGCTTCATGAAAGTGACAAAATGTCTCTAACCAAAACCCATTTTGCCCCCCCCCCCCATTTTCTCCTGTGGTATATCAGGAAGCTGAGTTTATTTTTTAACCACCTCACCATAATTTAGTAGATGTAGAAGCTGTGAAGCAAGATGTCTGGATGGTCAGAAGAAAGATTTAGATGCAGGTAAGGATGACCCCCGAAGTCGGGTTCAGATTAGCTTGAAGTGAAAAGTTGCCTCTCTGGCTGACAAATGAAGTCTTAGAGAATAGACAGACAATCACTGGATATTCAATTAATCATTAGTGTAAATTTTCTCTTGCAACCAATGAGCTGTGGCCCTTGTGTTTTTAAAATATTTTTATTTACATTTGAATTATGTCTTTTTTTTTTTTTTTTTTTTTTTTTTTAATCAAATGTTTGACCATTTGTGCCCTCTGACCTCTTTTTAGGTGCATGTCAATATGGGTAACCTTCAGGGAATTTTGAAGTGAACTCTTTAATCTATAGAGGTTAATTGTTCTTTTTCTACTCTTCACGTCAATGGATCTCTTGACTTATTTAGTACTGCTCTGTTATTAGTTATTACTTGCACCATTTTCATTGATTCTGTATTACCCTGCCCAGTGATTGAACTCAAAATGATGAACTTTACAAAGCAATCCTTTAATCAACAAGGCTATTGTCTTATGGGATAATGCTGAACTTGGAGCCTACTCCTTGCAAAGATATTTAGATAAAAAAAATATGGATAGGATATAAAAATAGGGAGAGATGAGAAGATGCAGGTAAAATATGAATTTCTGCACCCGATATTTATTTATTTATTTTTTTTTCAAATAGTCTCTAGAAATCCACTTTATAACTGTATCATCTTTTCCTTCCTTTATCTCTTCCTATCTTTGTTGCTTTCCCATTTTTATCTAGTTATTATACAAATTTATGCAACTGAACTTACAAAAGTATCCTTTTTATATATATATATATATATAAAACTATCCCACCATAATTTTAATGCATTACAAATGCCCCCACCCAATTTACCTGCTTTTTGTCCATTTTCTCTTGATATCCAGCCAACAAGCCTGTTTCTTTATTTATCTTCATCTCCCCTATATGAATAAATATTTTTTTTCTTTTCATACTTCATATTTTTCATACTTCTCCCTCTGCTTTGATCCTGCTTTCTGACTCCAACCCAGAAGGGCTGCATATTATACAGATGCTACTGTAAACCACCTTCTCACTGCATTAGTCTTCAGGTTCTTTCAAACCACATTGGTTACCATCTAGCTGACTTCTCACTCGTTAACTACTTGCTGTGTTGTTGCTGGTATCATGATGAGCATGGTTCCACTTTCTGCTTCACAACCGTTCACTCCTCTGCCACATTGTGTTTTTGATCTTGGAGGGTGAGAAGATTGCTTATGAAGTAAACTGAAGTGAAGAACAGGTTGATAGCAAGGAGCTATATTTAAAAAATCCTTTGGAATAAAGAATTAACTCTGATTAAAAGTGTAACAACTTTTTTTTTTTTTTTTTTTTAATTTTCCAAATTTTGGTGTTACTAGCCCCCTTTTGAGAGTGGTCAGCGGAATCAAGCTACCCCCCCTTAACTCCAACTCCCTTCACTGTTCATCTTGCACCATTGCTCTATATAGGTGGTGTTTAATCTTTCTCCATTCTCCCACCTTCTCAGCATTCAATCTCAGCCCATTTCCAAAGGCAGTTACAACTGTCTTTGTGATGAATTTAAACTTTTAGAATGTAGAGGTGAAAAAGGAATTTCCAGTGACTAATCATTATCAGTTTCTCATGCTGGTTGTTTTAGGTGATTTCCCAAAGCCTGCAACTTGACCATAACTAAGATAATTGGAAACAATCTCAAGAATCGTTTTGTTCATCCACAGTCATCATTATTGATGGGAAAGAAAAGGAAGGAAAATATTTTATCTTTTTAGTAATAAAAAAAAAAAAATTATCTTTGTGTTTTTCAGTCAACCAGGCCACACAACTTGTTGCAAGTTAGTAATTAATCTTTCTTTGTCTCTAAAAAATCCAAAATGCCAGCTACAAAAATTGACTATGGTCACAGATTAAAATAAACACAACTGTCTCCTATCTTGAAAGTTAATCTTTCTCTTTATAGGGATATTTTTTCTTCTACACAATCCGGATGTTTTTCCTGGCTCTTTGTCCAGAACAGTTTAGAAGTTATTTTGGTGACCACTCGTTTTCTTTACCAACATGTTTTTCTATTTTCCAGGGCAGACATCTTTGATACATTCTCTTTCTTATCAGTGGAAAGCAAAGAAGAACTGGTTGTCTTGGTTTTGCTCAATCTCACTGAATTTCATCTTGTTAAATTTGGGTTCAATTCTCCTTGGAACTGTTCTTGATTTCATTTTATTTTAAAAATGTAATTTTTAATGTATCCTGCTTTTAATTTTAACTTTTCAATCCACTTTCCTGAGAATTTCAACAATTATCCAGTTAGTAGTTCCTTTTCCTTTTGATTAACTCTGTTGCAGTGTCACGCTACACTCATCCCAGGTAGGAAAACTTAATGGCTGTTCTTTTGGTCGTTTATCAACAGTAAGTGTTAAAACAGACACGATAAATTCTGGTGTGTATCTTTTTGTAATCTAAGAAGTCGACGTTTGTTAACGTTTCTCGTGTTTTGGAGTTTCTAGTTTTTTATTCTCCAGTTAAAATCAGTGATTTATTAATTCTCCTGATATGAGAGACAATACACTTTTATTGAACTTGAACATCAGGGTATTTGGTGATATCTGTAGTTAATAACAAAATACCTGCTAAAGATTTATGTAAATACTTTAGCAAAACAGCAAAGCTTACCAAAACATTAGCCTGAAAACTCTGAATAATGTTCGTAAATAGACCCGTCAGATCTGGACTTCCAACTGACCTGCAGTATTGGGTGTTTCATCAGTGAATGTTGAATGTTTCCTTGCAGGGAAATGGCTAATATTATTACCATTATAGTCCTAAAAATTCTCAACCCAGAATTTAGCAGATAGTTTCTATCATTACAAGAAATATTTTATTTGGATATTGATGAATTTTTAGGCACTGAAGTTCCACAACACCTCCAGGATAGCAATGATACTTATTGAGATTAGCATGCCAAAAAAAGTGATAAGAGAATACAAATATGCAAAGCCTAATATACTCCACTGATAAGGGTATATCAAGCACATGCTTCACAGCCAAAGGTGCATGATATGGTGACAGGTTTTCATAAAAGCAGCACATAACTTTGCAGGTGGAGGATTCAGTTTGGATAACTCCCTCATTCTTATTGTTACAACACTTGAAGACTAATCTCAAGTGAGAAAAAAGACTGTCTAACAAGATTTCAACAGTACATTTGTCTTAAAGTTGTTTGATTTTGCCAAACATCTTAAGATACATTTTCTGGGGTGGGGGGGAAATTCCAAATATATTAACATTTTAATCCTTAAAATAAATAAGATAACTCTAAATGCAAATTACTAACATCTCCCACTCCTGGGTTGGGGGAATGAACAATAATGACAGTTCCATAAGATTTATACTAAACTATTTGGTTAATTTCTCTTACTAATCAAATAGACATTTTCAAGATTAGCACAATTCAAATCCTATTTCAGTTGCATTTCATTTATTTTGTCCCCTGCATCATTAGTACACCCGGTTTTAAGACAAGCAAATATTTGTAAAAAGACTTGACTTTTCAAATATATTTTTATACTTGTAACTTTTAAAATTAACTGGAAGACAGAAATGCTGTTGAAATAACGTTAAACACTGTTTTCTTAAATTGCATTCTTTAAGTTATTGCAAAATATTGAAAGTTATATCAATCATTTTGTTTATAATAACAATAGCAATTATTCAAGTCTTGTTCTATATCCTCTGTTGTACAAAATCTTCAGTTAAGACATGCACACAAATAACCTTCAGTTTGTTATAAAATTGTCAATATAGGGACTGAAGCTGTTAAGTTTGGTAGTAGTGAAAGTTAAACATGTAAACATAAAAGATTTGAATTAATGCTCTTAAATTCTTTCTGTTGAGTTTTGATTGTGGAAGGGAAATGCTATTTGGAATTTCTTCTTGGGGAATGATTATAGCTTTCATCCATTTTCACCTGTTTTTGTTTCCATACTAAATGACTTTGATACTGTATGCTCCAAAAGAAAGCTGTAGAATTGCATTGCTTGAAATGTGTTCCTTTATTCAATTTAGTTCACTATGCTCTGTCCAGGCTGTAATTTTGGCATTGGCCATGAGAGTGGAATGGTTGAGTGTTGGTCGATCAGCTTTGGTGGATTGTTGCCAGATGGGTCAAGTTATTTTGCCAGTGGTTATTTCAAGTTGATCTGATCAAGTCATGACCCAGCAGCTGGTAACTTTCTCCAATCCACAGTCTGTTGCTATAAGTTGTGATTTGGGGTGGTGGGGTCATCTGTAAAAATACTCTGAGAGCAGACAGGCTGTAGGCATGTTTCCAATTTTGTGTATACATGCATGATGGGCATATTTTTTTTTTTTTTTTTTTTATATAACTTTTGACTTAATCGCTAAAAACTTCAAGTGCATGAACACTTGTTAAAAGGAATTATTTATACTTAATTATTCTTGTGGCAACTGGTGACTTTACTCATGACAATGGTTTACAACAATTAGCGTAGAAGCAATTGGTTTTAGGATATAGAACTGGAGTGTGAAAGGTTTTATTGCCTTTTAATGATTATTAAAATTAAATGTGAAAAAATGTTTTCAGAAATTAATGGAGCTTGAATATTAACTTTGAGTTGACTTTTTCTAATTTGGAATAGTTCTGTCTACATCTGTTATATTTGGCAAATTGGGTAGAAATGACTTCCTTGGTTAAGTTTGAAAATTCTCAAATTTTTTTTTGTTTCTTAGAATAACTTCAGAGAAAGTGTCTGGGAAAACTCTGCCAAAATTGACCAATGGGCTGTGTGATTTGTTTATGTAGGCATATTCACAGATGGTCTGGTTAGAATAGTGTTCTGGGAAGTAGGTTATCAGAGCTTGGCTAAGTGGCTAGCTGGCCATGTGCTTTTTCCATAACAAAAATCTTTAGAGAATATAAATTAAGGGTCAACTCATACCAGTAAATCATGGGTAACAAGCCAGGTGTTCTCTTTAGAAGGTTCTTCTGAGGCAACTAGAAAGAGGCATAGATGAACAAACTGATATCAGTCATTTATATACACACTCGGATTATCACTGGGAAAAGTTATGTGTGTTTGCAGATTCTGTCTATCTATTATCATAACTGAAGAACTACTGTCAAGAAATGGAATTGAGGAAAGTATGAAGTTAATTTGAAACATCTATATAACAATAGCTAAAATTAACTGTGGTGTTTTTAAAATGTTAAGGTGTTTTGGGCTTCATTATTCCAACTTATAAAATGTTGTATAAATGAAAGCAAACAGATGGTATGAAGTCAAATGGTAGACTGACCCAGGAGGTTGGGTACCAATGATCATGAACTGTGTACACATTACTATTGAATAGCATACAGAGAGCACCTACAGTTCAGAAACTTAGGCTATGCTTGATTCTCCCACCTCTTAAAAAAAAAAAAAAAAAAACGAAAACTTAAAATGTGCACATATATATATATATATATATATATATATATACACACACACACACTT
Organism: Acanthosepion pharaonis; assembly: GCA_903632075.3. Lineage (NCBI taxonomy): Eukaryota > Metazoa > Mollusca > Cephalopoda > Sepiida > Sepiidae > Acanthosepion > Acanthosepion pharaonis. Next base: position 607,509 of record CAHIKZ030000758.1, read on the forward strand.
TGATCGCAAGGTCATCCACAGTAAATTTGTCCTTTAGCTCTTACATTTCACCATTCCTGGCAGATTTTTATCACAGTGTGGGATATCTAATTAAAAAAAAAAAAAAAAAAAAAAAAAAAAGTAATAGAAACAAAAGCCAATTGAAATAAAAATGACAAAATCATAGACCAAAAAAAATTTTTTAAATTCCCAGCATCCCTCATTTGTGTGCATGTGTGGTCGCACCAACATAACAAATTTAGTCTGAAGGCCTCAAGCATGAAACCAGTCACATGAAAACTTTTTACAATTTGTCATACATCCTCCCCCCACCACAATATTTTTCTTGATATATAAATATTCATATCATTCTTTATATATATATATATATATATATATAGAGGCCTACTATAGTATAGTTACGTGTCTCTCCATCTCAATTTAACTTTTGAAAATCATAGAATTGTGAAATTGATGAATTTACTCTAAAGAAATATTTTTAAAGACTCCAGTTGCATTTTCAACATTTTTCTTTGTTTATATTTTTTATATATTTTGTCTTCTTTGTCTATATTTTTGTTGTTGGAGATATATAAAATGACTATTAAAAAAAAACCAAAAAAAAAAAAAACCTTGTATATTCCTGAAGTTAGTAGTGGAACCTGTTAGACAGTTCTCTACAGAATCTATCGTTTTAACTAATTATGGGAAGAACAACCATTCAGGGAATTTGGTGCCTGAAACCCAGTTTTATGATTTTCTAGGGACTTCTTAATTTTCATATATATATATATATATATATATATATATATATAATTTGGAGTATGTGTGCTCCAACCTGAGTCGGAGAGAAAAAGTCAACTTTGAAATGTTTTAACATAAAATAGCTCAAAATATAATGTTTGAAAATAACTGAAAATTATCTCTGTATATAATGAAGTAGATTTAGTAAAATATGCTTTTTTTGTTTGTTTGTTTGTTTCTGTGAAACATTTGAAGAAACAAAACTTACACAGTAAATTGTGGTGATTGTTTCAAGCTACTTTTCCTTCTCACACATGTTAATGTTTGATTGTTAAAAAACAGTCAACAGGGATGTGTAGAGATCTCATTAGGCTTGTAAAGCTGTAGTATGGAAAATTCAGCAGGAGAGATTTTTATGATACATTTGTCCTTGTGGCAATGACAAAATCTCTTGCTTTCATTTCCCTCCAGCCTCTTCCCCTTCATAATACCATCAGTCTGAATGGGAGGGAGGTATGTTGTCTGACTCTCCGGGATGTGATTCTACCCATGAGTTTCACTGTCTCACTTGAGGTTCTTGCCATTTTTCTTAGTTTTGTGTTGACACCCTTCCTCTCTTGTTTACTTGCTATGAAAGTAAATTGCAGTATGTGTTTTGTTTCTTTTTTTTATTTTTAGATTCTACAATTGCACACTCCTTTGATGCATGTCTTTAGTGGGACTGACGACATATTTCTTTTGATTTACTTTTCTGTTTTTTTTTTTTCTTTTTTTTTTCTTCTCTCCAAGACTTGTAAGATGTTTGTTCTTTTGGTGCTGTCAAATTACTTTTTTTTTTTTTTTTTTTTTTTTTGATTCTCATATTCATGAAACTGTCGGAATCTGTAAATCAGATGTTAAGTCATTGCAGTTCAACAATGAAATATTTTAATATCCCAACACAGAAAAATGAAAGGTATATCATTTTATATCTATTAATTATCCATTCTCTCTGTATACTGTAGGGCCCTGAGCTCTTCCTCATGGGCTGTCAGGTGTAGGAGAAAAATGGGTGTTAGTCTGTCATGCTGGTGCATGATGCTTTGGCATAAAGTTTGAATATACTTTTTTTTTATTTTCATTTTTTTTCCTTTCCTTCTAGACTAATTGCTATTTACTGTCTGGCTAATGAGAGAAGGAATAGTATTGCCCGTTTTACTAAGGAAATTAGGATAAAGTGAAATCCTAAATCTGGATCAGAATTTGAACTTAGCAGTTTTCAATGCGGATAACTGTTAAACTGCACTGTTTTCTTTTTGTTTGCATGTGTATAACACTTCTTGGACAGATACCATTCTCGGGTATATTTTTCTTTGTCGCTAAGTAGAATATGACACTTGGCCAGTCAAGTGTGGGAGCATGCTAGGGTAGTGGCAAGGATTTTTTTTCTTTTTATATGCTGTTCTATACAAACTGACTTTGAAGTGAAAATGTGACGCATGAGTCCTCGAAAATGCGTGATTTTTAACCTCTACAAAAAAAAATTTTGTGCATCCCAATTCATCTTTTTTTTTTTTTTTTTTTTTTTTTTTTTTGTTTCTGTGTGTGTGTGTGTGTGTGTGTGTGTCTGACAGTAACGAGTTGATTTGTGACACATAATGAGGAAAAGGGACTTGGAGAATTTGACACTCACAAGACATATTGAAGACAAGAAGGGCAGGGAAAAGTAAGTAAACTATATAAATGGATAGCAGAACTGTGATTGGGAGTTTTTTTTTTTTTTTTTTTTTTGTAACAAGCCAAATATTGATTAGGTAGTGAATACTGGACAACTTCTCACAAAGGAAGAGGAGACATGATGTAACAGATTCTACAGGAGGACACTGAGAATACCATGGACAGAGCATATGAGTAACAAGGAAGTTAAGGAAAATGGAAGCAAAAAAGAAAAAAAGAAACAAAAGACACTTCTATTTAGAATCAGAAAGAGATATTACAAGAATAGAAAGTTTTGGAGAGCTATATCCTAAAGGGAAACAACACAAGACCAGATCTGAAAAATTCTAGTTAAAGTATTTTAACAAATGGTATGTAATGGGGTTTGGGTCAGTGTGAATATTGAATCACTTTTTTTTTTTTTTTTTTTTTTTTTTTAAAGAATATTTTGGCACTTAAAGGACCAGACTTTTAAAAATGTTGTCTATTTACTTTTTTACTTTTTGACACTTTCCTCTCTTTCTCTTTTAATTATAAATAGAACAGATGATCTGATTACAAAGTTTTTTTAACTCTGAGGGAAGTTGAAATGATAAAAACAACTCTGATGGTAAAAGGAAGTTCTGTGATATGCCCCCCCCGATTTCTATTGCTCTCAGTAAGTGACACTCTAAAATGTCTACTGACTCTCAAATGTGGGTTGGAATAGCAACCAGTTAGTTATTCATTTGAGTTCAACCAGTCTTCTCCAGGTCAGCTTGTGGGGGTAGAAAATGTGAAAATTACTTCCTGCAGTAAGCAAAAAAAAAAAATGTACTCTTATATTTTGGGAGTGGTAGGAATAAAATTATTTAATAATTATTTTTTTTTTTTCCCCATTGAGTGTTCACACCAATAGTAACTACTGGCCTAGGCTGCAGGCTAAGTGACAACAAGTCTCCTAGGTACTGCAGCACTCTTTGTAATTTGACTGTTTTTAGTAATGCTATTGTCTGGACAGTGATTCTCCCCTTGTTTTCTATCCCTTACCAGACACTTTAGTATTTTAATGACGACTGGCACATTTGTTACTTTTTTGTTTCAAAGCTTGCTCAGCTTTTTGGCAAGGGCAAGAGACTTTGCATTTTCAGTTCTGTTGTGGTCTGTCAGAATGGTAAGATCCACCATCTAGTATGTTTTCTTTGACTACTGGATCCAGTCTTTTGGCTTGAATACAGTGATCTGTTTAAATCTTGGAATCTGAAATGATTCCATGTGCTGATTTTCCTTAGACAGATTTTGAATTTTACTACTTTTTTTATTTTTATTTTTTTTTAATTTTGATCAGCACTGTTATTTTTGGTCAGAACAATTTTTAATGAATCCAGCCAGGAGAAGCCTCCAAAGACTAATTTTTTGCTTGAGGTAGTGCCAGATAAAGCTATGCTCAAAAATTGAGCTTTCTAGATGTTTGATACATTTCTTTTGTGAAATGTTGAATAAGCTTTGCCAAGAGGTAAGCTTAACTTTTCATGTGTGTATTTATATATATACACACACACACACACACACACACACACACATTTTGCATTTGGTTAACTAACATCAATTTTCCTTCCCACAACTTCTAACACAATGATGTTTGACTAAGATTTGGCAATAGACATCTGAAAAATTTCTGAAGTTACTTTATTCAAACACTTTTCAAAAATAAAACCAGTATTTTTTAGGTTTGCTCACATTTAACCCAAATAAAAATAACTTTTTGTTGGCCATCATTGACTCGGCTGAGAAAATGCAATCATTTTAAAGTCCTGGGTGTGACTATAAATTACATCCAGCAGCTAAGCCTCTGATGGAACATTGGCGGTTTTGAGGAACATGAAACCATCTCTTAATTCCTCTTGTTCCCAGGTCCACTTGGGACAGGTGGTTGAACCAGTTAGGGTCACAGCTATGGGCAAATAGTGACCCCTCCCACCAGACAAAACACTATGAAAGTATAAAAATATATTTTTTATAGTAAAAAAAAAAAAAAAATACCAGCAATACATTTTTATGTGGAGGGTGGGAAAAATACCAACAATACCTATTTATAGTAAAATTAGCAACAGTACATTTTTAACCTTTAACACACAACATTATTCACTACTTTCCTTTCCACTGCATTGTTTTTCAAGTCTCCTCTACTGCACCACTTCATTTCATTCATGGTCATTTTCTGTTGCCATAGCAGGATATGACAACACAACTGCAAAATTGAAATTCATTCATTCATCTGAATCACCTACAGTGGCAGGATAAAATTTTTGCTTTGCAAACAGTCACCTCCAGAATGTTAAAAGGTTCTGATCAGCAATGCATTTTATCTATAGCTGAAGGCATACAATCATGTTCAAAATATTTACATTTCAGCATTAAATAACCCATAGAGGTGCTGATATGCCGTTAAGTCAAAATTATGTAAGTGCTCACTTAAAAGACCCCCCCCCCAAAAAAAAACAAAATGCAATAAAATATGTAAATAATTTCAATGTTTTATGGAAGAAGTTTATCTCCATTTTGTGTGTCAATTTTGTTCATATGCATATACTGTAAGTATCACTAAACATGGAATGGGAAAAATCAGTTTTCATATTCCCTATAATATATATATATATATATATATATATATATATAATGCACACACACTGAAGATTCTCATAATCAGGGCAGCTATCTAATTGGGCCTGTGTGCTGTTGTCCCAATTAACAGATCTGTGTGAGAGTGCCTTGCATACTAGCAAAAGTATTTTTATCGACTATGGCTCAAATTTCAATAATCCAGCAGTCTTGGGACCAGACAGGTGCTGGAGTAGCAGATTTTGCAAACCAGTGAAGCTTAGAATAAATTAAAAACAAAAAACTACAACAACCTTTTTATATTTGTATGAATTGTATAGACTTAGCCCAGAATTATTAGATTTGTTTATGACGAAGTGTTAGTTCTGCTGCACAAGTTGACTGAGCGACAAAAATAAGTTGATAAATAGAAAAAGCAAAAAAAAAAAATAGGCAGACTGATGACAGTAAAATGTTTTATAAAACTATGAATAAAATGTAATAATTTTGTTGGATAGCATAGATTCAAATTTGTATCTGTGAAAACACTAAAAAAAAAAATTATTTGAGAAATGAAGACCATTGAAAAATGATTTTATTTTTATTCATTTATTTTTATTTATTTTATTTTTTTCTTTTATTAAGCAGATTGTATCAAAATGTGTACAAAAATAAAACTTGAAAATCTAAAAATAAGAGCATTTTACTTTTTCTTTGACAGGTTATATTGAAGAGTTTTGTCAATACCTGTGAAGAGGACTTTGTAAACTACTCAATATTACTAGGCAACCTTATAGCTGTATTAAGTAGGCCAGTGGATTTAATTTTATTTAATTTTTATTTGTGCTGTAAAAAAAAAAAAAAAAAAATTATATCAGGATAAAGGATTTTGCAACTGCATTTTATATATATAAAAAATTTAATTTTACACTGTTGCTATTTTTTCCCTCTCCTGAATATTGAATTAAACTAAAAGTTAAGGTGATAACTGATGTTTTCCTGCTATAAATTTACCTGAAGAGAGATGGTCTCTGTCAGGTCTACTTACCCAGGACACCTCTCATGAAAGAATACCTCCAACTTTCAACCCTGACACCTTCAACAGAAACCTGAGGGAGCTGGTCAGGTGCTGCCCTATGGCCACATCCAGTCATGGGACTGATGGTCATATTATATAAATGAAATTGATTTTTAATAGATATAGTTAAACAGATCTTACTTTTAATTTTAAAGTTTAAAAACTTATCTACAAAGCCAATTACAATTGAGAAAGTTCCTTTTTAACAAAATGTGAAATTTCTACATCACCAAAACACAGATGGACTCTCTCTGCCTCTGTTCCCCCCTCCTCTGAAAAAAAAAAAAAAAAAACTGAGTTTTTTTTGTATGATGCATTTGTGTAAGTTTGCTAGGTCTAGGTTTTTTTTTCTTCTCTCTCTCTCTCTCTCTCTCTCTCCAACCTCCACCCAGAGTAAATTCCATGTTTTTCCAGGGCAATCTTGAGAAATCTTGCTCACGTATGGATGCTACCTATTCTTTATGGTGAAGGAGATTTTAGGTAACTTGAAGCTTCATTTGTCTCTGGACAGATTTTGGATTACATGCAAAAGTGGAATTGGTAAACAAACTTCAAATTCTGACAGAAGCAGTCGACTTTGCACTAATGTCCTCGGAAAAGGTATGACTCTGTTTACGGATATTAAAGAAAATGAAGCTGTGATGAGTTCTGATCACCTGTCCGGAAAGCAAACAGAACTTGGAGAAGGCAACAACAAAAATCATATCAGCTAAAATGTGTTAGATGAATATGTTAATGAATTGTCAGAATAAAAATGTTAAATCTTTCCACTTCAGATAACTTCTCTAAAGAATTTTCATATTAAGATTAGGTTCTCTTAAAAAAAAAACAAACAAAAAAAAACTTATTTACTCATTTGCTACAAATATCAAAAAGTACCTGTCGTAAAAGAAGTTGACATCCCCCTACCCCACTTGTTGATCTGGCAAATTATTCCCAAACCAAACTGTTGTCTATTAGTGATGTCCTCTTATGAACAGCTTTGCTCAAGATTTTCACATTTGCCAGAGAAGCAAGGTGATAATGCCACAAAGGCACAAGGGGCTGTTGCTGATGATAGAGAAAGAAAAATAATTGTAGAAGGAACCAGAAACTCAATCTTAAATAAGAGATAAACCACTACTCCTGTTCAAAAGATCATGGAGGAGTGTGAACCAGGTGATAGGTTCACCTATCTACTATTGTTTAAGTGAAATGAGCTTTCAGCTTAATATATAATTTTTCTTTGCTTCTTGAGGTTGCTAAGCACTACAGTAGGAACAAATCCTCTCTTATTTAATGTTTGTTACAGAATATTATGATTCTTCAAATTTATTAGTTATTAACATTATTGTAATTGATTTATAAATTGAACTTTGTCAGATGAGTATAACAAAATGAAAATACAAACACTGTGGTTTCTGACATCTACAGATAGGCAGGGAGGGTTACTGTAGATTTGTGGTCAAAGGGTTTTCTGGAGTTCAGGCATATTGTGAAGAATAAAACTCTGGTTGGAAAAAATTCTGGGATACATTGTTGTTGGTTATAGTTATTCCTTCCCTCTCCTCTCTTAGTTGGGCATGTGCACTTATAGATAGGTTTGTGTGTCTGCCTGTGTCTCACCAACCAACTGAAGTGTAGATGTATACCATGGGTTGGCTCTGTGGGCAGTTGATGAAATACTGCCTGAGCAGGTGTCTGCAATATGGAGTAGCTAGCCACTTTAGTAGGCAGGTATATTAAAAAAGAAGTTACTGGGAGATATATATATATATATATATATATATATATATATATATTTACGAACTTGTAGCATATAGATGAACCACTTGTTTTAAAAAAGGAACACTGATCTTTTCTTGGTCTTAACTCAGAAATGGAAGCGACACAAGGGAATCAACAAAGAACAGACACAAGATGATGGATTTCAAAATAAAACATTTTATAAATATATAAACGGATAAAGAAAGAAAAAAGGGACCTTCATTTAACAAAGGGGAAGGGGACTATTAAAGAACAGAAGGCGCGAGCGAATACATACATACGCACATACATACGCACATACATACGCCAAGAGAATCAACTTATATCAGTCGAGTCGATATTTTCACACAAAATTCTGATTCGCCAAAGCAAGAGTTCTTATGCTAAAACAATATTTTGGCCGGCAGGCGATTTTCCTGGATGCCTTTTCTTTCGCAAGTGTTCAGGGGTCCACAGCATTTCCTACAGGCATTTCGTTGGGTTGATTCAATTTCATAGCAGTCCTTTCATCCCCTAGTCGACAGACTTTGCTGTCTTCTTCATGTCAGTGGGCAGTCCATTTCGGTATCTGGATGATTTTGCCCAGCGACGTTCATCTGCCACTGGTCAGAGGGAAACTGAAAATCCTTTTTAGATTTTTGCTGTCCCCAAAGACAGTCACGTGGGTTCCCTTCATCCTTGACCGGGTACGCAGGAGGATGGGACGCAAATCACGAAGTGTTTGTGTGGTGGTCAAAAGTTTAATCCATGCTTAGTATGTTCTGATCACGTGAATTGCAGCAGGAGATCCTGATGGTGCCTGGAATTCACTTATGGTCAAATGCCTGACAACTGCGAAGTTTTGGAACCAGGTCATTCTCTTGTCAGGTCACTTCAAAGTTTACAGGCCCTTGGCTTGTGGGTGGAAGAGTAGGTAAAGAGGGAAAGAATTTCTGAAGAGAAGAGGAGGGTATGGCTGATCATAGAACATATTCGCTCGCAAATCGAAAGCATTGGATTAAATTTCTATTTTTATTTATTTATTTTTCTTTTATAATCTAACTAATTTTTGACTAGAATTTGAGATTTTACTTTGGGGTGCTTTTTAGCCTTACACCTATATGGTTAATGAAATTGTGGAGATATATATATATATATATATATATATATATATATATATATATATATAATGTGTGTGTATGTGTCAAGTTCAGATTTTAGCCAAGTTTGTTACATTCACTTTCATGCATCTACTCTTGGAAAAGAAATTTGCTTCTTCCCCCCTAGCTATGGGTTAAAGAGCTTAGACGGGGCTTTTTAGTCTTGGCTTTCACCTAGTCTAGGAGAAGGATTCATCTGAATTCAAAACCTGAGGAAGGCTGTCTTATGACTTAATGGCACACTGTGTTTCAGTTCTCCATATTTGGTTCTTTGACAAAGTGGTTATTTCTGTGCCAGCCTTCACCACTATAATCCAATTATGTGTGGGCACATCTGGCTGTTCAGTTCTAGGAGCCGAACTGTTGAACCCTCCTATGTCGAATATGATGGGATAAGTCTATCATATATTATCCCCCCCGGCCAAAAGAGCTTCACCAGTCAGGTATATGAAAAATTCTTTCTTGTTCATTTCTGTAAACTTCACCATTACGAGGACTTTATTTTGGAAGAGTCAGCAACTAAGCAAATGAAATCTTTCAATTCCTATCTGGACAGATGCTTGCTCTGCCTCATCAGTTAATGCTGCTTGTCTTTGTAGTTTGGGAGTGAAATGAAAGACTAACATGTTGGCTGAATCATCTACAATAATAAAGAAAAAAGTAATCCTTGACTTGTGTGTGTCCACTTGCCTCTATATGCACCTCCTCTAATGCTTTGATCCATAAATTAAAATCCAAAGATCAAAATAAGGATTTTAGATTTCTCACTTATTACTAACCTTACTATAGTTGTCATCTTCATGTTATTTATTGTTGATTATGAGATGTAGGGAGAAAAGTTTTACGTGAAAAAAAAAATGAGTTTGAACCCCCCCCCCCCGGATCAGGTGGTAATCTTTTGAAAAGGGACTGGACAAACAAAACATTCAAAACCCTGTTTTTAAAAATGAGGTTAAATTTGTACATAGATTCATTGTATAGTAGCATAATCTGATTTGTCTCCATACATATTTGGCCAGTTGGTTCTCTGACCTTTTCAGGTGTCAACTTGTCTAAAGTGATTCTGATCCACTAAGTATATTGCAAGAATGTTCAAAATACCTAGACATGTGGAATACTTGGCAAAATATGAAATTCCACTTACTTATGGCAGAAAAATGAGTTTGTGTGTAGGGTGGTGGTTGGGGGGGTGTCCAATCTCCTTAACATTCCCCATTCATTTTGGGCTCCCCTCCCCCTTTTTTTTTGTTAAGGCACTTGAATAATGTAAAGTCTACTTAAATATAAAACTTTTTTTTTTTTTTTTTCCTATTCAGAAGCCTATATTTGTTAAATGGCATCCTAGTGTTGGTTTAATTGTATGGAAGTGAAACAAATCTGTGATTATATAATGTTGTCACACTTGGTTGGTTTAACATTTCAAGTATGGATCTGTTTTTTTATATAATGTGTATATATATATATATATATATATATATATATATATATAAAAACAACAAATTTGGGTTAAACTTGGCTTTGGAGACCAAATATTTTGAAATAAGATTTTCTGATTTGGTCATAACTGATTGTTTACCTTGAGCAAATTGGATCACACACACACACACACAAATCATAAGTGTTGATTTCTGAATCCTTTAAAGGATTTTAAAGGAAGGTCAAAAGGATTATTTACTAGATTTGCATTATATAAAGTCAAACATTTGTCACTTAGCTGATGTTACCATCCCGACTCCAGAATTTCATAGACAGACCTGTCTGTCCACTCATTGTGGGGAGGTGTTGTATCAGCAATTGACTGATTATACTTGTTTTCTCTCTTTATATGCATGTGTATCATTGGTACAATTTTTTTTCTCCTAGTGTATGTGTACATTTACACACATGTGTAGAAATGAAGATAAGGAAAACTTACCTTAGCCAATATTCTAATGGATTTTATCAAGGCAAATGTAAGCATTTTATTATGCAACAAGTATTTATAAACAAAAGTAGAAAATATTGTTTTTAGCATTTTTAAATTTAAGAACATTCATAAATATTCATTTGGCTAACTGAAAAGTCTAGGTAAACTATGGAGGATGCTAAGTGATGTAATTTAATGTCTAATAAGCAAGTCAATAAATATTAAGACAAAAGGAAAATTTCTCTTAACTGATATTTTTCTTCCGAAAATGTAAGCATTTTATTTTGCAACATGAATTTACAAATGGAAATAAAAATATCATTACTTTTTACAAATGTTTACATTTAAGACTATTCATAAATATTCATCTGGTTAACTGGAAAGTCTAGGTAAACTATGGAGGATGCTAAGTGATGTAATTTAATGTCTAATAAGCAAGTCAGTAAATAATTTACAAATATAATTAAGAATTATATTTTAGGTTTGGGTTGATATAATTACATTAAAAAAAAAAAAAAAGCAAACACATTTACTCTTGTTTATATAAGTCTTACAAATTATATAAGAAATAAAATGTTTATTTATATCTCTAGTCGGTTTTCTATCAAGGGAACTGAATATTTGACATATTACTCTAAATTTGAAGCTTTCCGTTTCAAACTTTTTATGGGCTTTACTAAAGCTTGCTGTGTTTATGGGTGGAGAGACAGTGAAGACAAAGCTATCATTTGGTCATTGTAATTTCCAGGTTTCATTGTTGTTACCTGTATATCTTATCACAGCAAAAGACATAAATCATTTATTTTTATTTTATATTTTTTTTAATTGTTTTTTTTTTTTTTTTTTTTTTTTAAAGATGTCCATACTGTATATCAAAATTATAGGAAATTTTAGTGTCTTTCTTTTCCAATTTTTGCCATGATAAACATTGATTTAGAAATTCTTATAAAAATCAAATTTTCTGATTTTAATGAAACTTTCAGGACTTTCTCACAAAAATTAGAAATGTTTCTTTATTTTATTAATTCCTTTTTGTACTGCTTAATGTTTATTAGTTATATGCAGAAGTCCTTGGAGAATTTAAATCAAGCTTGCATTTTTTTTTTATTTTTTTATTTACTTTTTTATTTACTTTTTTTCATTTTTTTGTAAAACAGGATTCCCATTTACCGAAAATCTACTGAATCATAAAAAATATTTAGAAAAGATTTTAATTGCTTTTATGAATAAGATGTATTATGGACATTATTGTCTTAAAAAACATTTTCTTGATGAATAATTAATTTTTACAAGAATGATTTTCATTTTTAAAAATTTTAATTAGAATTTTATAAAGTTTTAAAGTTTTTCATGTATATAAATGGCCTGATTTTTGTAAATGTATATGTCCATACATGAGATTATCAGAAAATAAATAACTACTGTAAATTTAAAGCCATAATACCTAAAAGTTTAATAAAACATTACATTATGGAAAACATTTTCCTATTTTAAGATTCCTGAGTAGTTAAATTATATAAAAAGGTTCTGTCAGTCAACCTGTCAACACCTTAAGTAAACACCTACTGCCATATTAAATGTTTTTCTGTAATATATTAAACTAATGTTTCAAATCTGTTTAATTAAACTTTAAATTGGCTAATATTCCTCAGTTTCAGAAAAGCATATTTTATTTTTGAAATGTCTTTTTTAATAAAGAGAATTACATTGTAATGATGATTTGGCTAAAAATGGTGCAAAAACAATGTTAGGGATTTCAAAATGAAACTCCTTCCAGTTAATTTAAATTAGTGTTTGAAATACAGGAAGTATTTTGCTTATTGAGTATATTAAATTTAATCTATTTGCTTGAAATTAAAACTAAAAAGCTTCAAGATTTTTAAAAATTCATTTGAAATCTCTCTCTCTCTCTCTATATATATATATATATATATATATATATATATATATATATATATATATATATATATAATCATCTATGTTTTTTACATGTCAGAAAATATCTAATGAATAATGCTGGGTGTTGAAATAAAAGTTAACGTAAAATATTTGTTTTGCTTGTAAAATTGCTTGACTGACTTTTTTTTTTTCTATAAGCTAAGCTAATCAGCACTTGTTGACAAATGTAATGTCTGCTTGAACAAAGAATTTGTTGTAGAAGAAAATTCTTCATAATTAATTTCCTCAGACTTTCTTCTACTATTCAGTTGTCTACTTGACTAGAATTTTTGAAGTAGGCTGAGGGCAAGTGCACTCATAATATGCACTTTTTTTGTGTGTGTGTATATATATCTCATACACCCAACGCTTATTGGCACTGAAAATTGAATGAGCAAACATCTCAAACTCTGACGCTGTTTTAAGAAACCTTTTTAGAAAGGTATGGATGCATTATTCTTTCTCTTCTCTCCTAGACCTGGTCATATCTCTTGCATGCAACAGTAATTAATAGGGAAGAGTGATTGAGAAAATAGAACCAACCACTCTCCCATAACTACCTAACCTACTCAGTTGGTGTAGTGGGGGGGGGGAACTAAAATGAGATAGTGAGCTTTGACCTGATGACTAGGATTAGATGCGATTCAAAGTTGATCCAAGAGATTTTCAGTGTGTGTGTGTATATATATATATATATATATATATATATATATATGTGTGTGTTCCTTTTTATCGAGAAAGGAGTCGCATTGTTTCTCAAATTTCTTTGACTTTACCCACAAAAATTAGTCATTGAAATTCTTATTTTTGGGAAATGGATTAAGCTGAAAAAGATTTTCAGCCCCCCCCCCCCCGTGTTTGTTTAGTAGTAGTATTTTATTTTTTCTATTAAATACATGACTACTTGCACTTAATATTTTCTTTTGTGTGTGTGTGTTTCTTGATTTAGTTGCTGGAAAAAAGTATGCCATTATAAATGAGCCTTTTCAACTTACACCACTGGACACAGTTATTTTGTAGGTGGTGGGGGAGAAAGCCAATCTGAAGTAAATAGTGCGTATGAAGTAACTTTTACTTTTTGATTACTTCAACTTGAGCATTTCAAGAAACAAGAGTTTCATTGTTGCAAGTGTCTAACACTGAAGACACATGCTCAACCTGTGATACATTCACTAAAAGTGGTACATTACTTCCAAGGTTTTTTTTTTTTTTTTTTTTTTTTTTTGACATTCAATATCCAAAATTGTACTTTTATTTGTGGAGTATTTAAAATTTGATTTTTCTTCCTTTAATTTACTTATCCTTCACAACTTCAAATAAAATGACAGGAAAAAAAAATCAGAAAAATAATATTAAACATGAATTTAGTGAATAATAGTGTGGGGGGGGGATGAGAAAATTGTATAACCCACTTTTTAGTTATAAGAAGAAAAATTCTTGCAGATGCTTAATAACATACAGATGAAATTAACTTGAAAACAATTTTTTTACATCAAAAAATTTTTCATTTATTTTTTTTTTTTTTTTTATTCAAAATTAAATTTGAGCTCCTCAATCAGAAATGCAATCCTTAATCTGAGCATTTCTCTGAACTAAGAAAATTTACTTGGAATTCTGCCATTTTAAAATAACATAGATGCATACAATCATTTTCAGCTTTGAAATTAAAAATAAGATTGACTGATAAAAATTGAAAGTTCTCCGCTTTCAATTATAATTGAACTTCAAACGCTAAAAGTTTATCAAATTTTAAAAAAACCAAAACCCCTCCAATCTCAACCTTTGAGCAATGCTCATTGAAATTTTTGAAGATCAAAGTTGATTGGAAAGGAAGATGCCAAAAGAATTCCATGAGGGAGAAGTGTAAGAGAAAAAACTGTTAGCCTAGAACTTGACATTACAGTAAAAGGATGAGACCTAGCTGCCAATCTAGTACTGCACTTAAATTTGTAAAGTCAAGGTACCAAAGAAGAAAGCTTATCAGAATAAAGACCATGAAAATATTTCTAGAAAAGGCACAGGGAAGCTACATTATGGCATTGGGAAAGTGACTGAAGCCAAGAGGTCAGGGCTGATAACATTGCAAATTTCTTAGATTTTTATCAAGAATCACTAAATACACAGCAGATGCACCAGAATAGATGTGGCAGTAATATCCAATGCATGGAAAAAATGCTAGACTTATAAATGTATGAGATTCTGGCAAGAAAAATTGTCTAGCACGACACATTGAACCAACTTTTCTAGCAACAGTTAGTGATTGATTTTATATAATCTTTTCACTTCATTTTGGCAGAAAATGTTGACCTGAGAAAGTGCAATCAGTAACTCTCCTAGTGTTTAGCATCAGCCATGCTGATGAAGTCAAAAAAGGTTCTCTAAGACTATTAGGTAAGTTTTGTTAAAATTAATAAGCTATTTCTTGCTCCAGTTAACAGATTGTAGGTTTTTTTTCTCATAGATCAGCTGCCAATAGACTTATTAAATAATTGCATCAACAGCATATGTGCTGAGTTGAGAACTGATGACATCATGAAGGTTGTTGATAAAAATTAGGAACACTGGTCCAAAGATAGAGCACTGGGGTGTGGGACGCACCAGCAGTAATGCAAAAAGATCTAGAAGAGTAGCCATTCAAGACAACTTTTATTTTTGCAATTTGATAAAGAGTGAATCAAAAAAAAAAAAAAAGAAAAAAAAAAATTTGTTCAGAAATGTTATAACCTTTCAAGTTGTTAAGACTGGCTTGCCAAATCCTGTCAAATGTCTTAGAGATATCTAAAACTTGATACACTCTTTCGGCAATAAGCATTAACATATCGGCCATTGATTTAGAGAAGAGATACCCATATTGTTTGTCTGTAAATTGGTTAAGCATCTCACCTCGCAGGGTCTTTCAGATTTTTAAGCATTTTTTATTTTAAATTTTTATTCATTTATTTTTTTTTATATATTTTTAAGAATGTTATGTATAAAATTTAAGTATGATAAATTTAATAAAACACTTTGAAGTGAAGAATATAAAATAGATATTTTAAGCTAATTTGACCTTTGGCTGGCCCTTGGTCAGGGTGGATGGATAAATTTTGTTTAAAAATAAATTCATATTTTGTATGTGTCAGGATTAATTTCTCAAAGTTATCAGTTTTGTTTAAAAAAAAAAAAAAAAATGTACAGCTTTATCGTTTGAAAATCTGATCATCTTGCTGTGCTTTATATTTTCATGAATGGCATTCATCCCTCCTCACCCTCTTTATCACCACCTTACCATACCATCTCTCCGTCGTCCCTCCACCTGTACTTGTCTAGTTTTATTTCAGGCATTCATCTAATAACACTTTATCCTGTCTGCATCCACTAATGCCTGGCCTGTAGATGAATCGTAGCCTCTATCTGTCTGTAGCTTAGACTTAATCTCCTCTACCTCGTTAACAAACACCTCTTGAGGGTGGTTCGGCTCCAGTAGGTATCTGGTTCATCTTAGATCTCAACTTCTTTGCTATAATCTTCAGAAATCAAAGCTTTTTTTCCCTATTAAACTCTTCCCCCCTGCACCTTTTTAGTCTATTCTTAATTTAAAAAATTAATTAGGTGCTGTGTTGTTAACAGCTATTGGATGTTCCACTTTCATTTCCTCACAGAATTTGAAAGAACTGATAAAAAAACAAAAAACAAATTATTTTGCCAATCAGCTAAGAGCAGAAAAATTGTGTGTATTTGTGTTTTTATTTGATTTATTTTTTTATTACTTTTCTAAAAAAAATTTTTATTTTATATCCCAGATACATGTTTTATTTCAAAGTTTCATCATTAAATGAAGCCATTTTCTTATTAATGGTGCAAAGACAAAACTCAAATTAACCTTTTATAAAAGTTTAGGTCCCTTTTCTTTTTTTTTTCCTTTGTGTCAATTTTCTGCCACAATCTAAAATCATGGTCCTGAACTATTTTGATGGGATTGACAGTTGTGCATGGCATCTTTGCAGAATTTCTTTTTTTTTTTTTTTTTTTTGTCACTTGTTATGAACAGACACTAAGTAGGCACCTTAAAGGAATTCCTGAAAGGAAATGTGGGTAATGGTAAGACTAACCTGAGAAAATTTAACCTTCACAGGAGGGAAATGTGCCATCTTAAGCAGCCAGAAGAGTGACTTAAAGCCTGGGCATATTTCTATTTATTTTATTCTTATATGTACATGTAAAGGGGTATATTCAGTAGGACCACTAGTTACTTGGTAGATATAACACTGATGGTTCTGATTGAGGTGATACAATTTACTGTAAAGACTATGGCTGCGAGTCCGGGGTGGGAGCAGAGAGATTAAGCTGTCTGAATTTGCTGTAATTGATAAACTGTGCTAAAGAGTATGAGAAGGGCAGCAGCAAGGGTTTTTGGCCCTCCATGTACTGACAAAAAAAGAAAAAAAGAGCAAGATGTTCCTGACTGATGATAGCAAAAAGCTCAACTAAAGACTGCTAAAGAAAATAAAAAAAACATAACCCCACATTGGCTTGAACTCGAGGAAATTACTGGATTAGAATGTTGGTGGAGGAATTTATAAAATGCCAACGATCATCAATCTGTACAAAACCATTGATTTGCAGAAACAAAACAAAAAAAAACACAGCTGATTAAGAGAAAAGAAAAAAAGTTTTTCATTAATTCATGAACTTTACAAAATTGGGAATGTGGACAAAGTTCCACTGGTGCTTGAATTTGATTGACCATTGAATGATACAGGGAAAGTTTTCTGAATGTTCTGTTGAAATGGGATAACCTCATATAATATATATATATATATATATATATATATATACACACACACACAGTTTCATGCTCTCAAATGCACACAGTAATTCAGCACTGTCCCCCATAATGAAGAATGTCATTTATTTAGTCAACTTGGAAGTATGAAAAAGATCTTTGCTATCATTTTTCTTGCCTGTACCCTCTCTCTCATATATATATATAAGAACTGCTGAATACTTCCATGGCAGAACATTTATATTTTTCCTCATACAACAATCTGGCATACTCATGACTGACCTTGACTCCCAGATTTCTGAGTGCTCTTGTGCACAGTCAATAGCTGCACACAAAACTGGCAGTCATGGTCAGTCATGTGTATGCCAGATTATTGGATGATATATATCTCTTTCTATTATAATTTCTGATTTAAAATTTTTTTTTCTCTCCTCTTAAATGTTGGAAATTGATTTTTAAACATGAGCAAATAAATCTTCTTGAGTTATTTTCTTTTATCACTCTTTTGCCAACCATAAATCTGCAATCAGGAGTGTTCTGCTTTCCATCCATAATACCAGGACATTGAATGCACTGTTATATCATTTTTAAGTGCATCTTAACTGCTTCAAATTGTATAGATGTGTAATTTAAAAAAAAAAATATATATTCTGTGTGTGTACATTGTTTTTGTTGCAAGATTTTTTGTTGAAACCACCCTTTTAATTTCTTCCTACCTGTCAACCTCTTCCCTCTTTGACTGACAATGCAGAGAGAAGGGATCTTTTATAATCTGGCATACTACTTGAAAGTTAATAGGCCAAGCCTGCCTGTCAGCATCACAAATAGAACTTTTTGTGTTGCTGTTTGTTTTTTTTTTTTTTTTTTTTTTTTTTTTTTTGTAAAGAGTGAAATCATCCCTGATCCCCAAATCTGTGATAGGGAGATTTTTTTTTTTTTTTCTTTTTCTTTTTTATATTTGGGGAGGTATCTAAGGTTTAAAGTTTTTTAAAAATGACAAATTTTTCTTGGATATTTTAGTTTTAATTTCCAAAATCAAAAAATCTAAATCAATTTTAATTTGTTTTGAAATACATCAAAACATTTTGCTTATTTGAGATATAAAAATAAAAAAAAAAACAAAAAAAATCTTATATGCATACATGTCTGTGAAAGAAATTAAAAATAAAAAATAATATTGATAATAAAACTAATATTTATGTATATTAGTCAGCCATTTGATCAAATAGTAGCATGAGAAAGATTTAAAAAATCTGAATCTTTGGACATACCTGTGTCATTCCTAAATGAAATTGAGTGGGACTTTCTTTTGGTGGGGTGGGGGATCCACCATATGTTATATTATCGAAGAGATTTTTTTTTTTTTTTTTCTTTCAAATCCTGTTTTCATTGGTTGTATAGACCTCATATTTGTGAGGAAACTAAATACCAAAACTTTTCTTATTAAAGTTTTCTAACTTCCTTAAATTCGTGTGTGTGTGTGAAGAGTACATTCTCAAATGTTGATAGATATGTTGAGTAAAAATGTAAATAGACAAAGAAAGATGCCGATTGAATTAGCATTTTGTGTGTTCATTGAAGTATTTGATTTTAAATCCATGTAGATTATGCTCCTTCTGCTGGCCATGCCAGACGAAACCTCAGATTTGTTAATTCTTCTGAATTTAATCTTGATTTCCCTTCTCTCTTTTGCTGATAATTCTTTCTTTCTACTCAACTCTGAAATTGAACAACTGACTTCCAGGTAATGGAAACTGTTTGACCTTGATGATGATATCATCTATATATAAAATTTAGTGACTTTTGTTACTCTGTCCATCACACCCTATAAAATATACATATATTGAACAACTGAAACCAAATTTTGGGGAGAAGTGCAAACAGTTAAAGTGTGGGGGGGTACAAGGTACAGTCTCTTTGACTAGGGTGCCTGAAAGCCATGGATGTAGGGTTTGTGTCAAATTATTTTTTTCAAACAAATCTGTTTATTTAAATTGGTTTGCAAAATTGTATGAAATGTAGGGTTTGTACATCTCAACAAAAAATGTTAGTGATAACTTTAATAATACTAAATAGTGTGAGAATTTCAGCAAGTGTCAGCATGTTGCAAAAAAATTTTAGTATCTCTAAAATTTTTTTTTTTTTTTTTTTTTTTTTTTTGCAAATGAAAAAGATCTGCAGATAATCACCTTTTTCCTTTTAATGAAAAGAATAGGGGCCAACATGCATAACTCCATATTACTGACAAACATTACAATCAAAAGACAAATTCTTACTAAAACCAATAGAATTGAATGTGGTATACAGGGTGCGATAGATAAATTGTATAAATTACGCAAAAGTGAAACTAACACTGTCATCTCATTTTAATGGATATATTTACCAAAATTACACAACATCTGCAAATACAAAAGGCCTGCAGAATCTCCTGCATATCTTCTGGAAGGTCTTTTAAGTTGGTGAATGCTGACATAATCCTTGTCTCCCGTTTGTCTTTTGTGTTACAAAGAGTTTTGTTGGTCTCTTGCTCAACTGTGCCCCACATACAATAATCAAGGGGGTTGCAGTCTGGGGAGTTAGATGGCCAGATGTAAAGGATGATGTGATTGCAGAAATTGTCTGACACCCATGATTGGGTTCTCCTGCTTGTATGGCATGACACAGTCCTCTTATCAGACATGGGGGGGGGTTCCAGCAGCCACCCTCTTGACTCAGGGCAGCACTACCTTTTTGTTTTATGAAATGTAAAGACAAGAATTCCAAAATACACATTTTATAAGATAGATCCCTCTTCTATATTCCACCTGCATGTTCAAAAAGTACTGTATAGGTTCTTTGTACTAATGTTTGACTAATCTTGACAAATTTCTGATTGGCTCAAGAAAATAAAGCCCTCTACCTCCCCATCCCCTCAAAACCTGGAATGGCTCCAAAATAAAATCTAAGTTTCATGTCTTACTTTCATTGATGTGGTGCTAACTTAACAAACATAGGCATTACCTTTATTAGTTTGATAGAGGCATGTCTTTATTATTGATCAGAAAGCTTTTATGGTAACTTCCTAAGCATAGCTTAGACGTGGCACAAGGCCAAAAGTATGGAGCACTAAATGAGGATCAAACTCACTACTCCGTTGTAATTATTCTAGTGAGTCGAGCTGGCTTAACTGACACACCACGTCGAGGTGCTTCCAGAAAGCTTTATTAGGATATGGGAAATGTTTGTGTAGAATTCTGGAGCCAATTGTGTTGCTTCTAACAGGTTTGCCAAACCAAATTTAAACCTGGATTCTGTGACTTGACTAAATTACTTTCTCAGTGCTTTTAAGCTCCTCATGCAAATATCTTTTTTTTTCTTAAACAGTGAAAATGTGTCCTCAATTTGTGAAATAATGACACTGACTTGTCTCTAGAATTTCAAACAATTTAATTTTGATTCCACCCCCCCACCCATCATTCCAAAGAAAGTAGAAACCCAAAAAGGAAAACTCTTAGATTTTTTTTTTTTTTTTTTTTTTGTTTTTTTTTCCTTGGCCTGTGAATTCTCTTGAACCTGTTTTATGGAATAAGTTTAAAAAGTCTTTGCTGTTATGTATCTAATTATCTAATCAGTTTTGGATGCTTGTCAGTCGGATTATATCTTAAGAGGCTCCTGGGCTGATAGAATTTGAGGGCCTCTTCTTTACATGTTCAGCCAAACACTACCCGCCATGTCGGTTAAAAAATTTTAGATTTTTTTTTTTTTTTTTTTTTTGTGTGTGTGTGTAAAACACAACACTTTAATTAAAAAAATTTTATATTTTGAAACTCATTTTTATTTGATCAGCAACTTAATGATAGTTTTTTTTTTTATCTGAACTTTACATTCTACAGAAATGTATCTAGAATGAAGGACCTCTATTACACTGAAATTCTAGAATTCAAATTCACTAGCGAAAACATCCTGGGAGCAGGGAGAGGAATGGTGGCAAAGGAAAAATCTGACTTGCTACTTTTGAATGTTGGTTCTTATTTGTTTAGTTAGTCTAAACAGTGTTACATTATCTGTTGTATATAGTGTATATATTTGCATATGTCCAATCTTGGATATTGAACACTTTTACCTATAAATATAATTGTCTGTCTGTCAACAAATTATAAGTTGGTTTTGGCTAACATTTGTATGTGTAATTGGATTGTTGCTTCATTTTTGTACATTTTATAAATAAAGAGTTAACTTGAAGTGAGAATTATGATATTGACTTTGCCACATATATATATGGGGCAATGTGTGTGTATATGTATGTATTTGTTTATAATTTTAATATTCATCCAATACAAGAGACATTCAAGGTAGTTACTGTATGGTGTTATGTGTTTGTCTGCACACATGATCATTAGAACAAATGACATTTTGAAGCACTTGTTTAATCCTACCTGTGATATAATCTGTGCCGTGCCCCTACACAACATTAACAATCATGGCTCTCCACAACTTTCTAGCCCTGGTAGTTCTTATGATCAGATTCTATAAGTAGCTTGTTTTAAAATGGAACTTGGATGACACAAGTCTAAATAGATAAATATTTATTTTTTTTATTTTTTATTTTTTTTGTCATATTCACCACATTTGTTGACATTCTAAATATACAGTGAAAACTTTGTATGCATTTTGTATTTACTATGGTGTTGTGTGTCTAATCATTTAGAAGAGTGAAGATGCTTTGATATTCAAAAGTGAATAAGACTGGTATAGTGAAATATCTCCTAACCCCCTCACCACTCTCTGTAGATTGAATAAAAGGTTTGCTTTGAAATTTTGATGAGGTTACCAAGTATTTTTGCCACAGCCTAAGAAGACTTGAGAGCACAATGGTCAAAACAAGTATCTCGATCAAAATGAGTTGGGGGTCTGAATAGTGAGACATGAGATTTTTCATTTTAAAAAAATTCTACATAAAATGAAATTTCTAATCTTGCAGGCGATGGTGTTTTTTAGATAATGAAGTATGTTAAGTTTTGTAGGAAGGCAGCTTTTACTTATGTTTATTGACAAGTGATAACATGTCTGATCCAATCCTGCCTGCATCCTGGGTATGACGATAAACTACATCGGCGTCCAGGGTAAGATGATAAACTATGTCCAATAGCAGAGCCTCCGATTAGGAGGCTTTGAGAAGCGTGGAGTCTCCTTTTAATTGCCGGGGTGGTAGCACCTGTTAGGGTCCCAGCTGTGGGCAAATAGTTAAACCAAAAACTGAGGTAAAAGACTTTATAAAAGTGTAAAAATGGGTTTTGGTAATGGAAGTGCTTTTTAAAAAAAAATTGTTACCAGAAATAAATTTTTGAAGAAAATAACGTTACCAGCTATGCGTTTTTGAGGAAAAAAATAAAAAATAACAGAAATAGATTTTTGACAAAACAAAAATTGTTGGCATAAAATGACCCATTGAGGCTGATATGCCACAAACCAAACCAATCCTGCCTCTGGGGAAATTGTGTGTTTTTTGGGGTGGTGTTGTCCATCAAATTTCTGATCAACAAATGGAGCAAATAGTAAGAAACCTGACCAAATTAAGTGCCTTTTTGTAAAAACCCTGTTTTGACCGCATTAAACTTTGACTTTTTTTCTTGAAGTTAAAAGTGGGGTTCAAAGGTTAGGATGTCAGATCAAAAGTAAATTAGAAATCTTCTTCATGGATGGAATGTAATGGGATAAAAAAATTTGCACCTGCCGCCTCCCACAAACAAAAAAAAAAAAAAAGGTATCACTGAATGGTGGCCATGCAGAAAAATAAAACCCATTTCCTCATGCTATTTGTTATAAATCTTGTTTTATTGGAGTGGAGATATTGTTACTCTTCAGCAAACACCATTGGATATAATGGTCAAGAAGCAGGTCTCAAATCATTGTGTCCTCCATATTTGTGTTCTT
Organism: Acanthosepion pharaonis; assembly: GCA_903632075.3. Lineage (NCBI taxonomy): Eukaryota > Metazoa > Mollusca > Cephalopoda > Sepiida > Sepiidae > Acanthosepion > Acanthosepion pharaonis. The sequence goes on from CAHIKZ030000758.1 coordinate 630,992, forward strand.
GTACTAAAACTAATTGTAGAAAATCTTTTTTCATCCTCCTGAGTATGATGATAAACTACATCCAGCAGCAAGACCTCTTATTGGGAGATTGGAAGTTTTGAGGAGTGTGGAACCACCTCTTAATTGCTATTGTTTCCAGGTCCACCATGACCTGGGGTGGTAGCACCTGTTAGGGTCCCAACTATAGACAAATAGTGAACCTCCAAACTAAAATCAAAACACTAGGAAAATATAAAAATACCAGCAATACATTTTTTAGGAAATAAATAAAAAAAAAAAAAAAAATTACCAACAATATATTTTTGTAGTGTAATTACTAATGCTTTATATATATATATATATATATATTCCATTGTAAGAGAAAAGGATTGAAGAAAAATGTTAAAAACACTTGACTAGTTTTTGGAAATAAATTTAAAATTTATTTGTTTACAAATGGAATAAGGAAATATGACACTAGGAAATCATTTTTCAAAAAGGAACATAGGACATGATACTTGAAATCTATTTGTTTCTTTTCAAAAAAAAAAAACTTTTAGTGGTAAAATTTAAGTTAACAAAAAGTAAAAATTATCCCTTTTTTTTTTTTTTTTTTTTTTTTTTTTAGCCACTAGTGTTCAGTGGGTGTTACTGTTCTGCCTATAAAATTCCTTCTAAACAAGGAAAATTAATTTTATTTTTTACAAGTATCTTTCTGGCTTTATCTGGAAAATACACTTGTTATATTAAAATGATTTAAAAATAGATTTTAATTTCATTTTTAAAATGTGGTCTAAGAAAAAGAACAGGTGATAGTCGCAGATTTGGAAATATATACATACTAATAATGAAATTAAAAGATTTTATTTTTAATATTTAATTTTAGGTGTATTCACTAGATAAAAACTTTAATTTATTTAAGGGGGGAAGAAAAATAACTCCCCTATTTTTTTTCTTTTTTTTTTTTTTTTCTGAATAAAAAAATTCTTGGTTAGAAGAAATTTATTTGCCAAACCCCAATAACAGTTGACTGGGATACTGGAATAGATAGTGGCTTGGATTGAGGAAACAGAGCCAAGTTCAAATTCCAGTCAAATCCATTATATTTACTTACATGCTAATACTCTAAGGGAAAGGTATGAATTCTCTTCTCTCCCCAGCTATGGGTAAATAGCATGTCAGATTGGGTTCTATAGCCTTGGATGCCAACTGTTCTAGGAGAAGGACAACTCTGAATTCAAAACCTGCGGAGGGTCGCTTCGGCCCTTCAAAAAGTGTGGTTGGTTCTGTACAAAGCCTTCACCACTATAATCAAATCATGTGCTGGTGTCTAGCTGTTGGTTCCTAGGAACCAAGTTGTTTGACCCTCGTACATTGATAAATGACTGGAGAGTCTCACTGTGTGTATATATATATATATATATATAATGTGTGTGTGACAGCAATATATTTTATAGTAAAATTGAAGATTGGCATACATTGTCAAAAAAATTTTTTCTCTGATTAATCTCTTTACTTGTAAGAAGTTTTCACAGCTTGATTTTTATAAGATTATTTGGATAAAAAAAACAAATGCTGTGAAATAATTTTATGAAATAATGTAATTCTTTTTTAATTAATTCTAAAGTTTGAATTTAGATTTTGGCATTAAATAACCCATACAGGTTGATCTGCTAAGCAAAATCAATCTGCCACCCAACTTAGCTTTCAGTTATTCTTCTCAAACTGTCATCTTCATCTCAGCTGATATGAATGATATATAAAAAAAAATATTTCCATTTTTCAATGTATGTTTAGAAAAGATTTAAAATCATCACTAAGGTTCTACCAGAATTACTGGATTTCTATGTAAAGAAACACTTAAAACCAAGGTTGTTTTTAAACAGGCCTTCTCCAACTATTTAAATCTCTGCTTTAATAGATATAGGTGAAGAAATGTCAACCTTTTTGGATCTGAACAGTCTTAAAATAAACATTCTTTTTCATATTCATTGTGAATCATTTAACACTCGAACTTTTTTAATTCAATGCTTGAGCAGAGTTGTTGCCCCTGAATTTTTCTGGCAGAAATTTTTCTTCAAATTGAGATGCTTTAATTTTGAATTTTTTTTTTTTAATTTTTTTTAATTTTTTATACCAGTCTTTGTAGGAAGTAATGTTGCATATATTTGAAATGAATCGATGAATGAATTAGTCAAACTTATGTCCGACTCTACATTTTATTTTTTGCTATTTCACTGTGTGTACATCACTTTCTAGGCTTCATATTGCATTATTTTTCCTTTTTTTTCAGAACATATCTAATTCTTACAGACTAAGGCAAATGTTCATGAGGTAAAAAGGAATGATTAGAATCTCATAAAGAGATTCTTTAATTTCTAACCTGTCCAATTGACTCACTACTGTAGGTTATTACTGGAGTTGTATCAAAACACAACTTTAAAAAAAAAATGCAAGAAAATACTCTACAAAACGAATACTGGTTAATTCCTGAACAATTAATTATATGGCTGTCATCTTAAAACCTAGGCTCAAGAAGTATTTTTAACAGCTTCTCTGCTTGAGTGAAATTCTTTTTTCTAAATGCTTTCAACTCTTAATTCATTATTTACGCCCAATTCTAATATTTCATCCAGATTTTGAAAGTATTTATATTTATCTTAAGCCATAGCAAGTATTAAGTGTGAATAAGTTTTAATTTTTTTATAACTTTAACAATTTCTATAAAGGTCACTTAAGTGGGGTGGTTGGTGTTAAATGTAACTCTTCCAATGCCGGTATTATTGGTAGGCTGTCTCAAAGCTTCAGATGGGCAGATCTTGGGTTTGTAAGAGTTGCAATGAGCAGTTCTCTCTCCCAGCAATGTCCTTGTAAACAATTTGTCACGTAGGTTGGCAAATATGGCAATTGCTTGTTTTTTCTTTTTTCTTTTCTTTGTAGAAATTTTAAAACAAATAACAAACTGAGGACATTAGGATTTTGTTTTTAAATTCCTCTTCAATGTTGTGATAAATTTCATTCTGTTTGTGTGTGTGTGTGTGTGTATATATATATATATATATATATACTGGAGTTTCACACACACACACACACACACACACACACACACTTTTGCAAGGATATATTGGTTTTGACTTGCAAAATTTTTGTAAGTAAACAAAAAGGTAACCTTTTGGCTCGAAAGACAGTATTTTTTTTTTTTCTCTCTTTAAGAGCCTTTTTATCTGAAATTTCCATGATTCTAGGGGAAATAACTCCTATTTTCCAATATAATACTGGCAAAGATGTCACATATACAATAGGGATAACATGGAAAACGCAGCTGCTTTTGTTTGGCACAAGGTCGCGATTATAGAGAACTCATTGAATGTGGTATTAATCAGCAGTTGTAACCTTTGACATCAGCTTACAAACAAGATCTAAAAAGTAACAGTAATTTATTTTCCTCTTCTGGATAATAACAAAGAACAGGTTTTAAAAAATATAGATTTTTTTTTTTCTTCTGTTTCTGTCTCTCCTTTCTTCAAGCACATTGTTCTTTTAATGAGATTAATTCCATCAAGTGAAATTATGATCTGGTTGTCTAACATAAAATCTTTATCAAAGATCATTAAAAAATGTAATGCAAGTGGAAGGAACTAAAGCAAACTTGGTGTAACATTAGATATAAAATTTTATTTTTTCCATTTATTTTTCTTAAATTTTGTTTCTGTTCTGATTATTTTCTTTCTTTTTTCTAATCTCATATGATTTCTTCTTTCAGATTTGCTGCCCTGGATGGCTCCTATACACAATGCATTTGCTACTCGGCTACTGGCTGAACTTCTTGGACATGAAGTGGACAGGTAGGCGGTGGTGTTTTGCTTTATCAAAGACTGACCTTCAGTTTTATTTTTACTTTTCGTCTCTGGCTAATCGTTTATCATAGATAAAGAGGTTTTTTTTTTTTTTTGTTTATAAACTTTTATATCAGTGTCACGTCTGTTACTGGGTGACTTTGATCGATGTAGGTGGGGATGGTTGACTGATTTAATATTAGACAGTTTGCATGTTGGGACATATTGTCATAATATAAAGCTATGCGATGAAATTGAACAAATTTTGCAGGATAATTTAAAGTCATTTTTGATATTAATGTGTATGTGTTTCTTTCTCTGCTCAAATTTTTTATAGACTAGTTGAAAAAGAATTCCCTGTCAGTATTGTCAGAGTTAGCTCCTCCTTAATTCCCAAATTGTCACTAGGGGTCTCTCCCACCCCTACTATAAATATTGGGTGACTTCTCATCTTGTTCTCTTTCCTTCAGGCCTTGTGCCGCATCCCACCTCGCGTGGAGGTGAGGTAAATCCTCTTTTTTTTCTTCATTTCAGCAACTACAATATATGCTCTTAGGAAATAGCGTTTCCCACTTGTGGGAAGACGCCATGAACATTATACACATATGTACGAACATTCACCAAAAGACAAATGTCCACACACACACACACACACACACAAATATTATCTATGTTCCATTGTAAAATTGTTTTGTTTAATACATGTATTTGTTTATATATCGGTCTTGTTTGTTTGTCTTTATCTTCAGTTGGACTTAACTTTAATCCGGCAATTTTCTTGTAGTTGTTGGACCTTTTAATATTCTACCAGGAGTTACACACGTGTTTCAAATACAACACACCCAGTCCTCTACGGTATAAATTATTTATGCCAAAATAAAATTCTTTGTCTTCATTTTGATATCAACAAACTACTGAATATTAGAGCAAAATTTTTTGTGAATAGAAATAAGGTATCTTTATATATTTTTCAGATGATATGTTGTAACTATTCACACTATATTATTTAGTCTGTTGTCCTGATCTTTGTTATATTCACAATGTTTTAGCCATTGTATGCTTTGACCTTCGGAATCTCTCTATTTCTGAGATGAAGTATTGTAATTATTTACATTATCGGACTGTTGTCCTCATCTTTGTTGCCATATTCACATTTTTGCTGTTGTATGCTCCCACCTTCTTCAGGTGGCCTAGTGGATAAGTGTTGGTTATTAAATCTGCTCCTTTTAGTCACTCGTGAGACACTTGTACACAGACGGCTTGTAGTGATGTACAAAGTCTGTTCAGAAAGTATCCAGCTATTTTAATATTAACAAAAATTAGCTTACCAAGGGCAATAAGAATTTAGTGTCTTTGAGACTTCATGCCTCCCATGTTCATTTCACTTTTCAAAAACTTTGCCAAATCGTCTTTCAGAATCACCATCAACTGCTTCAGTAAGTTCCTTATGTCCTAGTGTCTTGATAGCAAAGTTAGATGGAAACTAAATCTGAACTATATTTTTGTTGCAAAACCTTATACAAAAAATATATTTCTGAGATGAGTTATTGTAATTATTTACATTATTTGGACTGTTGTCCTCATCTTCATTGCAATATTTACAACATTTTGGCTGTTGTACACTCCACCCTTCTTCAGGTGATTGGGTACATGACCCAGTGGATGAGTGTTGGTTGAATCCAGTGACTTGACTCAGAGTTGAGAGTTCAGTATCTGGCTACAGCTGAGTCAAACAAACAAAAAAAAACTTGGAGAGTTAAAGGGAGATAACTGATACTGAGACATCCAGAAGTGGCATGGCACGTGGAACTAGAACAATCTACTCCCAGTGCGCCAAATAAAGGGTTCAGTTCAAAATTCCAATCACCTAAAGAAGGCTGGAGCATACAACAGCTGAAACATTGTGAATATGGTAATGAAGATGAGAACAACCACCTGAACAATGTAAATAGTGAAAATAATGAAAAATCTACTTGATTAGTCATTGTCAATGTGTTTGTTACTGGGGACTTGTCTCCTCCTCCTCTCTACTGACTAACTAGACCCATGGGAGAATGTTGGTAATGTCCTCTTTTGATTTACTGTCAAGTGACATTATTCCTGTACAAATGTTTTTTTGAGATATTCCAAATGGCTACATACTTTCCAAATAGATTGCTTAGTCATATACATATTTCTCTGGACACAAGTCAGTCAGTAAATTTGTAGCTTAAAATGTAGTTATTAAGTTTTGTTCTGGATAACATTTGATCAATGCGATTAATGCTGCAGACAGTCTGTGACTAATATTAAAAACCCTGAATCAAGGTTGCACAACTGGTTCTCATAACATTCAAAATGGCTGCATGCATTCTGGGTAAAGCTTGAAAGTTGTCTTTATATTTTTTTTCTTTTATTTTTATTAAAATTTTTTTTTTTTTTTTTTTTTTCCCCAAACTCTTTCTCATTTAATTTGTATTTAAACCTTAAAATACAATAGAAATTTCAGTTGGACCATAAAATTTCAAGTACATAATTTTTCATCATCTGCATTTAAGAGAAGATTAAAGATGAACAGTTTTATTTTAATCAATATTGAGACAATCCTCTACTTTCCATCTGTCCTCTACAAAGTGATTGAAAAGTAACTCCAGATTTTATCTATTATGGACTCTCCAGTTTTGTAAAAATTAGTTAGACAAGAGTATCTATCATATGTAAAATAGGGAGTAACTTTTCAATCACCCTGTATATAAGATTTGGTTGGACTGTGTTGTTATTTTACTTTCTTTATTAAAATGATTAACTTTTTGCATCAAGTTTGTAAGTTTAATTCTTTTGTTTTTGAAGAACAGATAAAATTCATAGCATCAATTATTCAAGAAATATTTCTTCCAATTTTTCTACTATATCAACTTTTTGTGAATATTTTAAAAATTTTTTTATGAAATACACAATTTTAGTCACTGCTGAATTATTTTCAAGTTTAACTGACTTAAAACTGAAATGGACCAAACGATAATCTGAAGGTCAGAAGATGGGAAATCATATGCAGAAGAATTGCTCATTCCCACTTCATAATTATTTTGTGCCACACTTGTAACTTGTGGACAGGTGCTGTAAATTCTGTTAACTTTAGTTTCTTTGCAAAACTTCAATCAAGTTAATTTTCTTTGAATCTCATCAAACAGAACCACAAAAGCTGATTGCAATAGATTCTGTTGAGGTTGATATGTTTGATCTGGTTATGAATTCCTTTGATTAGGAATTAATGGATCCATTTTTCATTATCTGGTGAAATAGGATCAAGGAATTCCAACCTACTTTTGGCTAAGAGGGGGCCCACAATGTCTTGTCTGCCTGGTCAGGGCTGCCATTTACAATTTACGTAAAACACTTGCATGGTTTTAGTTCTCTTAAAACTATTGTTAATTTGAATGCATGGTCAAAAACCTGAATAAAAGGTAAGCTGCATAAATGAGCAGGAAGAAGGATCTACAGAACTTGACCTGTTCTGGGTATGACTATCAACTACAGTCTTGTTCAGAAACTTTTGTGTAGAGTAAAAAGAGAAAGGATTGTTGAAAAGAGAAAAAAAAATTCATTTCTTGTGGAACCAATTGTCTCTACTTCTGATATTTATTTTTTTCCTACAGTTTCTAAATTTGAAAGATATAGGACTTTTTTCTTTTCTTTTTTTTTTATTTATTTAAACATGTCTTGTACTCAAATTTCACAAAACTATTTGGTTTTCTATGTTTCTCAGTTTGTAAAGAGGTTTTATGTTTTTCTTCTAATTTTAAATATTTGGCTAGAATGGACAAAAGATACTTCACCTTTTTGTTCCAATTTTCTATTCTGATTCCTTGGATTGACATAGGAAGACCTATCAGGCTTAGAATCTGTATTGTCTCAATTTTGATTTCATTCTAATTACATCATTCTGGTCTTTGGACTAGTTCTTATAGAATATGATTAGTTTTCAACTGCAATTTCAGTGGTGTCTTCTCCCTCTCTTGACATTATTAGTCAGGAATGTCATCCTCATTTGACAGGAGATTCTCTCTCTACAACAATTAGTGCAGTCAATATGTATTTGAAAATTAGGCTCTTGTCATTTACAATGACACTGATGAGGTAGTCATTGACTGAACTATACTGAATAACCTTTCCCCCAAGTTCAATTAAAACTTGAATATTTATTTTATTTTATTTTTTTCAGTGGCCTCTTGCTGAAAGAGGAACGTCCAAACAACAACCCACAGACTCTTCATGTAAAGTGTGCCATTGTTTTGGGGAAGGAAGTGGTAAACTTCCCCAAGAAGATCTTGGAAGAAGGTAAATTTCTTGTAATTTCTCCTTCAACATGACCAACCCCTTCTTTTCCTCCTCATCTTTGTAGACCACATCCACCACCTCTTATGTGTGTGTGTGTGTGGGGGGATAGTTTGTAGAATTTTAGTTTACATTCATTATTTTAGCCTGTTGATCCTCACTAGGTGCCTCATATTTCCAACCTTGTGCCGCATCTAAGCTCTGCTTATAAAATCATGGACACATCAATGTGGTGCAATGTTTAGCAAGTTTGCCTTGTTAGAACAGTTATGACTGAGCAGTGAGTTTGACCCTCACTGGGGGCTCCATATTTCTGGATTTGTGCCACATCAAAGTGATGCTTAGAAAATCACCATTACTTTAGCCTGTTAGTTTGCTTCCATCTGTGTTACATTAGATATTAACTGCAAATTGGCATGGTCGCCTATCAGAACTTAGAATATTCTGGGATTGTGGGAATGCCTCCAAATTCTGCCCCTCCCCAGCCTTATCAGAGTAATGAGGGTAGTGGAGGATGTGCATATGTGTCTTTAAAACTGCTGACAGCAGTCTTCTCCCTTTTTTTTTTTTTTTCTCCTTGTTAGGATTCTTTAATTGCAAATCTCTTCTTGTCTAATTCTATTTGTGGGGGCTGCTCACTCTCCCTGCCATGGGATGCTTTGTTTTTGTACAACATTTTTGTCTTTTAGTTTTTTAAACATTTATTAATCAAAATCCTAAACCTGAAGAATTTTCTTATTTAGAATTTTAAAAAATTTTTTTTTTTCAGATATTCCTCCTCCATTATGGAAAGTCATCTCCGAGTATATGTGTCCCTGGACGCTACTTAAGCTTGGAGGAGAATTTCTTACACGCAAAGGTACTGTTTTATAAAGCATCTAACATTCAGGTGAAGGAATTGTTTGTGCTTTTTTTTTTTTTTTTTTGCAGACTTTCATTTTTAAAATTGACGTGCTTTATATGATAAGGAAGAATCATTCCTCATCCACTATATCCAATGCTGAACAAAAGACTTCCTATCAGTTAAGGTGTTTTTTTTTGTTTTTTTTTTTTTCTTAAGGATATCATTGAATATCGCTTTACAGAAAAACAAATGGCAAAGAGTGTCAAACTGACATTAAATGCATCCCCACTCCTCAATAAAATTATCCTTGACAAGATGTTCCAGAGAAAGTTGGATATTGATGAGGGTCAACAAGAAGCGGATTTGGTACTTCATTAATATGATTAAGACCAATGTTTGAGATAACTAATGAGCTAAAAGTTTACTCTAAGACTGTTTATAATGCCTTTTAGGTGTGTCAGCTAGAACATCGTACTTCAGAATGCCAAGGCAACTAGCCATGGAGTCGGGGAAAGGTACAAGAATGGTGTAGAGTGAGTGGCTATGGTTAAATGTAAATGACAGAATTGATCAACAAACAAAATTGACAAAGTTTGTAATAAACAATGAAAAAAAGTAAAGGGCAAAAATGAATAGCTGAGCAAACAAACAATATATACAAGACAAAGCAACAGTAATAAGACAAAAAGTTTACAAAGAATTCATGTTGATACACAAGTATGAATTTGGATAAATGGCAAGACGGACCTATTGCCTACAAAGAAATACCAGCATGCATTTATGGTTTTTACCTATAAATTGAAGGGAAAGTATTTCTAGCCATTCCCAATTGAATTGGAACCAACAAATGGGTTCAGGTATCTCCAAGAATCATGGGTCAACTGTTAAAATATTTCAGAATCTTCATGTTGGATACTGTTTGAAACTACAGAAATAGTGGATACAATTTGGAGCCAAGAACTTTGTCACTTTCAGGACCAAACATCCAACTTGTGTCATGGTTTTTAATAGGAAAAATTCTCCCTTTTCTTCTATAACCTTTCTTGAAAATGTGGGTGGTACTGCTGACTCTATGGTGTTGAGATAGCATATTTTGCCAACTGCAGAGTGGCCAACTGTATGCAGACCCAGTATTGTACACCAACAACATCAGACATCACAGCTTGCCTCCTTTCTTGATGGCAGTCAAGAGAGAATTGAAGATTTGGTGATTAAAAGTTGTGGATCTTTTTGGAGATCCTGTTGTGGCTTCAATTGAAAAATAATGAATAATTTTGATAGTATTTGACTTTCGTTATTTCTCAAGTTGATTGACCAATGTATGTAGTCTTGAAAGTCACAGTAATTTTGCAAGTTTTGTTTCCTTGTTTTCTAACAGAAAATGTCATTCTTTACCTTATGTGTCTCCTATGCTTTAAAAAAACAAAACCAAAAAAAAATACAAACAACCTGATTTGACACTTTTATGAATTCAACTTTTAATGTGTCTAAATTGTTAATTCTAATTTTTTTTTTTTTTTTTTTTTTTTTTTGCTGATAAAAACAATATTGTCAAAACAAACATGCTACCCAAAAATGCAAAATCGTTTTATAAAATGGAATTTACTTATGCAGTTTTCAAATTTTTAAAACTTATTAATTTTCATTTGAAGAATATTTTAAAGGAGTAAAATGTAAACACGGGTATAAATCTTAAATAATCGTATTTTGAAAATATCTTAACAAGAATATAATTGCCTCAAATTAAATGTTTAGCTCATTGATTGAAGCTTGTTGAATTTATTCACTTTTACATATTTGTGTTAAAGGGAATGCAACTCTTCTAATTTTATTAATATTTAGTGTATTGTAAAAAAAAAAAAAATGGTTTGCAGGTTTCAACCCATAGGAAAAATAATGGATACCTGTCAGGTTTTTTTTTTTTGTTTTTTTTATTAATCTCTTACTACCTTAGTTTCTAAAAAGTAGCAATTCTAATACACCTTCAAATTTGTGATGAGCTTTGTTGTCTGTTACTATTCATGTGGGATGTAGGTAAAACTCAAATTTTCATATCAGCCAGGTTATCAAGAGGATGATCTCCAGTTTTCAATGAAATGAAAATAACAATTCTTGAAAACTTAAATTGCATTTTTTTCCTCCCCAATAAATTCTTGAGTTGTATTCCTTTATACTTTGTAAATGGCATTTGAGATTATTTACTTGCTTTTTGTTTATCAGGTGTAAATGTGGCTGAGTGCTGGCGTAACCATTACAATCGTCGCTGGCCCTGGAAGTATGGACGCAGTGCATTGGATCTTCTTGACCGTCACAACCTCACCCACAGACAGCTTTATATTGATAGGCACTTCATGAAGTTACTTGAAGAATATTACCGCATGTACCCGTTTGGTCAGCTGAAAGCCAACCATCCTGAAAGAAGTCAGTACACTATAAAAACGTGATCTAAGTTTTTATTTATTTTTCTTTTCTGTTTTTTTTTTTTTTTTTTTTTTTTTTTTTTTTTTTTGGGGTGGGGGCGGGAGTGTTCAGATAATGTGCCATTGTGTGTCAAACTGTTTTATGAAATCCTAAGGCAGGTACCTCTACAGATTTGATACCTAGGTTTAAAATTAAGTTTTAAAAATGAAAAATTTTGAAGATTTTGTTTGTCTTAATTTCAAGTAAGTTTAAATTTAATATTTACAATATACTTTTGCTATATTTCAAAAGTAATTCACATTGATTGGAAGGAGTTCATTTTGAAATTGTTGATTTTTAGCACCATTTTTAGCCACCTGACATCAGAATGTAATTGTCTTTATTAAAAAAATTCTTCCCAAAATAAAACTTTTCTAAAACTTTGAGGAATATTATCTGATTTAAAATATAATTTGAAACAAATATTATTTAAAGTTTAAAATATCACAGAAATGCAGTTTTTTTTCTTTTTTTACCTGAGAGTAGCTGTTTATTTAAGGTGTGTTTAGCATTGATGACATGTATGTCATTCTACAGTGTCTTTATCTGTAAAACATAATTGAAGAAAATGACATGAGTGCCTTTTTTAAATAATTTTTAAGTCCTAAATCTTAAAGATTTAGGAAAATATTCTCCATAATGGTTTATTGAATTGTAGATACTTTGGCTTTAAATTTACTATACTTTACACTCCTATTTTCTGGTGTCGTGTATAGGCCACTGTTTCTACAAAAATCAATAAGTTTATGCACATAAAAAAAAAATCAAAATTCTTAAAAAAAAAAAAAAAAAAAAAAAAAATTGGTGTTTGATGATTTGTACTAAGCTTTTCCATTTATGATTAGTAAATATAGTTATTTAATATCATTTAAAAGGGTCAAATTAATACAGAATTTTAAAATTTAAAACTTGAATTATTCTAATTAAAAAAAAATAAATTCTTGTAAAAATTCATTCATTAAAATTTTTTTTTTTTTTTTTTTTTTTAAGACTATAGTGTATTTAATATATCTTTATAAGAGCAATCAAAAGCTTTTCTAATTAATGTCTTAGTTTTATTGTATTTTTCAGTTTGATTCTGAACAGGTTTTTGGTAAATGGTGTTTCAGGTTTATAAAGAAAATTAATGATATAAATTCTCCAATGAGTTGTGCTTTTAACTAATAGAAATATTAAGTGGGTGGAAATTTAATTTCTTAAGTTCCTAAAATTAAGTGGTTGTCAAAAAAAAAAAAAAAAATTGTGTAAAATTTCATTCATTTGTGAATAAGTCCTGAAATTTTAAGTAAAATCCAACAATTATTTGATTTTTGAAAGAATTTCCAAATCAATGTTTTCCACTGCATAAAAATATGCTAAAATTTCCTATTCCAATCTTTGAAAGAAACCCCCCACCCTCCCCTGCTGCTGTGAGAAAAATGTGCTAGAAAGGATTAGAAAGAAATTTTAATTAAATAATAAATCCTTTAGTCTTTCCTCTTAAAGACTTTGACAAAACATTCTTTATCAAGTTTGGGGCATTTTTTTTCTACGGTGAATTAGTGGAGGAACCTATTTTAAGGAGAAATTTTTTTTTTTTTTTTTTGTAATGTTTCCTGGTCACCACCAGACAAGATGAGATGGTTGATTGATTGGGTTGAACAATAAAAAGCTTTTTTTTTATTTAATTATATTTTGGTGATATCATAATGTACTTCTTGGTGTAAAAATAACCTCTTTTGATGTGTAATTCTTTTACTAAGCTGTGTTTATTTGAGCTAAAGCTCATTTTTGCCTTATAGACTAACACTCGCTCACAAGAGTAGGGTCAGTTGGGCATTGTCTGATAGAAAAAAAAAGAGCACCATGAGGCCTACATAAAGTACCTTGAGGGGACCCTGACTGCTGGAAGACCGTATGTCTGGAAACAGGACTCTCCACCATGCCAAACAAGCAGAAGAACCCAGTCAGGGGTGTCGAACAATTTCTGTGACTACATCACTCCTTACATCTGGCTACCTAACCCCCCAGACTGCAACCCCCCTTCATTATTACATGTGGGACGCAGTTGAGACCAACAAACCTCCTTGTAGCACTAAAGATGAACTAAAAGCAAGGATTATGGTGACATTCACCAACTTAAACAAGGAAACCATCCAAAAGAATTGCAGGAGATTCTGAAGTTGTCTGGAGGCTGTACTTGAGGCCCAATGGCGTTTTTTTTTTTTTTTTAAATAAATTTACTCTTTATCATTTAGAAATGTTTTTCTGTAATTTTGGTAAATATATCTTAAAATGAGATGTCAGTGTTATTTTCATTTTTGCGTAATTTAGATAACTTATCTGTGTGCGTGCACGCATATATATATATATATATATATATATATATGTGTGTGTGTAGGTGAATGAAATAACTAGATATTAGTGACTATATATGTGTGCCGACATGCATGCATACATTGGTAAGCAAATAATTACCAAATTTAGCCAAGAAGTGTAGCCATAATAGTGCTCAATGTGATTAGGCAGAGCTAAGAAATATATATTGATAAATACACATATACCTATGTTTGGTGTGTGACTTAAATTTTGTTGTTTACTCAACTTGTCAGGCACACAATATAGCTTATTGTTTATTTAAAAAGTATACGTGTGTGGCTTGAGGAAATCTGATGTCTAGCCATGCTGATGATCTGCAAAAGTCTCTGTGGATGACACACATACATATATATATATATATATATATATATATATATATATATATGTTTGTTTGTACATACATACTAGATATTATAGTTGATACTCATATTTGAAATAGATGTCCCATTTTTATTTAAAATGGTGTGTATTACATTTGTCAGTTGGTACATTCAAGAAATGTGCTCTCCAGCAGGAATCAAACCTAAGTCCTTTTGTAGGAGAAACCGTTGTTTGATCTGGTGTACTTTACCACTTGGCTACAGATACCTAAATGTAAACAAAGCAATTTCTAAAGAATTAATGGATTTATTATTAATCTGACATTTTTATTACTATTAGTGGATATTCATACTTGGAACAGATGACCCAATTTTATTTTTAATTTAATGTCTATTGGCCGGCATATTCAAGGAATCTTAACTGGTTTCTTTTAACAAGAGGAACTTACAGTTGATCCCTGCCAGAGAGCAAATATTTTTAAGATTTCTTGAATGTGCAGGCCAATAGACATAATACACTTCTAAAATAAAGATGGTAACTTTTTTTTTTTTCGTTCATTCAATTCAACCAAGTATTATTTATTAAAGTTTAATTTCTTTTTTTTTTCTCTTTCCAGTTTTGAGTCATGACCTAATGTGGTGCTCTGTGAATGAATATGATCCCAAAGTTCCTTGCTATTTGCCAAAAAAGGTGCAGGCCACTATGAAAAAAGATACAATGGGCAGTCGAGTGCTGGCCCTAGCCAAGCATGTCACTTCACTCACCCTCAATGCTTCACTCTCTCTTTTCCTTGAGGACCACTGGGAACTGGTCATGGAGCTCCTTGAATCTGTCGAGCTTTTGCGTATCCAATGTTATCCGACTGTGACTGAATCCAACTGTTGCTGGAACATCATAGAAACATTCCTGCGCCATGGAAAGCTGCAGGAGTTCTCGCTGACATTTGCCAAGTGCAGTGATGGGTTTGTTGACTTGTTTGAGCGCCTAATGACCATTTGTGCTGGTCTGGATCATTCTGATATGGTCAGTTCAAATGACCTTAACTTTGACTGTGATATATCTGGGTGTTCAGATGACATTTTTGATGTGAGCCTTGATCAGATGGGACAGTCAGTAGAGAAAAAACTCGGGGGCCATCAATCAGAGAACTTGTATTTTTGTACTGATTCTTGCAGTAGTTTTAGGCAAAGCTGTTACCGGTCATTCAAAAGACCAAGTACTAGTTCCTTGTTTGAGAATTCAGATGATAAGGATGAGGAAACTGAATCCTATGTTAATAAGGACGAAGTGGTTCATTATGATAATAATGGTAGCACTTACGAGGCATATCCTTGCCCAAAACATGCAGTGAATTTTTCAAACACCAGACAAATTCTTAGTGAAAACGAACTGGATGCCAACAGACCTGGGGTTCCTCTAAGATGCAAGAAATTTTGTCGGAACCTCTCTTCTTATCTCAGTAAATCTCAATCGGGGTCTGCAAGTGAGACAAACTTGCTAAATTCAATGTTGAGGCATCAACGCCTTAGCAGCCATTCTCCTTCATCTTTTAGACATTCTCATTGTCACACAAACCTGGAGGCCAGTCCAAAATCCCGTAAGTGCTGGAAGAGCTCTATCAACTGGTTCGATTCTAAGAATTGTCCTCAGTCTGAAAATGTCAACTGCCTGTCTCAAGCTAAGCTGGATGGTGGCTGTTGTTGCCGGTTATATGAATGTCCAACACAAACAGGCAAATTTTCAAAGCTTTGTCCATACTGGACGAAAGAAGACAACTTTCCATATCTCTCCACAACTCGGCTACATTCCATGAAGTATGAAACGAAGCGCAAAACTTCTTTTTCAGTCTTGACCGCCCTTTTGTCGAACTCGTATGACGAATTGGCCGAGGTCAAACAGCTGAAACCATCAGACCGGCACAGGTATTACAGGCCACTAGGTAAGCTGCATAATCATTCTTCATCAAGCGCAAATGCTGGGACCACGTCTGGACATTCTGGGAGTAATGGCGTGACCCAGTGGAGTGAGGGCAACATGCAGGGCATTCTCTGTGAACAGGAGAACCTCTCAAACTGCTGTATGAAACCAGAGAAGAACAAACCGGAGAATAGGACATTCTCTTTGTTTGACTCCACGGCTACTACCTCTTCTTCCATCACCACCCCACCCAACTCTCCTAATACATCTGACCTCAACCCTGCCATGCCACCAACACAGAACTTTAAACATGAAGAATCTACAGTCCCATTAGCCAACAAATGGGAACGTCCGCAGAATAGCAAGGACACGGAAGCAAGTAATCTCCAGTCGTTGCTAGATAGCATAAACGGTGAAGACCAACAGCTGGTTAAATTGGAGTCAAATTTCAAAAACCCAAATGGCTTGAGTAACCGTAAACGGCGGCATTCTGGGGGGAAGGAGGCAGCGGCGACACGAAGAGGGTTGGCTGCTGATACAAGCCCAACGCCAAAACCAAAGAATCATGACAAACGCCGCGTTTCTTTTGACATCTATGCAGACTTGGATGACAACTTCTCTTCCAAATCCCGGTCTGTTACCGATGACCCTGATGTCTTGCAGAGGGGGGCTGATTCTCCGGATTCGGGCTGTCGGTTGCAGTCACCAACTCTGAGTCAGCAAAACTCACCAAATTCAACACCCAAAAGCTGCAAGTCGGACAGTTCCTTGTGGGACTTGTGCTTGGGACTTACAAAAAGTAACAGTGGTGCATATATCTCAAAGGCGACACATGGTTTGAAGTCTCTTCGGATTATTGGTGATCCAGCTCCACATATCGGCTACGTCTTGAGGGACATCCTTCCCATGTGGCCAGCCTTACAAAAACTGTATTTGAATGTTACTGGTAAGTAGTTTTCATGCCACTTAACCCTTTCTGGCTTTTGGGCAATTTTGGAATTTTAAAAAAAAAATTTTCTTTTTAAAAAATTTAATTGCTTATTTGTGTGTGTGTGTGTGTTTATTTTTTTCTTTCTGAGTAGTGTACAACTGGGACAAAAATATCCTAATATTTTGTGACAGACAATTGGGATTATTTACAAATACAATGCTGTACAAAAGTAAGTGATCCCCTAAGATAAAATTTAAAATAATTGTTTCTTTTATCCAGATAATCAACACATCTTAAACTATATATTCATTAAGAAAAACCTTTTTATTAAGTCAATTACAACCATTCAAACATTTTTATCAAGCTGGAATAAAATTAAGATATGCAAAAGCAAGTGAACCCTTACATTTAATATTTGTTGACTGCTCCTTTTGAGGTTACAATGTTAGCTGTTTTTTTCTATATTCTTTGAGAAATTTCTGGCAGTAGTGAGTGCTGGTTTTTGACTATTGGCAAAAATCCTACAATTTCTTGATATTATCGGGATTTCTTGCATGCACTTTCACTTGAATCAGATTTTCAATTGGGTTTTTAAATTGGGACTAGATACCTACTTACTCTGTTATTTTTTTGTGGATGTCCACTTCTTGGTCATGATGCCGTCATACCAAAGGCCTTCCATTTATAAATAATTTGCTGCATGGTGAAGAATTGCACTCCAAATTGTTTTGATAGATTTTTTTTTTTTTTTTTTTTTTTTTTAGCATTCTTCATCATTATAAGTTTCAATTTCAAATTTTTTAAATCTTCATGAAGTTCTTTTGATCTTTGCATATATATTTTTTAAATTTAGTCTCTAACCGCACACTTTTGCATACACAATGTGTTGTATTGTTTGACTGCAGTATACACACCTTACCAATATACAAATGAACACGTGTCATTTTGAATTTTACATGAGTATAAAAAATTATTTTCACTGTTAACCATGTAAAACAAAAATACAGTGTAAATGTAAGGGTTCATTTACTTTTTAACATCTTAATTTTTAATATTTTTATTCCATCTTGATAAAAATATTTGAAAGTGGTTTTAATTGATTTAATAAAGGTTTTTCTTAATTAAATCTTGAACTATATACTTATTATTTATTTATTTTTTTAAATATTATCTTTGGGGTTCATATACTTTTACACAGCACTGTATATTTATGAAACAAAAGGTTTTTTTTTTTTTTTTTTGTTTTGTTTAAATCTTCAGATCTCCAAATTGTTTACTAATCCCAATCTATTTCATCTCTTCATAGACTTGTCCTGCTCTTATACAAGCGCAGCCATGAAGAGATGGGCACTGATCATTTAAACAATCCCTACCACATTTCCAAATGAATCTACAAATAGAAAAGTATTCCTGTTTTCCAAGTCTTGGGTATGACGATAAACTACATCTAGCAGCAAGGCCACTTTTCAGGAGATTGAAGGTTTTGAGGATCCTGAAATCACTTTTTTAATTGCATTTGTTCCCAGGTCCATCCTGACCTGGGGTGGTAGCACCTGAGCTATGGGCAAATAGTTTGACACTCCCCACCAAACAAAAACACTATGAAAGTATAAAAATACATTTTAATAGTAAAAAGACCAACAAGACATAATCAGCAATAAATTTTATCTGTAGTTGAAAGCATACAATTGTGTTCAAAATATTTAGATTTTGACATTAGAGGGTGAAATGCTGCTAAACAAGACCAACATGAACTTTCATGACATTAATCCGTATATCTGAAAATTTCTTAAATCAAACTGTTTCGAAATACGACTTGCAAAACAAATTGCACATATCACCTTCTCTAGTAATTATCTCCATACACTTGTATATGTGCAAAAACTGTGTATCATCTACCATGTATTCAGTTGTGAAAGCGGAATAACATTTTTATTACTTCAAAGCTGTCAAGAAAATTAAGTTTCGGCATTAAATGGCCCATAAGGAGACATGCTGTTAAATAGACTATCCTGTCTTCCATCTCGTGGCCAGTGCACTGATAAAAAAAAAAAAAATAATCATTCTCTATGAAGTGTTTGAAGAAAGGACTTGAGATAAACCTTTCCAAAATAGAAACTATGATCTGGGATTGAAATGATGGCACTTACCCAGAATCCATAATACTAATTCAGGATGTAGAATTAGTAAATACCAAACACTTGAAATGCATTGGTGTATGGACCAGTTATAGCAAATAAGGAGATTGAAAATAGAATAGGCAGCGCAACATGTGGTTTGGCCCAATATCGCAAGTTGTTACAAAACCAAAACATTAGCATGAAACATTGAGTCATGTTCTTAAATAGCCTCAACTTTCATATGGATGTCATGCACGGCTCCCAACCCATTCAGAAATATCTAAACTATCAGCCGTATATAACTGCTTTCTAAGATCCATGGTTAAAAATCACTTTGAGTGAAACCTGGGGTTTTTGGCAAAGACCGTTTTCTTTGAACCTTGTGTATTAGTGCTAAAGAATTGCAAAGAACTGAACAAATATAAAAAAAAAACCATGTCACTAAAATTTGGGAAAGGCATGAGCTCCTTCACCCTACACTGTCCCATCAACAGATATTTTGACAAAAATCTTGTCACTGGTAGGAGGAGAAAAAAAAAATTGTAAAGCAAAATTATTCCCTCTTTCCAAATTGACTACTTCCAGCTGTGTGGGTTATGGCGAATCTTATAGCAAAGCACTGGACAACAAGGACTGCTCTTATTTTATATATGTATGCATTCTCTGCCCTTGGCAGCATATATTTAGTTATGTGATATTTATTTATGATAGTTATGTGATCATACTACTGAATCTCCTTATTACTACTTTGATCACATCAGCCATGACCCTTTTTGTCCAAGCTATATGGACAAAAAAAGAATATACTTGTCTGCTGAAATGTTTAACTCAGATGAGTTGGTAAGTGCACACTTAGGAAAACCACTCTCCCATAACTGCTTTAACTGTTCAAGATAAAATCTGTTCCTAATTGTCACTCTTCTTAGAAGCCATTTATGTATGATAATTAATGTTTTCACTACTGTATTTAGCTTTCAAAATTGCTACAAAACCCCTTTAATCCTGGGTTTGATGATAAACTGCATCTGGCAGCAAGGCCTCTGATTGGGACATTGGGGGTTTTGAGGAGTGTGGGACCACTTCTTAATTGCTGTTGTTGTTTTCCAGTAACCCTTACCTGGAGTGGTAGTACCTGTTAGGGTCCCAGCTATGGAAATCCCTCCCAAACAAAAATAAAGATTTTTTTTTTTTTAGTAAAAATACCCACAATACATTTTATCATCTACAAACTGTGTGTATATATATATATATATATATATATATATATATATATATCTATCTTTGGGTATGATGAGAACGAATAGAGTACAATTCCAACGTTCATAACATTTAACTTAAGAGCGCTCAATACAGAGTAGAGCAATATTATTTATTTTAGGATATTACACCGAAAACATGTAAAAATCGCTACACAATTGTAGTTGTTTTGATGTCTCTCGTGTACTAATTAGCAATTGTGTAGTGATTTTTTTTTTTTTTTTTTTTTTTTTTTTTTTTTTTTGCATGTTTTTGGTGTAATATTCTAAAGTAAATTATGTGAGTGAGTGATTGATCAGTTGAAGGCATAAAAATTGTATTAAATATACCACTAAAGAAAATCAATTAAGCAACAAAACTGGCAAACTATAAAATTTCTGAAAGCCAATCATTTTCTTTCAGGAACTACTTTTTTTAAAAAAAATCATGAAAATTAACTTACATTCCCCACCCCAATTTCAAGACTGACGCATTTATCAAGTTAAAATCCAAGCTTCCACCTTTTAGAACTTGTCTTAGGTTATCCAAATTTTTCAAGAAGTTGCAGTTGACATAATGGTTATTGTAATGGAAAATGGTATTGACAGGCCAGGTTCAAATTTCAGCAAGCACTTTGTTTAATTTTTGTTTAATGCCTTTTTGGAATAGGCATGAATCCACTAGCTATGGGTGATGAAATAGTAGAATCCAGGTTCTCAGACCTTGGTAAAGCAGTCAGACTAGTATAACTCTGAATTAAACCACAAAAAATAAAAAAATAAGAACCTACTAAGTAAACTGGATTTAAAGATTCTCTCTACATCAGTGCCAGACTTGAACTGAAGATCTGTAAATTATTAGCCTAATATTTTCCTAACAGGACTAATTTAGTTAATGAATGGCAGTAAAGCTATTAGTCTTGTTTTTCAAAATAAGAGTAGCTTTTCTTGAAGACCTGAAATAAAGGTAAAGATTGTCAATGTTAATTCTTAATGACTTGTAAAGACTTTTCTTTTTTTTTTGTCTTGTGATTTTGTGGCAGTAAACTATAAAGTATATTGAATGGATCTTTTTAAACAGATTGGTTACACTCGTTTGGATAACATTTAATCTATACTTTGCTTCTTGTGATGATTTATTAGTTTCAACATTTATAAGGAATAGTTAAATGGAGGATAGATGTAGCCTTCCATGTTTAATATTACTAATTCTATTACAGTTATTATAAAGTACTTAGATTTTTAAAAAAAAATAAATAAAAAAAAAATATCTCAAATTTGGCAAAGTGGTGATAGTCATCTAAACAAAAAATATTTACAATGTTGATATAGTAATCAATCACATGAAATATTTCATATTACCAGCAAAACAGACGATGTGGCCTTCTATTATTGGTATAAAAGCTCTTGATTTATTAACAATTTGCCTATTAATCTTTACAAAAATAACATTAAAAATTTGTTTTAAAGATTTTTTTATAGAATTTTAAAAAAAGGAATTCATGTATGACATTCTGTTCCCATTTTGCTAAATAAAGTGTTAATTTAAAGTTTCCCCCTCCACAACAAGAAATTCTAATTTATTTAGTTGAATGGAACTCGTACATTTATCACTAAGTTATATCTTGACAAAAGTTAAATGTCACATTTGCATTGATCAATTGCTACATTTAAAACATAATTAAAAATATATATAGTACAACCTTATTTGGCAACCGAGGTGTCCCCCTAATGAAGTAAAAGCCGAGTGGGGGCTTGGGTAATTTTTCTTCGTTGTATACTTAAACTCTAAATTCGACTTTGTATTACATCTGTACAACATTGGCGTACAGATAAAGTCATCGTACTCTTGAAAATTAAAAATGAAGGTTTATGTAAGGGAAGTAACTCTTAAATTTTCAGTGTAGAGTATCGTACCTTGAATGTAATTTTGTTTTTAAACATGGATCTGTTTATTTTTATTTTAGAAGTAAACTTTTTATTTATTTTAATTTCCTTCATTTATAAAGCATTTTTGATAATGTTTTTAAATAGTTCATGAATATAAAAATTTTTTAGATTAGAAAATGTTTTATTTCCTTCCACCCCAAATAATAGCAGAATATTGAGAAATTTATTCCGTATTTATCTGAATATTTGATTTACATACCAATTACACATTCACCATTTTTCAGTATGCCTTATCCAAAACTGTAGTAGCTAATTATTTTAATTTTGTCCACGAATCTTTTAATCTGTTCATTTATTTGAACTAAAGGACTCTCATGGGGGTAGTTGTTGTTGTTGCTATAACAACCAAGATTAATATATATCGACAATTGCAAAAAAAAAAAAATGTTAATTTTTTTTACTCGTGAAATGTATGTTGACGCGATTTTTCAGCCTTTAAAAATAAAGCTGCAATATGACGTGTAAGGGAGATAACTCCTTTCTTAGTCACAACCTTTCCTTATTAAAAACCCAATGAGAGAGAATGAGAATGTGATCATTTTTCTTTAGTCTACAAATTTTATAGTTTTTAAAATATTTCAAAATTACCCATAAAATTTTCCTGAGAACTTTGACTCCCCGCAAATCTTGATTTTCTTTTTTTTCCTCCTCCCCACAAGAGTATTTCGTCTGATACATTCCCTAACCTTTTTCAAGTGTATCCTACATACTGAAGACTCCATTCTTTTCCCGTCCTGGGTATGATGATAAACTACATCCGCGTCCAGGGTAAGACGATAAACTACATCTAACAGCAAGGCCTCTGATCAGGAGGTTTTGAGGAGCGTGGAATCACCTCTTAATTGCTGGTGTTCCCAGGTCCGCCCTGACCCAGGGTGGTAGCACCTGTTAGGGTCCCAGCTATGGGAAAATAGTTAACTCTGAAACTGAGGTAAAAAGCATTTTGAAAGTGTAAAAATACGTTTTAATATCAGAAATACTTTGTAAAAAATTATTACTAGAAATAAATTTTTGAAGGAAAAAAAAACTGTTGCCAGCAATACGTTTTTTGAAAATAATATAACCAGCTATATAATTTTGAGGAAAAAAATATTTCCAGAAATAGATTTTTGACAAAACAAAAATATTGCCAGGAAAAAAAAAGTTGTTGACATTGTTTAGCCATTGAGGTTGATTTGCTGTAAAACAATACAAAACCAATTAATTCTTTTCATTATCTTTATTATCATGTTTCTTCAATTTATTCTCCTGCCTTCCTCAACTGTAGAATATTCTGGAAAAATGAGGAACACTTTTCTTTAGGTAGTGTCTACTGTAAATGTAAAAAAATTTTTCTATTGCTCTCTGTTCCTCTTACAATGACTTGTTTACCTGGAAAGTGTGGGGTGGGGAGACTTTCTTCACATTTTCATATAGATTGTGCACCTAAAGAAGGTTAGAAAACGGGCCTACAGCGTAACCTCACTTTTGTCATTTTTAAATTCTAATCACTTCATTAAGTTTGGACATGGCATCAGCGCATATGTCACTGCATTCCTCTTGGAACACCTTTTTAAAAAATGTATCTTCATATTTTGTGAGAAAAAAATTTCCATAAAACTTCCGAGTACATATTTTGTTTTATTTTATTTTTTTTTTTTTTTTTTTTTTTTTTTTTTTCCTGACTAGACATGAATGTAACCCCAGATAATATTTGTAAGTTATCAATGTTTGAAAAATAGTAAATGATTTTGCAGCTAAGAATTGAATGAATTCTGTTCATTGTAACAATGTGCTGAAAAGTTCTCAGCCCAATTCACTTATTAAAACCTGACTAAATATAACTTATTTTGGTATCCTTTGAGGCCTTCATATATCCTAATAATAGGAATAAACTTTGAACCATTAACAAAACAACTTATTTTTCTTGTCAAATGACTCATTACAATTTTTGTTTGGCATTATTTCCCTTATTTAAACCATAAATGTACACCATACCATTTTGGAGACATTAGACATCAATTATTTAAATTTATGTGCTTATGTGGAAATAACTTCTAATTTAGAATGTGACAAACTCTTGTTACTCTTATGTAATGTTTAAAATTAGGACAAATGAATAATTATGAACTTTTTTTTCTTTCTTCCAGGCTTAAATAATCCCAAATTATTGGATGTAATTGGTGATTTGCTTGATAAAAAGCAACTGAAAGATCTCAGCATCATTGGTTGTGAAACTGAAGATGGCGTTTTCCGTAGAGCATTACAATGTCTGCACAATAGTTACAGGTTGGTAATTGTTCCGTTGACTTAAATGTCTCAATGTTGTCATAAAAATTGGCAGAATTCTTTCTGAAAGTAGAACTTCCAAAGATGTTTATGAGGATTAAGTATTATGAAGATGTTTTGACACACAGCATTGGTTCAATTAGGGACATATTTCCCCCACAATCTTTTCAAGACAAGGTAGTTGTTCCCTGTGGAATGCTCAGTGCAATTCAAGCTTCACATTCATCTCCCCACCCCTAAGCTTTGTAAATACTTATATTTACTTTGCTGAGTCTGGCACAAGATTATTTGAAAGAAAAATATTCCTGCTAGACAATCTTGTCAAGGGATTTAGGTTTCTCATACAATAGGAAGATTTGTAATTTGGCTCAATATGCAATAAATTGTGTGTGTGTCTGGGGTGGATGAATTTGTAATTCAGAAAATCATTTAAATGGTCAACAGTTGTGAAATTAATAAACAGGGAAATCTTAAGTACAGGGAGGCCATAAAAATTCCTCAAAAAGAAACCGGAAATTTCCCTCCTTCCTCATTTATTAAACAGCTGTGTGTGTGTGTGTGTGTAAATATATATATATATATATATATATAATAAAAATGTGTGTGCACAATTGAAGTTAACATTGAAGTCAACACCCAGCAGCAACTCTTTCATGCTTAAATGCAATCTTCAGGCTGTGTGTGTTGTTTGGACTTGTCTATATATGCTGGTCAATTGTGCATTATGAGTAGGTCTATTATTCTAATGGTTACTGTGTCAGTGCTAATGAGTATGGTTCATATTATTCTACTGGCTAGAGTAGAAATTTATTGGATTTAATTTTCTCATTTCACCATAAGCAAGGCAATAAAGCCACTAGGATGCAAGGGGTTACCGAGTGTTAGAGAATATGAGGAAAACTACTATTAAGAGAGGATAATAAAAGATGTGAGATAACAAGATGACATTGCATTTAAATTTTTGAAGAACAAAATTGACTGGGAAGGAAGAAACCAGAAGAGTTCACAAAAAAAAAACAAAGGAAAAACAAAATCAGGATTGGGAAGGTAATGTGTTACTGTATTGAGCTATCTTGCTTCACTTATATTAATCACTCCATGCCAAGAGCACACATGTTCAAATGTTTGTGGTTTAATTTCAAGTAAAATTGTTTACAGAATTCCATCCATCTTTTTCCTCCTGGGGTCACAAGGTTTTCATTTTGTAAGTTGATACAATATCCTATGCTCTGTGGAAGACGTAATCTTTACTGTCAGGCTTATTTCAAACTTAAACCAGTCTTCTTTCAACCTGGAGGCTACATTGAAACCATTTGATCAGCTAAATATAATTTCAAAAGCTTTCTTCCATTCTGCTCTTGATACAGATTTTTATTGATTATTGTAGACAAATATTTAAGATTCTGATTTCTCCAGTCGCACTCTGATATATCCTAATTCTAAAAAGCAGAATGAGTTTTTCCTAATCTTTTCCTTAATTTTTTTGTGATCTTCATTCATCCTGATCTCGGTTCCATTTTTCTAGCAAGAGAACAAAATCTTTCTTCATAAGAAGGCATTGAACTGAAAACAGAATACTACCTCATGGAAATAGGCAAACGTTTAACGGGGTCATTTGGAAAAACTATTTATCTAACATAATCACAAGATTTGCTGCTAGAACACTAACAGGTTGCATTCAATTTGGTCATTGTTGTCCAGCATTACAAATATAGGGTGTTCCAATAACTTGGACTGTTTTTAAATGTGAATTAAGTTTAAAATCGGCCATCAGTTATTGGATCACCCTTTACTACCAAAAATCCTTACTCTGTGTGTGCTTATTCTGGATCCAATGAGATCATCTGATGACATCTCTCTGACCTCTTGGCTAGGCCAGGACCTCTGGGGATGAAGTTTAGTGTTTGCTCATCAAGGATGAATTTTTTGGGAATGAGGCGGTAACATTTGTTCAGCAAAGGACGAACCTCTGAATCTGTTGGCCATCCTGTTAGCACCCTATCACTCTGAGATGATCTCACTGTATTGGCTGCCAGCCCAATAAATTTGATGACTGTCTTTGAATGAAGATTCTGTCTTAGAAGTATTTTGATAAGATATGTATAATGGCCAAAATTTTTGGTGTCCCACTTTGAAATGCCTCCACCTGAATAAAAAATTGTGCCTCGTTCTCTGTTTTTTTTAATCAAAGTTTCTGGATTAATATTTGAAACCTAATGTGAAATATTTCAATAAAAAAAAAAACAAACCTGTTCATTCTATTATCTGTCTAGAATTTTGCAACTACATTGCAATGTATTTTTACTTTGAAGTTTATTTTCATATTGATGGAATGATAGAAATATATAACCAAAAAAAACAAAATGATCAGATGTCTGTTGCTGAATGGTTATGAAATCTTTAATTTTCGTAGAGATGATGGTGAAAAGAATGGATTAAATCTATTGAATATCCAGAGTTTTGCTGATCCCAGCATCACTTGTTCAGCAACTTTGCCTCCAGCTGGTAAGCAGGATTTCTTTCTTTCTTTCTTTTTTTTGGGGGTGGTGGTGGTGGAGGGACAGCTATGCAAAATCTTGGACAAAGAATTTAATCCCTAAAAGATTAGTATAGAAAATTTATCTTTTTTTTTTTTTTTTTTTTTTTTTTTTTTTTTTTTTTTCTTGACATCGGAAATTCTTACAATGATTAAATTGTCAGATTTTAATGAAACTCTCGGGACTTATTCACAAATGAATGACATTATTTTAGAATTTTTTTTGTTTGTTTTAGAAAATCTTGGTAAAAAATATTTTTCTACATCAGTTAACCTCCACTTAATTTTATGAACTTATTGTTTGTATTTATACATCAAACATTTTTGTAAAACAGGACATCCAGTTACTGAAAATGTGCTCTGAATCTTAATATAAAAAATGTAATACAACTAAGACATTAATTAGTTAGAAATGCTTTTAATTGCTTTTATAAGATATTATGACCACTATTATCTTAAGAAAAAAACGTATTTTTTTTTTAAATTAGAATAATTTATAAAGTTTTAAATCTTTTAAATTTATATATTAATTTGTTCCAGTTAGGTGATATTAAGTAAAAACTATATTTACTAATCTTAAATAGAAAAACTTGCTACTTTTCACCCCCCGCATCAAATATTTTATAAAGATTTTTTTGTTTTTGTGTGTATAAAAATGCTGATTTTTGTAAATATAGACAGCCATATACAACATTAGAAAATAAGAGTGATAACTATAGTAAATTTAAAGCCAATATATCTAAAATTCTGTAAAGTATTAGATTAGAGAATATTTTTCTCAATTTTTAAGATTACTGGGTAGTTAAAAATGATATAAAAAAGACGTACATGTTATATTCCTCAATTTTTACAGATATATCCACCAAAGAAAAAAAAATTAGATAAATTTTTGTCTGTCAGTCTGTCAACAGATTTCTCTTTTTAAATTTCAAGAACATAGATTACTAAAACTTTCATTTTAGTCAAATACCATTCACCTCAAACACCTACTGTGTTAAAAGAAAATAATTTCTGTGATATTTCAAACTTAAAGTAATATTTGTTTGAAATCTGATTAATTAAACTTAAAATCAGCTAATATGCTTCAAATAGTTTCAGGAAAGTATATTTTATTTTTGAAAAATCTTTTAATAAAGAGAATTACATTTTAATGACAGATGGCTAAAAAGGCACTAAAAGCAAAAATCTTTAGCAATTTCAAAACAAAAAATTCCTTCCAGTCAATTTAAACTAGTTTTGACATACAGAAAATATTGGAAATATTAAATTTAATCTATTATCTTGAAACTAGAACTAAAATAAATGCTTCAGGGAATTTGTTTACACCTTAGATTAAATTGAGTAAGCATTTATTTGATTACCTGTGTATGGATGTTTATGTATGTATATACATTTGCTAATATCTAATTATTTGATTTATTTATTTTATATATACACGCACACAAACAGACCCCCAATAGAAAGCTAAAGTATTTTACCACGAAGCAATAAGTAACTTTCCGCTTCATTAATTTATTTTTTTAATATTTCGTTGAAAATAGTTAAAACAAATTTTTTTTTTTTTTTTTTTTTAAATTATTTGTGGGCTTTGTAAACTAACCCGTAGAAAATAGTTGGCTTTCAAGGGCGATAACTCACGAGAGAAACTGAGTTGATTCCCTTGAATATCAAATTTATTTTCTCTTTTTAAATTTCAAGAATATAGATTACTAAAACTTTCATTTTAGTCAAATACCATTCACCTCAAATGGTACTTAATGAAAATACTGAATATCATTAAATTTAAAAAAAAAAATTATTGGTACCTTAAGAGAAACAAAGCCTGTCTTAATGTGACAGTAGATTTTATAATTAAGCCATAGAGCACTGTGCCTGCCAGTTTGAGAATTGTAATAAAATGCAACAGAAACTGAAATATCGCCTGAGTCTGAAGTATTTAGTATATTGTTTAATCAGTACCAGTAAATTTAATTAGCCTAATTCAATAATGCTGGAATATTAAATATGAATTTTTGAAGGGAGAGTGAAAACCGGTTGGAAATTTAATTTAATTAATGAATTTATTTTTACTTGTTTTTCTCAAACATTAAAACAGCTGGGAAAATTGTTACTCGCAACCCTGCTACTTATAAAAACTGTGGTTAATTTGAAAAGTTATAAGTTAATAAAATTTAAATCTGGTGGGGGTTAAAAAGTCAATGAGACTTGTACATATGTAAGTGAAAATAACTCTTATTTACATTTTAACTTTTTTTTTTTTTCTATGCAAAAATCTCATTGATTTCTTCAAGTATTAGTAAAATTTAATATCTGCTAAACTTTTACAATTCAAGGTAATGTCACGTGTAATGGTTAAATAGAGCTAGATGATATTGGAAAATGTATATGAAATATTTGAATATTTTGTATGTATATTATTTTATACACATTTCAATATGCCATTTTCTGTTATGAAAGATTTTATTTAATGTAGGTTCTTTTTTTTGGTGTGTAGTAAAAAGAAAAAAAAAATTTTCCACAGTAAAGTACAACCTTGTAGAAGGCAATTTGTGGAGATAGGAGTGAAAGATAGCAGTTAACCCTAGCCTTGAACAGGTTAAGATTATAGTGATTGGCGGGGAAACATCCTCTTGGGAGTCAGTTCTATAGAGCAATGCTTTGCAGGAAGCTGTCCAAGTGGAACCCAGCAATGTAATATGGAGGGAATGTGGGTGGTTTGCTATTGTGTAAATGGCATGGCATGTCCTTGCCATGAAGGTTTGAATTGGTGGAACCATTGTAAGAGAGGTTGGAGAGTAGAGAATAATGTGTCACCCACAAGGGCTTGGAGACTCTTTTGGACTCTATCAAGGCTGAAGAGTGAGGTCTAGGCATCTTCCTTTGCCATGAGTGATATACATTTATTTTTGTATTATCTACTAATGTCTTCTGTTGATAGTTGTATTTTGCTGTTTACAAATTGTGCCAAGTTTTGAGAAGTGACGTCTCGGCCTACGAGAGTGTGTGGTGCCTATGTGTGATTGAGATATACATATATAATATATGACATGAAAATTGTGTGTGTATATTATACATACACTAATTATTTTATTTTCTTTCAGAACCTCTCTATGGTGTCAAGAACCTCATTTTGCGGGATAACATATTTGATTTGTTTGGGGTGTCTGGTTTGCTGCGCATAATTGAATTTGACAATGCCCTCATCAAGTTGAACCTTAAGTGCAGCTACCTTCATGCGTGGATGGGCCAGCTGCTGGCAGCCATAGCTCGTAAGTTCATTCTCTCTCTCTCTCTCTCTCTCTCTCTCTCTGACCTTGTTGCTTTTAACATGGCCTATTAAATAGATTTTTTTTTTTTTTTTTTTTTTTCATACTGACCCATTGTGTTGCATCTCCGTATCACCAGCAGGCCACCACTTGAAGTGATCTTTGCCATCTCCAGAAGTTGGTTGCTACAAACACACCTATAGATAGTATGGCATACAGTTTAAAATTCATGTAAAAAAAATCATACCATCTGGTTAAAAAAAAAAAAAAAATTGAAATAACATTCTGATTGAAGTAAAGCATTTCTATTGAAAGTTTTGTCTGTTAGATACAGCCTTGATACAGTGATGGTTGGGGCGTAGACCCACTGAAACCTTCCACAAGCAAAGATCACAAATATGATTTTTTTTTTTTTTTTTCTTAATAGATGAACATTGCCAACCATAAGTAAATTTTTTTTTTTTTTTTCATTACAGGCAAAGGTCAGATTGAGGAGCTGTACTTGGGTAGCAACCAAATTGAGGGCAGCCATTCTGAATTGGAACTTATCAAAGTCCTGAACCAGTGCAAAAACCTCAAGAGGTTGGACCTTCGTTCCTGTAGTCTGCGTAGCCAAGTTGGTAAGAAGCTATTTGAATTTTTTAATTTGAGGTTACTTCACAAGTTCTGTTTTTTTTTTTTGTTTTTTTTTAACTGCATTGACCTATTTATGAAAAGGTTTTAATTCCTGATCTTTGAAGAAGACATTTATTTTTCCCTAAAATAGTTCTTGAAAACTTGTGCTGCAATCTCCACATTACTTTCTATTTTACTTAATTCATATTGCAAGTTTTGCAAATTGAGGTGTGTTTTTGGGGCCTGTGTATCTAAGACATCAGGTGAATATAATTTGTATTGCATGGATCTTTTGACAAAAAAAAAAAAACAATGAATGGATCAGAATAAAGTAACAAATTAGAAAAATCATTTTTTTTTCTTTCCCTGCATTACCTTTGCATTTTTGCTAAGTCTCTTCCCATTTGAGAACAGGGAATCCTTTGTAAGACTAATTTCTGGAGGTCAGTTTTTCAAGCAATACCTCCCTATTCAGCTAAAAGTGATGGTCAGGATTATTCTTTGACATCTGCAAGAACATGCTGAGAAAATGAAACTATTTTTGTTTTCTCTACTCATCTTTACACAAATTGGTACAATATCCAAACTTCAGTAAGAACCAAAAGTTCATCATTTCATTTCCACTGGGATAATGCATAAATTCACTTACTTTTTTTTTTTTTTTTTTTTTTTTTTTTTTAAGATCTTTCAAGGATTTATTCCTTTTATGGCTGATATAAATATTGACTTTGAATTGCAGAAATCCAGAATAAAAAAAAAAGTGACTTTGGATGTTCTTGCTTCATTATTCTGTTGATCTCGAGACTGTCATAGTTGTATTTCTTTTAAGTTATTTGTTCAAAAGCATGCTAAAATGAAAGCAGATCATGTCTGCCTAAAACAGTAAAAAAAAAAAAAAACATGAAAATGCTTAATCTCGGAAACAAAACTTTTAATGTTATAGAAATTTTTAGAAATTGTGATATAAACATATTTTCTATGAAATTTCTAATATTCAGGCCAGTAAATGTTGTTAATACTGTTTATTATCAACAGAGCATCTACTTAAATATTTTGTATTTATAAAAATAAAGTATAAACAGAAGATATATTAAAGTACTTGTCACTTAGTCCATTTTATAAAATACATATATAATTTCTAAAGAGGTAATGGATTTTTTTATTTATGAAGATTTTATTATTTTAAACATTATTTTGGTAGATGTTCTATTTATTTACATCTACTGGCCTGAATATTTGGCATAGTGTGTGGCAGACTTTTTTTTTTCCTCCCATAATTGACAATACTTTCATATAAGATTTTTGGTTCACCTGCATTATCAACCAAGATTTAAATTTTAATTCTTGATGATAAATCCTTGGCTTCAGTCATAAATTCTGTTGGATTTTGATGTTTGAATTTCTGCCAGATTTTTTTCAGTCTTGTTGAATTTGAACAATTACAATTTGAAAGAAAAACTAAAGTAGTGAATTAAAACCTCGTCTATAGTTTTCAGCTCCAGTTAATTACTTTCTTGGATTACAGTGACGTATTTTAGCTAAAAATATTTGAAGCAATTTGTTTTTACTTAATTGTTTAATGAGTTGGGGTAGGTTACCAAAAAGTATGGATGAGTCTGGAGTATTTTTATTCTTTTCCAAATACATTTTGTTAACTTTCTTGTGTATATGTGATGGGGAGGTGCAGTATATAAGTAGATTCATTGTTACTTTTTTTAATAAAAATAAAACAAAATTTTCAAAATCAACCAGAAACTTGAATTTAAAATATTTTTTTTTCTAACCTCTTGTACCAATTGGGATGTGTGAAGTCAAGTGGTGGGGCATATTTAACACCTCTAATTGAGTGAAGAGAGGAGGAATAGAAAACTTACAACTATTTAATAAATTATTACAGAGGCTCCAGTAGTCACATTGCTAGAATGAATCACCGTATGGCTTCTATCAGCAAAGACTTAGCCCCTTTTAGGACACATTTACATTTATTATATGCAACCATGAATAGGCGTTAGTTGTGATTGGAACTGTCGTGCTGGTATAGCTGGAAAAAGTGATTTCAGTGGGCTATAGTGGCTGAACAGGTTAGTGTAAACCATGAAGATGATTTTGAGTTTACCTGGTATTTCCAAGAAAGTACAAAAACAGATGCTGGCTTTGAGCCAAGCAGAAACCTGAGAGTTTTCAATAGGAAAGTTAAGAATTTCAATCCAAAGGGTGTCTTAAGAAAGTGGCAAAGTGAAACTCGGTCAGCATGCTGGTACCAAAAGGAGATCTTGTGAATAGGTGGTTCCTGTCTAATAGATGACTGAAATGAAATATAAACAGATACTACAATGTGATTTGAATTACCAAAAGGACAGTTGCAAAGATTGATGACGTAGAAGTAGAATTTAAACTTTCAATGATCAAAGAAACCTTGAAGGTACATTTTTTTTTTTTTTTTTTTTTTTTTAAAAAGGGTCTAAAACCACATTCTTTCAAAAAAGATTCACTTAATTGAAAGATGAAAGAAAAGGGGTAAGCTTTGTTAGGGTTTACCAGTACCATTGGTACTTTTAACAATGTTTTTTTTTTTTTTTTTCTAGAACACAGTTCAGTTCACTTCTCTGGTTTCATTTTTGTTCTGTTTTTTTTTTTTTTTTTTTTTTGTTTGCTTCTTCCTTCTGAAACAACCCAGCATATTCACTGGTGACAGGCAAAATAACTTTTCCTTTTGGTTGAAATTTTTATACCTTCTGGTCTTCTGATTTCGTTGAAATTTTTACACCTTTTCCTTCAGAAATTTTGTCTTTTGTATCATCAGAAACTTTGTTACCTTCAAATTTCTTCAAAATTGTTATGCCTAAAATTTTCTGCTAAATTGTCTTCTTATATAGCCTAGAAATAGGGTACAGATCGATATCAACTTAAATTTACGTGGGTGGGAGCCATCTTCGTGATTGGTCAAAAAATACAAAGGTGTATATTTTTTTTTTTTTTTCAAATTTGTAAATGTTACAAGTCATCTACCTTGACTGAATTATTTTCAGCAGGTTCATATCAAGCCGTTCTATTTTTTAGAAAATGTAACAAACAAATGTCTCGCATCATTTGTATTTTTTATTAACAGTTTGGCTTTTAATTTTTTTTTTCTTAACTCTTCTTAAAATTAAGTGAACAACACAACTGGACTATTTTTAATCTACACTTTTTTAATCATTTATTTACTTAATATTATTTTATATAAACAAGCTTAGTGTATCATATTATATATAATTATTTTCACCTTTCTTATAAAAATGTTTATACTATCATTAGACAAAAAAAAACAACCTAGATAAAAAAAAAAATCTTTCACTCCCAAGCCATTGAATTTTAAATATGTTTTAAACTTTTATCACTGACTTCATTTTTTCTGTACAAAAAGTTTCTCCTACCACTGTAGGTGACTCCGCTCCCTGAATCTGAATTTGTTTAATTTTTGTTTTTTTTCTCTCTCTCTCCACCCAACTTGAATAAAAACTTTATTGGAATTATTTACATTGTTTGAACTATTGTCATTATCTCTGTTGACATAGTCACATTTTGTTCATTGTATCTGGCCTTCGTGTGATTTGAATTTCAAATTGAACCCTTTTTGTCCACCAGGGTAGATTGTTCTAGTTCCACGTGCCATGCCACGTCTGGATGTCTCGGTATCAGTTATCTCCCTTTAATACAACTCTCCACGTTTTTTTATTCACCACAGCTGTAGCCAGATATTGAACTCTCAGCTCTTTGGGTCAAGTCACTGGATTCAACCAATTCTTTTATCCACTGGGTCATATGTCCTTGAGGTTGTGAATATGGCAACAAAGATGAGGACAACAGTCTGAACAATGTAAATAGTGTAAATAATTACAATACCCCATCTCAGAAATACACACATCATATATGTATGTATATATGTAAAATAAAATTCTGTGACTTCCATTAGTTTGTCTGTCCGTCATACACTAAAATAGCCATATATTGACCGATCAAAACCAAATTTTGGGAAGAAGTGCAAACTGGTAATGAGCTACAAAGTATATTTGGTTTTACTAGGGTGCATAGCTTAGTACAAGAAATTCATTTTTTTTTTTTTTTTTTCTTCAAAAAAAATTAAGTGTTGTTATTTAACATATAAATTACTCCCACTATTATAAAAACCATTTAATCATTAAAATAACAAATACTTAAAAATGAAATATTGCTTTTTGAATATCTGTTCAAGATTTTTGTATATGCAAAAATCTAGTTTGCTCAGCATTTGCAGGAACTACAAACACAATGCCCAGGCCAACACTTCAAAAATTTGGTATTTGGCTCCAGAAAGACACATTTATGCATGCATGTTGCATGCTCAAGAGTAAGAAATCATTGGAATTTACTCTTCACTGTTAAAAAGGAATTAAAAAAAAAAAATTTATCTTAAAAAATTGTTAACCATGAAGTCTTATAAAATTAAATTATTAAACCATGAAGTAGGGTTTTTGTCAAAGTACCTTTCCAAACAAATCAGTTTATTCAAATTTCAGAGTTCATGAATGTGAAATTGAATGAAATGTAAAGTTAGTAAATCTTGGCAAAAAAAATGTTAGTGATAATTTCAGCAATATTAATTACTATGAGGATTTCAACACGTGAACATGTTGAAAAAAAAAAATTCTAGTATAAAATATTTCAACTACATAAACGGTAAATCTTTCAGTTTATTGGACTTGGGAATTTTTAATGCTGTCATGGCTGGAAATCTCTTATGTGTCCTAAAATATAGGACTGTGGCTTTTTTTTTACTGGGGCTGACTTATAAAAAGGTTTCATGATAAATTCATGATTGAGTATGAAACATGACCCTTTTTCTATTGAGACCAGTGCCCAATTACAGTGAATAGTGTTACCTCTTAGGCCATCAGTATCTAAAAGGAAGATGTGTAGCTTCCTTAACTCTAAAGGATCATATGCTATCAGGCTTGCAGAAATTATAACTAAACATGTGTGCGTATATCTCATAAATATCTATTTGTATGGAATATTAAAAATTATCCTTATAATTTTACTAATATTAATACTAAATGTCTCTGAGCCTGCTAATGCCTATACCTGACCCTTTGTTGACTGCTGTAGGTTTACATTTAGTAAATAACTAAAAACAAAAGTTCACAAAGAATTTTCCTTTTTAGTTTATTTGACTGTCATGTTTAAAGATGTCTGTATTAGATTTCAACTACTTTGGACTTTGCTAAAATTAATGAAAAAATTGTTTGTCCTCCTTGTTTATCCTATTTAATTAAATAAATTTTTAATTATTAACTGTTTCATAATTGTTCTCCTACTGTCTGAGCGATGAATTATTTACATGTTAGCTGTATATTGGTGTATTTTATCTGACCTATTTTGTTTTGGAAGAGATGTCAATGTATTCTACTAATTTCTCTCTAATTAGTTGATTTGGGCAGAGGTTATTACCAAGTACCCAACTAAATAACTATTATTTACTTTTACCCTCTTAGATCTTTTACCTATTTAGTGTTTCCTTTTTTATCTTGTTTTTTTTTTCTGTCAAAAAATAGAAATTGTGATCTACAAAATCAAATTGTAACTGATCCAAGGTGAAGGACTTTCTGTAGTGTTTTCTTAATTTACAGTCACCCTCCAACCAGCCAGGGCATTTTGAATTCTTTTATCTTATTTCGACAATGTGATTTAAAATAATGTGATTTTTATCTTATTTAAATAATGAGATTTTATCTTATTTCGACAATGTGTTTTAAAATAAAACAAAACATGAAAAAACTGAATACATGTCTTAAAAAAATAAGTGTAATAATGAAAATACTCAATCTAAAAATTTGTCACAGGTGATACGAAAATATTTAATAGATGAATAGTTGTTTTCTTTGCCAACTGAATCAATTTCCATTGCTCTCCATAATGGCCCTCTTCATTCATATATCATTTTATATTTACACTATTCTCTCTTCCTTTTCCCAAATGGATTTAATAGATCCTAAAAAGGTTGAAAATTGATTGTCTGAAAAATTGCAGTAATGATAAAAAGTAACAAGGAATAAAATCTTGTTACAACTTTTGGATTTTTTTTTTTTTCTCCTAACTTCAAATGTTAGAAATTGGAATCACTTCATTTTGATTTCTCATTAAATTTTCAGCATTTGTTTTTGATAAATCAACCATAATCTAATCAGGGATCATGAATTGTCATGATTTTTGGAAGATCATGTAGAATTGATCTTATGAAAATTCTCTAAATTTTGATACTAAAACTTAATCTAAAGAGGCAAATGCAAAACTAATATATATATATATATATATATATATATAATGTGAAATAAGAGGACACTGAGGTCAACACCAAGTGGTGAGTCCATTTCATGCTTGGATGCAATCTTCATATATGAAGATTGTATTCAAGCATGAAACTGACTGTTGCCATTTGGTGTTGACCCCTGTGTCCACTTTTACCCCTAAATATACAATACCTTTTAAAACTATATTTTTATTTTTCACGCACGCACTGAGGAAAAGTTTTTTTTTTTTTTTTTTGTTGCCTTTCAGCACTCTCAACTTCTACTTTAAGAGGCTTACTCTGAAATAAGTACTTCCACAAAAATGCAATACCCGACATTTAAAATGAATTTTTAGTAATGGAAAATTGCTCTTGAAGCTTTTATTTTAGCTTTAATTCCACGCTGAGGGATTAAATTTAATATTTCCAATAAGAAAAATACTATGCTGTGTTTCAAAACTAATTTAAATTGATTGGAAGGAATTTTTTTGAAATTTCTAATATTTTTGAATTTTTTTTTTAGTAGTTATAAATATGTAAATAACTTTTATTAAAAAAAATTTTCCAAAAATAAAATATGCTTTTCTGAAGCGTTATTTCAAGAATATTAGCTGATTTAAATATAATTAATCTGATTTGAAACATATATTATTTAAAGTTTAAAATATCACAGAAATGTATTTTTTAACATGACAGTAGCTCATTTATTTTCTTGGACAGCTTTTTAACAGCTTGAACAGCATTTGATTATCTAATGCTGTTCTACAGGAGCTTTAACCTTAAAAAAAAAAAGTACTTGAGGCATATAATTTGAATGTCTTTAAAATAATTGGTAATCTTAAAAATTTAAGACCTTCATGTTTTCACTTATTTTCTGATAGTGTTGCATACAGCCGACCATATCTATAAAATTTGGCACATTTTTACACATACAAAAAACAATTCAAAATTCTGTTAAAAATATTTGGGGTTGCCAGATTGTAATAAGCTTTGATATGATTAGTAAGTATAGTTTTACTTAATAATAATATTTCCTAATAGTTGCACCATTGAAATTGAATTTTAACATTTAAATTTATAAATTGTTCTAATTTAAAATTTTTAAAAATGGAAAATTCATTCTCCATATTTTTTTTTTCTTAAGACAATATTGACCTTAATATATCTAATTCATAAAAGTAATTAAAAGCTTTTCTAATTAAATAATGTTTAGTTTTATTGCATTTTTTATTTTTTTGATTCAAAGCAGATTTTTGGTAAGATGGTGTCCACTTTTATAAAAGTCTGATTTAAATTCTCTAGAGTTCTGCTTTTAACTAAAAATTCGAGTTTTCATTTAAAATTAAATAAAGAAATGAAATGCATGTATAATTAAAGTTTTTTTTAACAAAGATTTTCTAATAAGAAAACAAATTTCATTTGTGGATGAATGTTGAAAGTTACATTATAATCTGACAATGATTTTCTTTTTTTTTTTGTTTTTTTTTGTTTTGCAAGAATTTCCAAATTAATGTGACAAAAAAGTTGCTAAAATTTGCTTTCCGAAAATATAGTAGTGGGGAAAAAAAAATTTTTTTTAATCAATTTTGAATTTAAAAGAGCAAAAAAAAAATTCAAATTTCAAAAAATACTTTGATCTTAATAAAAATTTTGATAACTTTGTTTTCATTAAGTTTTGAGCATATTTTCATCACAGTATGCTGATTTTTGTGGAGGTACCTACTCTGAAATGAATGTTTCCTATTTTATATCCTCCCATGACATCAGAGACAAATGTTAGATTTGTAGCAGTTGAACATTCCTGCTAACATAACTTTTTTTTTTTTTTTTTTGTCTTGTCTCACCATTAGCAAAATGGCATCTGACATTAAAATACATAGGTGTAGAATTGAATTCCTGCATGCAGAAAACCTTTCACCTGTTGATATTCACTGTTGCTTGCTGAACCTTTAGAGACCAAACAGGTTTTGGGGGGTAATGCATTTTAGTCAGTAGCGACAATTACATGTGACCAGCCCACACTCAAGGTGGACCTGCACAACTGCCAACCCATAAAATGAGTGCCTTGAAACGGCATAGCCAGTGGGGGTGATTGCAGATAAATAGTGCACCTTGTATCCATTATCCATGAAAATGAATCGCATATATTACTTTCACAGCCTCTTCGATATGTCTCTTCATTTAAAGATTTTGTTGGGCATGGGGTAATTTTTTAATGAATTTTTTTATTTTCTAATAAATATTTTTATTTTTATATTGAAGAAAATGCTGTAAAAAATCAACCAATGTTTATTGATTCTTGATGTTTCTTGCAAGAAATTATTTGTTTAATCTTTACCATGTGACTAGCAAATAACAAAATACAATATGTAGTGAGTATATTTAGGGAAAAAAAGCTCAATCTTTTTCCTACAAAAATGAGGGTTGGTGTGATTGAATCATTAAGTACCTAAAGCAAAATCTTTGTCGCCATATTTATGAAGTTTCGGCCTTCTTCAGGTGGTTGAAATTTTGAACTGAACCCTTTATTTCGCTCACTGGGGTAGACTGTTCTAGTTCCACGTGCCATGTTTAATGGATGTCGGTTATCTCCTGTTAATTCCCTTCTGCAAGTTCTCCACTGCCTTAACCGGGTATTGAACTCCCACTCTTTGGCCAAAGACACATGGCACAGTGGATAAAGGCATTGGTTAGATCCAGTGACAGGACCCAAAGAGTTTGAGTTCAATACCTGGTTAAGGCAGTGGAGAACTTGCAGAGGGAAATTAACAGGAGATAACTGATAACTGACATCCAGTAAAACATGGCACATGGAACTAGAACTGTCTACCCCAGTGAGCGAAATAAAGGGTTCAGTTCGACATTCCAGCCACCTGAAGAAGGCTGGAGCGTACAACAGCCGAAACGTTGTAATAAATATGGTGACAAAGATGAGGACAATAGTCTGAATAATGTACATAGTGTACAGAATACCTCATCTCAGAAATATAGACGGATACTAAAGCAAAATGTTTCAAAGTTTTTCACATTTGGCAATGAGGCGCAAGAATATTTGGCAGAAAATATTTCAGTTCCACTCTTTCATGCCTGTTAGATGTGTTTTGTTTGTTTCCCCTGCCCCCATGTTACTGATAAATCTGTAATGCGAGGGTAATAGTCTTGTTGACCCTGCTCCTTCTCTTGTCCAGGTCTTTATTTTACCTAACAATTTGGTATTAAAAACTCAACATGAACATTTGATGAGAATCCAGTGAAATAAGAAATATACAACTAAAAAGTGTTCATATGCTTAACATGAATCTAGTTTTATTTGACTGATGTAGACTTGTTCTTGTGAAGTTATTTCACATAAGGGTTGGAAACATTGGGGAAATAAACTGATCTCATTTATTTTATTTTTTTTTTTTTTTTTTTTTATTTAATTCTGCCATTGATTGAAGACAGTTACAAGTTGAAGTTCACAGGTCTCTTTCACTGCAAAGATAGTGAGATTTTTTTTGTTTTTTGCTTCTACTATAGTGAAAATAGTTAAGAAAAATGTAGACACTGAATTAAATGTTAACAAGTCCGGGGTAGTGTTACTAGTGACCCATGTAAGTTTCGTTGTACAAGGAAGAGGAAAAAAAAGTATTGATATTTCAGGAGTTTTTTTTTTTAAGCAGATAATCACTGCATTTATTTTAATTCTTCTGGTCTCTTTCCTCCAAGTGGTTGGAAGTCAACAAACAATGGTAGCTGACTGTTGCTTTCAAACACAACTACAGGTCATTTTTATCTGGCTGTCCAAATGGGTATTACAGTTATTTTAATACCATGCTTAATAGTCTGATGGTCAGCCACTGTCTTAATGATTTCTACTAATTACTACTACTTTCTCTCATCTACCTTTCTTTAAATGTTTTACTCTGTTAGTAGGCACCCATAAAATTCACTTAAAAAAAACAAAAAACATACTTTTTCAAGGCTCTGAAGAATTAAGGCACAAGTCTTCATACTATTTACATTATTCGGACTATTGTCCTCATCTTTGTCGCCATATTTATTTCAACCTTTCGTCCTTTCAGTATCTGTCTATATTTCTGAGATGAGGTATTGTGTACACTATTTACATTATTCGGACTATTGTCCTCATCTTTGTCGCCATATTTATTACAACATTTCGGCTGTTGTACGCTCCGGCCATAACCGGGTATTGAACTCGCACTCTTTGGCCAAAGACACATGGCACAGTGGATAAAGGTGATGGTTAGATCCAGTTACAGGACCCAAAGAATATGAGTTCAATACCCGGTTAAGGCAGTGGAGAACTTGCAGAGGGGAATTAACAGGAGATAACTGATAACTAACATCCATTAGACATGGCACGTGGAACTAGAACTGTCTACCCCAGTGAGTGAAATAAAGGGTTCAGTT
The DNA here is from genome assembly GCA_903632075.3 of Acanthosepion pharaonis. Lineage (NCBI taxonomy): Eukaryota > Metazoa > Mollusca > Cephalopoda > Sepiida > Sepiidae > Acanthosepion > Acanthosepion pharaonis. The sequence goes on from CAHIKZ030000758.1 coordinate 672,662, forward strand.
CGACAGTTCAAGCACCTGAAGAAGGCCGGAGTGTACAACAGCCAAATTGTAATAAATATGGTGACAAAGATGAGCACAATAGTTCAAATAATGTAAATAGTGTACATAATACCTCATCTCGGAAATATAGACAGATACTGCCAAGTTTTTATATTGCTAAAAGTTTTGGCACAACGTTCCTGGAGAAGACTTATTTCTCTTTTAGCAGAGAACCCGACAGATACTGAATACATTCTATGAATAATCTCCATATTGTTAGGTGTAAGTTGAAGATATCCTTTTATGTAGCCTTTGATATTTTTTCTTTCTTCTTCCTACTTGTCTGTCAAAGCTGCAAAACTCCTTCCTTTACAAATTGAGTGAATTATCAGAAATCGTCAAAATCTGGAAGTGGTCAAGCCATTTCTTATCTAGCCAACACTTCCAGAGAACAAGTGGTCAGTGTCACCTTTTTAATAAAAAAAAAAAATATACTGACTTCTCAAACAGTCTTCTCTTCTGCCATACTGAGATGTTGCAGCATGTGATTTTATATATATATATATATATATATATATATATATATATATAATTTTGAAAAATTCGGGCATCCTGGGTAAGATGATAAACTACATTCAACAGTAAGGCCTCTGATCAGGAGGTTTTGAGGAGCGTGGAACCACCTCTTAATTACTGCTGTTTGCAGGTCAACCCTAACTTGGGATGGTACCACCTGTCAGCAAACATCCCCACCCCAAAAATGGTCAAAACACTATGAAAATGTAAAAATAGGTTTTAATACCTGCAGTACATTTTTGAAAAAAAAATTATTACCAGCAATAATAATCTTGTCGGCATTAAATAACCCATTGAGGTTGGTATGCTGTAAAACAAACCAAACCAAAAATGCAGCTAAGAGCCTACCATAATGAGAAAGGCCTCAAATATGATAAAAATAGTTTTGTCAAAATATTTATTATGAGGAAAGACCAAAGGATTTTTTGATTAAATTTTTTTTTTTAATCCTTTTTAGCATGTTTGAAATTTTGGTTAAAAATTGTTTTTCTTGTGTCGTGTGTGTGTGGGGGGGGGGTGTTGGTAAAGATTAGTATTAGGAAATTTTTTTTTTTTTTTTTTTTTTTTTTAAAAAAAAAAACATTGTTTTTAAAATTCTTGCAAAAATCAAATTGTCAGGAAATTAAAATTCCACCTCTTCAAGCTTAAAAGTAGGACTCCTTAGAGAATTTAAATCAATTGTTTTTGACAAACCCCATTTACTGAAAATCTGTTCTAAATTGTAAAATAAAAAAATGGAGTAAAACTTACCTTATTTAATTAGAAAACGTTTTAATTGCTTTCATAAATAAGATATATTAAGATGTCTTAAAAAAAAAAAAACAACAATCGTGAAGGTATCTAAAATTATCTAATCCATTAGATTATGGTGAATATTTTAAATTTTTAACATTACTGAGTACTTAAAAATTATGCCTCTCTCTCTCGTATATTATTATAATGGGTACTTCCTATTTGAAATAGATATCCCATTTTTATTAAACAGTGTGTTTTTTATATATATATATAGCTTGAGCATTCAAGTAATCTTACTAAACAAAAATGCATTCCATTTCAGGCAAGGTGTTCTTTGTGGTAAAGCACACAGTGGTTTTCCCTAGGGGAGGCAAAGGGTGCAAGTTCAATCCCTGCCAGGAAATACATTTTTCTCTATTTCTGATATACACAGGCTGTTTAACAAATAAAAATGTGGTGTCTGTTTTATATATGGAATATCTGCTATGATAACGTTTGATTTAATGAAAACGTCGGATTAAAAATAAATCTATTAATGAGGTGTATTTAGGCAGAAAAAATTCATCTTAACAAATTTTGTTAAATTCAACTGATAAGATCCATTTTAATTTTTTTTAAATTTATTTTTTCAGATATGTGGATAAACTGTTCAGTTCATGTTTTGTTCTTGTTAAAGCATTTTGAGATTCTAAGTCACTATCAAGAACTTGGTGTTGTCAGTGTGGTAGACAAGATTTTGTTGGCTATGTCTTTCTCTTAATATGAGAAAAACATGTATATATGTATTTCGTATGACATTAAATATTTTATACCAATTTTAAAATACAATCTCCTAGTGAAATATTTAGTATAGGTTGTTTCTTCTCTATAATAATAGCTTATAGAATTTTAAGTCCCCCGCCTTTTTTTTTTTTTTTTTTAACATCAAATTTCATTTGCTTATGAACATGTCTACCCACACTGCATATTATATAAAATGAAAATTGCTGGCTAAATTGACATTTTATTTGATTAATAAATTTTTACCAATGTTTTTACATTTATTCATGTACAGTAAAATCTTTATTTCCATAAATGTAACTTAGTTTACATTTTGAAACTAGTTTAAAGTTGATTTAATATTTCTTATTGAAAGATTACACATTGAGAAAAAAACAAATGTTGACTTTGAAGCCGTTTTTATTTAACACAACGTTGAGATATTTTGCTCATACACGGATTATTCAAAATGACTTTTTTCTTTCAGTTTCTAGCGAGAACTTTATTTCTGCCATCCGCAACCATAAGAGTTTGGAATTTCTCTGTCTGAAGGGGAATCGCCTGGGTAAGTCGATTGTCATAATTATTGGATTTTTCTATCTCTGAGGGTTTTTTTTTTTTTTTTTTGTAGGGGTGGTGGTGAAAATTGTTTTTTGTAACCTTGTTATATTTGTATATGAAGAATTTTTTATTTTCTTTTTACATATATACCTGATTGACTCTCTTGACTATATATATATATATATATATATATATATATATATATATATATATATATATAAATTTTTAGGAGATAAAGAGTTAATTCTTTTGAGCAACCGGATATTGATAAAACTGGCCTTTTTAGATTAAATCCTTAAAAAAAAAAAAAAAAAATGAATTTTTATGTTCACTCATTGAAATGGTTTTGAAAAAAAATGTCTTGTTAATTTTCTGTAATTTTTAACTTTAAATCATTTAAAAAATAATTTAATGTTATAAATTAGCCAAATCATTCAATTTAATAATTTAAAATTTTTTCTTTGTATAAATTTTTAATATTGACTAATAATTGCTTTTTCAGTAGCCAAGCAATTTCATGATGACCAAATCAATTTAACTTTCTTTTTTTTTTTTTTTTTTTTTTTTTTTTTTACAAGAAAAAAAATGATAAACTCGGGCTATAAATGTAAGACACCCAGTGAGGATCCTGCTAACCATTGTTCCATCCTATGTATAACCCCTGCCCCACAATGTTTTCTTTATTTAAAGAATAATATATTGATTATAATAGAATGAAAAATTTACTTTTCTTTTGGCTTCCTTTGTGGTTAATATTTTTAAAGATGAAAATCAACCAGATATCAAATGTTGGGGTGAGAAATTTTCTAAACCATTGTAATGTCTCCTCAGAATAATCTAATCTAAATGGTCATTTTGTGTGTGTCTCTTTCTCTCTCTCAAGCTTTTGTCTTCACTTTTTCTCTCTCCTTTCCAACCATCTGCATTTGTTTTAAGTGATTTTTGGCCAATTTTCTGTTAATTATTGATCATGTGGGGAATTTTTTATTTTCATATTTTTTTTTTTTTTTAAATTGCCATCTTAGCAAAAAAAAAAAAAAAATGATTTAAGTGGTAATTTCCTCAAACAGAATTTTCTCCTGATAACAAATGTGTGCATTTCCTGAGTTTATTCAGGAATTGTTGTCTTTGAGGATCTGTGTGCCTGGCTGTTATGTCTTGTGTACATCTACAGATGTCGGAAGTGAATATTTCAGTGTATGTGTACGTGTATTTTTATCCAAGATTGATAATTGATAAATATTTGAGTAAAACTGGCATTTTGAAGTTGGCTGAACTTTTTTTCTTCTTCAATTTTTGGCTTGGGATAATATTTATGGCACTAATCATGGAGATCTTCAAGGATTGGGAGTCTTCATCTTCATACTAAAATTTTTATCAAAATAGAATGGACAAAATGAGCCAAGCTCAAATATTGATTCTTCCAAACATAATTTTTGGTGTGTATTAAGACTTTATGCACACTGAAACTGCAGAAGTGGATTCGATGAAATTTTGCAGGCTTAAGTAATGTGATCCTGTGAATGTCATAGGCTATATTAAGATACCAAGATTACTTTTTCTTTTCTTTTTTTTTTTTTTTATACAAGTTACATTCTTATATTTGCTCTGGTTTCAGATTTGCATGTGATATCTTGTTTATATTGTAAATAATAACTCCTGCTGAGAGGAAAAGAGACTATTAATAATTTTACATGGGGTCAGATTTCTTTTAGTTTTCTTTATTTTAAGTGAGCTAGTTGATTAAATACACATCTGCTTATCTTAATGTTGGGCATTTGAATCTTCACATGACTCTCCACTTTACTAACCCACCAAAAAAGTTTTTCTTTTTTTTTCTTTTTTTTTTTTTTTTTTTAAATCCATTTGATTCTAGATTTTCCTCTGACCTATATATTAATATTTTTCTGTGTTATTTCTCCATTGTGAAATTTAATCAAGTTTTCTTTTTCTTTCTTACACTAATGTATAAAAATACATATTGATTTATTTTAAGATATCTTTTATTTTCTACTGGAGTGTTGCCTATTTGTATGTATTAATATTGTAGACAATGAGGTATTGTGAAACATTAAGGAATATCTTCAGTTGGGTCTGCATATAATGAGATGGGCCAAATTGTAACCCTTTCATATTAAATGTGAGTGTGGGTCATAGAAAGATGATGGCTGAACCTTTTTTCTCATTAAAGATAATACAGGATGAATAATACAAAACAAAAATAACTTTTACAAACACATGAGTATCTTGGAGTAGTAAAGTTTGTATCATTTGATTCTTGTATGGAAGCATTTTTAAGTCCAGTTTCAGCATCTTCTGAAGTGATATTCTGGCAATGCCTACTTGAGCAGAGCAACAATGGTTAGAAGCTGATGGATCCTCAAAGACATTCTGCCATACAGCTTCCACTGGTATGTCTGTGTGCACAGTGCGCTTAGGACCTTTTCCCAGAATATCACGGATTAATCCAGTTCTTTCAATCCATATGATTAGGTTCAGAATCAACGCTAGGAGATAATGACATTAAAATGTTGCCGGTATTTCCTCTGAGTTTAAATAATTTATCTTTCATTTGAATAGAAAAACTCAATGCGTTTCCTCATTGCTGGACATCATGCATAGCCATTTTAATCTCCAAAGGATGCTCTCTGTAACTTGCAAAAAGAGAAAATTAAAAATATTGAAAACGAAAAAAGTTATGACTTTCAAGCCCTTCAGTTTTTTTAGTTGCTACCCTAAAAATAAATAACATTTCGAAAGTTTAAAGTGATATTTTGATATTTTTGTTGGACATATGATATTGAAATATAAATGAACTTCTTTGTTCTCGTACTTCATCAACATTCACACAAAAACTATCATCAGTCATTTAATGTGTAGACTTTGTGATGCCCAAAACTAATGCAAGCTTAATGAATAAATATTATTGCCTAAACATATTTAATATTCCTGTTATGTTTTAAATATCTCTCTGCATGATAGTAGTCATAGTACAGTTCTCCATGTTCTAAATAGCAACCAGGTTTGCTTGGTATAGCTGTCCCATATGTTCTCCCAGTTGTTCTCTATTTATATTTGTCTATCTGATTTGCATGCGATACTACAATACTAAAAATCAAAACCCACCAAATTATATAAAAAATAATTTATTCCATAAATGTATTTTATATTTACAAACAAAAAAAAGTCACTTTGTTTGATTCCTGGAAGCATTGAACACCTCCCCCCCCAACTTTTTTTTTTTTTCACTATTGATGTGTGTAATATATATAATGTATGCATAATTTCCTGTTTCTTACTTTTTATAGATACAAATGTTTAAATAAATGCTCTGTTTGTAATAAACAATATTAATACTTACCGGCCTGAATGTCTGAGAAATGCCATAGAAAATGTGTCCCCTGACAGGAATCTAACTTGTATTCTACACAAACCATCATATAGCCTGACATGTTATACCATTTAGCTACGGAGGAAGCATTGGGTTAGCAAAGACAAATTACTGTGAACATTTGGAAGAAATCCTGGGTGATTTGTAGTTTAAATACAGTAATTCGAACTTACTAACCAGACACTTCCTCTCTAGCTAAATGGTATAGTGTGGTAAGCTATGTTATGGTTCTGTGTAGAATATAGGTTCAATTTCTATCAGAGAACACATTTTCTATTAAATTTCTGGAACATTCAGGCCGGTTATTATAAACAGAACATTTACTTAAATATTTGTATCTATTAAAAAAAAAAAATGTATAAACAGTGTGTGTGTGTGTATATATATATATATATATATATATATATATATATATATATATATATATATATATATATATATATATATATATAAAATCTTAATTTTCATGGGAATTCTGTGTTAACATACATATGTTATTTACACTATTTACATTCAGAGGTTTTTGGTAGTGTTGCCTCTGCCCTTCATCAGGTGTATATCGATCCAGATAACCTACAGGGAATTCCAAACTGAACTGTCTATTTAATCTACGAGGTTAGACTGTTCATGTGCCACTGCCCATGTCTAGAGATATCTTGTCTAGTTCTTATTTTTAGTATTGCTTAGTTATTACTCACCCTGTTTCTACCAAGTCCAAGTACACACTGCTTGAACCCAGGATTGAACTTACAATTACTGTGTCATCAAATTCCCGAACCAATGCTTTAATCCACTAGGCCATCCTTCTGCGAGATGAAGGCTGCAGGAAATGACAGCTGAAATGTGATAACAGCAAGAAGAAAAATGGGGACAATAGTCTGAATGTAAAAAGTTTAAATAACTCTTCATTCCAGAAATTCAGACATTGATATACATATTAATGCCACAAAAAAATAAATACATTTACTCAATGTAAACAGAATTAAAAAAAAAAAAAAAATTGAATCATCTTCACACTGCCCCGTTCTCTAAAATTTCAGATGAAGCTAAATAATGAAATGGGTAAAATTTATAAAAAATTTCTTATTCCTTATTTAATTCTGTTGGATTTAATACAGATTTTCCCATTTTGTCTCGTGGCTTGCAATCATCTAAAATTTATCTTCTGAGGTTCTTACAGCAAATTTGGTCATTCCTTATGTATGTTCCAAAGTCACTTTGGAATTCCTGAAAATTCAAGAAATCTGGATGACACTGTAACAAAATTTATTAAATTTCTAAATTTTCATTTGATAACAAGTAAAACTTGTATTTTTTTTCTTTCTTTCTTCCCAAAAATGGTGAAAAAAAAAAAACCTCCTAAGTTATATACATTCAGAGACTAAGCTGAAGAGGAAAAATATTTTTTCTTTTCTTATCTATTATTTGTTTTTTTTAGAAATGTATATAATTTTTTAATTTATCCCAAGTAAGGTGATAATGCCATTAACATGCAAGGCTACTGGAATCCCAATCTTAAACATGAAACAAGGGATAAACCTCTTCTCTTTCACAAAAGACCAGGGAGAAATGTGAACCTGTTGTTTTTCATGAAAGAAAACTTGCAATATTTAAAAAAAAAAAAAAAAAAAAAAAATTCTGTATTGAAAATGCTGTTTCACTGAATTTAGATTCTTTGTTGAAACTGTGGCGATGCATCATAGAATATTGTGCTATTTGCAACAATGCAATTGCAGTGCTGCAATTGATGCGGATGATAACGGTAATCATAATTTAACTGTGGTTTAGTTTTCTCTAGTCTGTAATCTAATTGTTGTCCAATCAATTTATGTATTTGACCTTTCTGAAATTAATCTCGGGACAAATCCCTTGCTCTGGTTAACTGCAACATACTTGCATCATTGACCTATGGTCAGTTCCTTCCTTTCACTTCTCCCCCACCCCCCATGCAACCTGTTAGAATGAATGACATTGTCCACTTTTGCAATATGCCCGCTGGCAGCAGCTGACTATTTTTGTTATTACTCTTGTGACCTCTTGTCTAATGTCAAGGAATGGACACTCCTTCAATTAATGATAACCTTATTTGCATATTAACTCTTCCAAATGATCATTCTGGGTTGATATTCTTTTTTAGTGTCTTATTACCATGGGGGAGGGGGGATCTCGCTTCTTGCAGCAAAGCTAATGATATCTGCCCATGGAACCAAACAAATTTAGTTTCCAGTGTCATTAACATTCAGTCTAGACTTTTCATTGCAAAGAAAAAAAATTTTTTTTTTTTTTGTGTCAAACTTCAACATTTTTACTTGCACATTTTTTTTAATTCATGAGGAAGAAACAAATTTCAAAAATATTTTATTTTCAGAAAATGTTTTCAGCACTATAAAGTTAGTGTTGTCTGCTAATTTTGTGTTCAGCAGGTTTCAGTATTAAGCAAGAAAGAAAAAAAAAAACAAAAAAACAAATAACCATTCCATATCTGGGATTTTTATGACTTTCTGCAATTCTAGATTTAGAATTAATTTTATCCCAACTTTAAAATTTGTATTTGCAATCATTAAATTAATAAATTTCTTTATTGGATCATATCTCTTGTTCCTCCTCAGTTGGCTTTGTTCAAGGGGAGAGCTCTTATCAATCTGTTGGGTTTCTTGGTCTTTCAAAGTAGTCATATTAAATTTTCGTAATGGCTTCTTCATAGTTGGTATATTTAATTGGAAAACTTGTATCAATTTTTTTTTTCCCCATAGCAAATGTTAACCTACAGGAAATTGACTTGTTGGCATCTCAACTGACATTAAGTGAATGGACTATATTGAATCCATTGCTAGGTCAGGTGTAAAGAAAGTTGGTTTGCTGTCATGTGTGACAATTTTTCTCTCCAGAATCTATTTTGCATATCTATGTCTATCATTAGTCCATGCTTAGAATGTTGCTACCACATATGGTCCTGTGATCTTGCTATTTATTTTGAGCTCATTAATAAAATTCAAAGAAGAATCAGCAATATTGGTCCTGATCTGGCAGATCGGCTTCAGTCACTTTCCAACTGTAAGTTTGCCTCTTTGTCTTTTCTATAAATACTTTTATGGCAATTGTTCAGGTGAGCTGTTTGCCATGGTACTTAAACTTTTAGAATTTAACTTCAGTACTAGAATGATGTTGATCTCCTCAATTTACAGTTGAGCTGGCAAGATGCAACTGTAAATTCTATGCTAACAGTGTCTTGCACTTTTCACTTGTTGAACTTTCTTCTGGCTCCGATTTCCAGTTAAATTGAATGTGCAAAAATTTAAATGCAATGTCAATGGCTATCTACTGTCTTCCGTCCTCCTGATTACTCTTCTTTTCTTACTCATTTGTTTCTGTTTCTAATTCTTTCACACCTTGTAACCCCTTGCGTCTTAGTGACTTTACTGCCTTGCAAGGGGTGATACCAATTTAAAAAAAAAATGTAAATTTTGGTACAAAATGTCTTGTAATTTCTGAACATATTGGTGATGGCCAGTGCATTGCTCTTTCAACTCAAATATTGCACCGAGCCACCTGCAGCAAATAGGTGATTTTTTTTTTTAATACACGAACTCCTTGAGGAAAAAAGAAAAAAAACTAACAAAAAAAAAAAAAAAAATCCCTTCTGTGGATTCAATCGCCATCAGTAAGAAACCTAATCTGAAAAAGAAAAAAATAATCTCCCAAGACTGGAGTTTCCACTGGTTGTTCTGTTTTCTCCTGAAGCCAATAAAAAAAAAAAAAGCCTCATTCGCCACTCTCTAAGTGCTTATAACAGATGTAAAAGTTCTTATAAATTGTTGTTTGCAAAGCCAAGGTATGATACATTTGATAACTGAATATGATGGAGCTGTAGAAAAGGAGATGAAAAATCTCCAAACTTTAAAGGATTACTGATCAATTTAACAAATGTTTTTTTTTTTTTCCTTTTGTGAGTCGTACAACCTTTAATGACTCTCCCTATGTATCGTTCTTTTCTTTGTCATTGTGTTGTACCACCTAATTGCTATATACTGCCTTTTATATATAATTGTCTTTCTGAAAGCAATTACATTCATGAAAAAGCACTGTTACTGTCAAATGTCAACTAGAAGTCTTAAATTAAGGGGGCCAACGTTGAAGTCTCGTGTTACTTTCTCCATTTAACTCACTACAGTTGATATTTTATCAGAGCGTTCCAGTATCTTTGAGAATTTAATCTTGCCATCATTTCTCTTATTCTGAAATAGATTTAATAACTAACTGGTACATTCAATGCGTTTGAACTCTTTTGAACCCAGAATTTTCTCCAATTTTTTTCGTATGACAGTGATATTGTTTTCGGAAGTTATGATGCAAACTTGTAACATCGTTATTCCTTGGTTTGGGTCTATTGTATTTTACCATCATATTCTCCGATCATTTTTTTTTCCCCCAAAATCAAATTAAGCGGCCTGTGTATCATGGAAGCTACTAACATTCTATGACCGAGACACCAGTAATTTCTTCTCGATGAAATCGGGAGTCGATTTGAGATTTCTTAAAATAAATCAATGAGATTTACAAAGTTACGAGATCCTTAATTCGTGTTTGTCTTACAGAGATCCCTCTGAAAATGTATCAAAGAAATATAGAAAATTTAGGAAAATATATTTTGTCTATTAATATAGAGTATATAGTAACCGTAAAAATGACTCGGTTATTTACGTATGAAGCAGCACTTCTGCCCACGATCGGTGTTAATATCCCAACAATGAATTGAATAATAGAAATTTTTCAGTATTTTAAAAACAAAATGCTGACGAACACATTGGCAGCAACGTTGCGATTTAAAAAGAAAAAAAAATTAGTATATTAGTTTGAATAACTTGTGGAATAATTAATCGTAACTTATTCCAAAGCCTATTTTAAATACAGCCACTCCTCACTTAACACCACCAGGCTTAGGACCAACTATAAAAATCCAACGAAAACTGTATGTGGTACGAAAACTTTGATCGTATGAATACGGTTGCGTGTACTTTTTCTCGTTTATACATGGTTTGGAGCCCCTTCTGTTTGTCTCAAGGTCCTTGATAAAATCCAGAGACGGATATGCAATGTAATTGGCCCTGATCTGGCATCTCGTCTGCAGTCACTCTCTCACAGACGGGCCGTCGCCTCCCTCCGTCTTTTTTTACAAATACTTTCACGGTAACTGCTCCGATCTGCTTTCGCTGGTTCCCAGACTTCATGAATTCAAGCATTCAACTAGGCTGGCATCTCGCTCTCACACTTTCACTGTCGAAACTGTTAAATGTAGCCGTCTCTTCTACTCCAATAGCTTCATGTCTCGCACTTCTCACCTGTTAACTCTCTCCCCTTTTCCTGTTTCCCTGATAGCTATAATCGCCAACTATTCGCTTTATATATACAGTGTAACCCGGATATAAGAGTTGTCGGGACCGGAGAAGAAGTCTCTTATATCCGGGTTTGGTCTATTTTGTTTAGGTAAGTATGGGAACACTTTGGGACCAGAGAAAATCTCTTATATCCGGGTTACACTGTATATGTTTTCCCTGATAGCTATAATCTCCAAATTCTCCAATATATATATATATATATATATATATATATATATATATATATATCCTTGCTTAACCACCATACTTATGACCAGCTATAAAATAAAAATTCAACCAGTCGGTATTGTATGTCGTATAAAAACTTAAATCGTTATTATTCATTTGGATTCATTTTAAAGGCAACAAAGTGGAAAATATAAACTTGTATATTAGTTCGTAAATAACGTACAGAATAGAGCTGATTTTCGAATTTTATTTATATTTACGTTTCAGTACACGACTCTATGGTATAAGCGTGTAGAAATCAATTAGTAATGTTACAAATGGCGCAAAAGTGACATTTAAAGCTAACCGAAGTTGGTTGAAACAAACCCTTTACGTGCGTTCTATGCCTGAAATAACGGTCAAGTACAAATTCTCCCTTATGAAGCATTTCGTTTAACGACCGGAACCTGGTTGTTGTGAGGAGTAGCTGTAATCTCTGCTTATCCTTAAATTGTTCAACATAAGCCAAGTAAACTTATCAAGTTAAACTTGTCATTTTTAATTTGAGTCTCACACTTTCATACTGACAAGTGTCAATAAGCCACAGACACACGAGGTCAAAGGAGCAAAGTACATTACGAGGTTCGTTTTTAGAAACGATAGAAAAAAGACGGCCATTTTTTAGCGTCGTAGAACTACTTGTCCTTTCATAAGTTTTGAACAACATAAAATATGTGAATCTTTACACAAAAACTGAAATTTGAATCGTATATAATAACCTACTGTAGGTAATGGCATGCCAATAAATTGTTAGCAAATATGATTTTAGGTCAGTCTGTAAGTCACGGATTTGCGTATTGGCGACTGATTGATTAAAATTTTTGACTTGGACAAATATCTTCGTGATTGAATCGCTTCACTGAGTCGCTAGTACTTGGGATTGAACCTTTAATGTTAGAATTTCTCGTAAAGGGTTTTGTGTCTGACAGTAAGGGGGAAGAAATAAAATGGCAAATTAAAAAGTCTCCGAATGGAGTCCTGTTGTGAAATACCGACCCCAGTGTTGCGATAGCGTATTAGCATTTATGTTATTAGTTGAAATTACTCATCTCTAATTGCAGCCATAACTGCCTCATCCTCTTTCGTCGTGTCGAGTTCGCCTTCTCTTCCTGTTAGCTTCAAAGTCTCAACCAAAATACTAACTCATTAGTTGCTCGATTCTTCGACCTCCCCTACCTCCCAAGGTTCCTCCGCTCTCAAATTCCACCCCACCTCCTTCCCGCCCAATCCACTTGGCATTGGTTAAGCGTTCCTACACTGTCCCTTTATCCGGATTTACTTTGGGAATAACCTTTCTTAATTGGCTGGCGATATTTTGGTCTGATTATCCAAGAATTTTGGTTTCCTGAAAGTTTGGGGAAACCTCGCTTAATGGTGGCCAATTGTAGAAAGTTTAATCAATGCTGGCATCCTGATGTTGCCTGGGCATCCACCACAGACACACGAGGCGAAGGGGGGGGGAGCAAGGCACTTTACGGGATTCGTTTTTAGAAACGATAGAAAAAGGCGACCGTTTGTAAATGGCAGTGATAGCGTCGGAGAACTACTTGTCATGTGAACACCGTTGCACAAAAACTGAAATTTCAATCATTTGATTTTCGTAACCAATTTTCTACAATTTGATAAGTTAATACAGATTGTAAATAACTTTATTTTTTTTAATTTTTTTTTGTGGAAATTTTAAAGGTTTTTTTTTTTTTTTTTTTTTTTTTGTGTACTAACCATTTTACTATAACGTCCCCCCCCCACTTCAGGTGTACAACCACTTCAAAAAAGCATTTTTCTCTCGCCTCTAGTATCTTATTTGTCACTTTATATCACCAAGATGACACACGGTCAGTTTTGAACGTGAGCGAAGTCATGTAAAAAAAATAAAATAATTATAATAAATTGTGGCAGACGTCAGGGTGTACTCCTGACTTTACCGTTTAGTTCAGTAGGGAGGTGTTATCTGAGAAGCGGAACTATCGTCACCAAATATTTTTTAGCTTTTCATTCGAAGGCAGAAGCAAGCTAAATTGTAGGTAGTCAACACAATCTCTTTCTCTCTGTGTGTGTGCAATTCGGTAAAATTTAGTCCATGGTCAATCTAGTGGATAGGAAATTGGATTATCTAACCGATACTTCAATTAGTCGAATTTCATTGTTTATATATATTAACCAGTTTCCGTCGGTGATTGTTGTAGTTTACTTAGTTCAATAGGGAGGTGCTGCCCTGGCAGGATTCCCAGGAACCAAATCTTTAGTTTTATTCATACCTACGTTATCCGAAGATTGAGACAAGCTTAAGTGTAGGTAGTTCCCATCAAGAAATATAGTGTCAAATATACTTTTCGGATCAACTCCCGTCAATCCATGTAACACAAGCGATTCCACGTTAAAAAAAAAAAAAATTTCAAGTTCACACGGTCATTATCTTTCCAAAAACTATTTCTTCAGAATTATTGCTGATTCGAATACAAATATCGGTTGCCGTATTTTTGTGTTGAGCCGAGAAAAATAATAAATAATACTCTGCATTGGGCGGCTTAAGTTCCTCAAGAAGGCCGGCTGGTCCAACGGCGCGAACGTCGTAAATATGACAAGTCCAAACCGTGTAAATAGGGTCGTTATAGTACTATGTGTACTTCGGTTACATCAACAGGACCAATGGTATGTCTAGGACAAAGTAGCTTAAAAAAGTCCATTCGATTGGTTTTAGATTCAAAGTTGTCTTTCTCTTGAATTAGTTGCTCTACAAAAGCTGAAACCTAGCTTGCTTTTATCTCATAAGAGTGGGAAGGTGGGATGAGGTGTATCCATGCTTTTTCCGAGTGTCTTAGTACGGAATGAACTGGAATTCGGCTAACCGGTTCCATTTTTCCGTGTCAATAACCATTACGCCAAACGCATCGACTTAATTTGAAAAAAAAGGTGAATTTGTGACAAGAGAAATATTTAAACTGTTAGGTCGTGATACAGTACATGTTCCCTAGCCAAGGTCTTCATAAACAACTACCAACTTGACATCAGAAACAATTTTTCTGTCGGACTTAGTTTCAATAATATACGGCTTTCATTTTTTTGTGGTGACGATGGCAAACAGTGTGTGGTTCTCTAAGTGTTGTCCGCTGATCACCTGGCGCAATCTCAGTAAATACAAACACACCTTAAAAATCCTTTGTAATGGCGTTTTATATCGTTGTCAGTTCGAATTCCTCTGTCAGTCATTTTTGTTTAAGCTAAAGAAAATAACTGGTATTTTGGACATAAAATTCGGACTTAAAAATTAGAATGTTGGACAGGAAATTTAAATATTCAAATGTGCCAAATTTGACACAATACCATATTTCAGAATTCTCATGCTAACCATTGCATTACGACCTGTTGTATTTACCTGAATCGATAAGATTCTGTGGGTTCCAATTAAGCGATATACGGCTCGTGTTACATACCAAGATTAATTGAAGTAGATTTCAAAGTGTGATTTTTTTTTAGGAGATTCATCTGTCAGTTCCCTAATATTTTCATTTTTATTTTCTTATTAATCTGTTAATTAACGGCAGTTTGATCATGGAAGTGACTGAACGGAAGTTTTCCTCATTTGCAGTTAACATTTTTTTTGTCGGATTTGAACCAGGAGAATGTGTTATTTATTTAAATACTTTCTCATTTGATTTGACGATCTACGTAAACAAAGTTTTGTGTGTTTAAAATTGGAAAATCATCGGTTTAGGCTATTTTCTTTTCTTGTCTTTTCTAGAGCTGATTGTTCGAATGCCTTAGACTGATCACTTATATCCACTGGTAGGAAAAAGTCTGGTGCAAATTAAGTTGGAAAGATTAGTAACAATATTTGTTGACATTTCTTGAATTGTAAATGTCTGCTCCTTTTCGGCAAGGAGCTGTCGATGTTTGTTTGGACAGTCCATTTTTTAAGATCAGTAATACTTAACACGTAACGACACGAATTACGCAATCTCGCAAGCGACACTTTCAGTTCTATTTTAAATACTTATTTAATTCTATGAAATTCTTTGTTGGGATGAAGTAATTAATATCGAGGGTAGGTCTTCTACAAATAAACAGACCATGATCTGATTCAAGCTTAAAGGCTACTTGAGGTATTTTTATTTTTATTTTTATTTTTTTTCAGTGAATGATAACGCCTTTTAAGATGAACAAAAATAAATTAATAAAAAGTTCAAGAGGTTACAGCAAAAATATGGTGTTTAATGATTTTACTTATAGCAAGGTCATCATGCTTATAATTATTGTGCATCTGGTTGCAATTAAAGATGTTAATGTTTTGTGGTGTTGTATTTTTGTTACTGACGTCGTGTATTTTTTTTCTTTTGTAATCAATGATGTACTTGGAAATTATTGTCGACTAGTGTTTGTTTTTTTTTTTCTTTTTTTCTTTTTTTTAGTTCGCTTAGAAATATTTTTTGGGGAAAAGGAATATGTTAGAATGCTGGAAAACTCATTAAAAGATTAAATAAACTTCCTTATCGACAGTTCTCTATATATATATATATATATATATATATATATATATATATATATATATATTTCAATTATAGGTGCAATTTTAATTTATAAATTCATGAATCATTCATACAAAAAAACAAATATAGAGGTTACTGATTTAAATGGCGAGAATACATCTTCGCAAACAATATCAATAAGATACACCAACCCCGAACCTGTATATGAATGATATGATCCCTGTTTATAAATTCCAGTTGCATAAGGTCTTAATTTTTTACAAGCTTTCGTCTGTTCCTACAGACATCCTCAGGTATGGAAATAGATTTTGTTCTTGTTTTTACTTCTCGGTAATAAGAGGACAACGAAAATAGAGATGTAATCCGAAAAAAAAACTTAAAATTTAAAATTCAAACTCAGCGTTGCGACTGCACGTTCCAAAACAACAACACATTTCTCATAGCATATTTTCTCGAAATGCTAGAATTCATGATTTTTATAAGCAAAATTCAGATTATTGATTGCTTATTTTGGATCGATTAAAAAAAAATCTTCAATTTTCCACTTTTTTTCTTTGGACAAAAACCCATTTCTTTAAGAATCATGTCTCCATCGTGCGCCATTGTCAAGTGGGGATTCGCAGTTGACTGAACTCTTCATGTAACCCTCACTAGGTGCCCCTTTTAGAGAAACTCTGATCATTTTTTTTTTTTTTTTAAATAGGTAACCATTATCCACTCACCTCGCTAATTCATTCATTGGCACGCACGGTTTGGGGGCAAAGTCAACTTTTCTCAAATACTTGTAAGGTTTTTGCTTTATAAAGCTGTCGTATTTTTTTGTTTTGTATTGGTGTTGGGAAATGTTCTCCTCGGCACGTTTTCTCTCGCTTTCATATCCGAAAACGCTGCTTATATTTTGTGGCAAGCAATATCTCGAGGTCTGGGTTGATGCTTCTGACCAAGGAAGCGATGTCATGGTAACCACTGAGAAATATAAATCCGCGTGCACCCGCTCACACGATCACTCTTTCTATCGTTTTTGTGTACTGTAATATACACGAGTCGATAGATTCGTCTACCGTTCGGTTCACACTGCTCCCCGTTCAAGAGTAGAAGTTTATTCTTGGTTTCCGGTTCCTTCTAAAGTTTTCTTTCAATTCCAGTAGCCCCTTGTGTCTTAGTGGCATTATCACCTTGCTTGGTGTTAATTGATATATATATATGTCTGTGTGTGTACGTTTGATTAAAAACCGTAGGTAATAAACATTTCTAATGTTTGTTAGTCCAGCGAGACACATGTCTGAATACAATAAACTCAATGTTGTCCAAATGTGCTTTTGACCAACGTTTTGATATATTGAAAGATTGTATTTAAGGCGCACAAACACAGAAATATATACATTTTTACAATGATTTTCACTTTTTAAAATTTTAATCCTAATAATTTATAAACTTTGAAATCTTTCAAAATTCTGTATTAATGTGTAGAGGTCAAGTGCTATTATTAAATAGACTATATTTACTAACTATAAATGGAAAAGCTCTCTACAACTCAACCGCCCTAAAAAAAAAAAAAAAAAAAATTAAGCTACTTACTGCGGAGGGCTCTTGATTGGGCCTTCGGCTTGTTCAGGAGTTTGAGAGTCCTTAAGGTTTTGCATATTCTAAGCATTGAAAGCTCTCCTGGCTACCGTTTAATCTTGGTTCACATTTGCGTAGGACTTGCTTTTCCCCGCTGCAGCCTCTTTTTATTGCAGTCTGGTCGGGGTCACTTTAGCGTGTTTCCTACCGATCAGTTTCTGCTTTAGTGTGTATCCTATCACTACATTTGTATCCCACATTATTAAGCCATTGTCCCGACTTTTTTCTCTGAATGTTAAGACTGTTTTTATTTACAGGATTCAAATGTCATTGATTTTTATTTTATTTTTTTATTTTAAATGTTATAATACAACAATAAATGACATCCCTTCTTACCTTTTTTTTTTTTTTTTTTTTTTTTTTTTTTACGTTAGATCTTGTTCTCTGTTGATGGAAATTTCTTTTTGCGAGGCATACTGCTGCCGCATGCGATAAGCAACAAAAACTACAAAAGAACTCAAAATTAATTGCTACATTTAACTATTGCATTAATATTTAAGCTTACTTTTTAAAAGTTCAACGATAATTCTTTTGCCGCCATTTTAATTCAAGACAATTTGATGCACACAGGTCCTCACTTTCTATACACGTATTTTTATTTCATAGGAGACTTTTGCTCGATTTCGCAATTGATTTAAATTATTCCCAAATTTATTTCCAAGTTAGAAAAATTGTTATCGTACAAAAAAAATTCGTCGCAAAAAAACACGTAACAAAATCGCCGAAAACAATCGCAGTAATGAAAAGATGGGAATCCCAAATTTCTGTAACATGAGCTATTGAAAGTAAATACCGCATAAATTCCTCCTTGGAGGGATTTCGCATTATTTATCATCTCAGTTGCGTCTCTGTCCTTGGACAGAGTGCGCTCAGGGGGTTCTCTGTCAAAGGACAGAGGGGCAACTGAGGAAAATTATACTGAAGAGGTGCGCAGCCCTGGGGGACAGCTGCCCGAGGCCGCTCCCTCCCATTGCACAAGAGGGAGGGATCGGTGCTCGCACCAAGGCTAGCGCAACCGACGGTTGCGGGGTTTGAGGGGAATTTTTGTTCCTTGCCCGGGTGTTCGCGCTCGGGCTCCCCGCCTTTTAAGAAAGACCTTGTGTCATATCTCGTCTCAGTGGGGAGACAGAGTAAATACCGCGTGTTTAAATTACTAGAGCTAGGGCTTTTTAATTCGGGGGAAAATTGACCTTCAATTACGCATTTATTCATATAGATTCCATAGAATAGGTTTTACTCAATTAGCTATTATGTTTCTCTAACTCTTCAAATGTTGAATGTATAACTAATTCTAATTTCTGTTTTCCCATCTTTACACTATATTAATTTTATCTTATAAATTGTCCCCCATGAAATAAAAATAATTGTTTGTACGGAAAATGAGGATCTACGTACATCAAATCGATGGGGTGCTTTTAAGCTAGCTACAATTTTGGATACAAAAAGAAAAGTTGCTCTCCTTGAACCATGAAAGCAACGATAATGGCTAGTATCATATATATATATATATATATATATATATATATATATAACCTTGCATAATCTGGGCTTAACGAAAATCGTTCCCTGTGCCTAACATTTCTAGGGCTTTAGCCGAGTAGTTGCTTGGACACACGCGGTCGCGCGTATCTTATATATAAAGTACAGTGTAATTTTAAATTTTATTTTATAAACTTGTTGATTTTTTTTTTTTTTTTTTTTTTTTTTTTTTTTTTTTTTGTAAATCCGAATATCCAAACGCAACACTAGAGAGCAGTAACTAAAGTTAAATTTATTGGTAAGTTTCTAACCATTCGTCAACAAGCATCTTCATAAGTTAGACTATAAAGCCAAAGTACCTAAAAATAAATAAAATATTAGATTGCTTAGAATATTTTCCGAAATTTTAAAGATTGCGCTATATCTCTCTCTCTCTCTCTCTCTATATATATATATATATATATATATATATATATATATATATATATATATATATATATATATATAGTCTGCAGCTTATACGGTGCGCACGGGAAATGGGTTTCTTCATAATAGACTTTGTATCGCTGTGCTTCTCTGTCCGGCTTTGTCAACTGGTGGTAGTTGATTCACTAGGAGACGAGGGTCCTTTTTAAAGTGTCCTTTTATTTCTATTTTTTAATATTTGTTTATTATTATCCCATCCTTGCTCCACCTGCCAGATTTTGGCATTGAACTTCTTGTTCCATAAAGGTGATGACGTTAGTTCAATCGCTTGTTCCATCCGCCCTACCCACAATATCGCGTCTCTGTGACTCTTCTCACTCAGTTTTAAGATACTGCGTTCTGATTCTTGGTAGCCGACAGAAGTTGTGACATTTTAAACTTAGGTAAATTGAACAGATACTACGCTGATTCGTTGCAGAAATACCAATCCGCCTCTAAATTAATCGCTTTTACTATAGCTACTAATACAGTTTAAAAAATAAATCAAAATGTAGATTTGTTTTTCTTTATGGTAGTCTTTCTTTTTAGTTCTTGATGAATCAGGAGTTTAAATTTCGTGCCTTTTAGCACAAGATGTCCGATTCCATTATTTTCGAACTTAATTCCGACCAATTTCAATCACGTTTCCCTCAGATAAGAAATGAGAAAAATTATTGCTTAGAGAAACACCCGGTGTTATTCTATTACTAATAATTTAATAAAATATAATTTTTAACAAATTTAACACGAAGCCCAGTAACTGTATTTTCAGTGGATAAAACGTACCAACCAGAGGAAAAAGATTTCAAAATAATTTTACATTTTACATCTGTCAAATAGATACCTTGAACACTAAAATCGATTGTAGTCGCTGAAATTGTCAGTGCCCCCCCCCCACACCTCAATTCACTGAAATAGCTCCGAAACTAGAAATTGAACTTTGAAGGTAATTGTTTGCTGAAAACCTTAAATTTATATTACGAAATTATTATTTTGACACGTGGAATATAATTGGCTGACATGAGAAAATAAACTTTTTACTCTAAAAGGCAGAAAGTCAAAATGTGCTGTGTGGGTTGATCGGTGTTTTTCAGTCTGTGTAATTTGTCGTTCGGTTTTATTCACGTTAACTCCTGCACGATTTATATATGTGATGAGAGCGGATCTCTCTCTCTCGTTGACTTTGGCGGAGAATTGTCGCCCACGTATACACGTCGTTTGTAAATGTGCAGTCAACCCACACGTCTGTCATATTTTGGTTTTTAACATTTTTTTTTTTTTTTTTTGCCTTAAAGCTGAGAACATTTCGTTTCTCAGCCACAGTTTCGACCAAAAGTCCTATTTATTTTTCGAATTACTTCATCAGCAAGGGGAATGTGATTTACTACTTGGGTTTTTAATATCTACCGTTTTCGTGTAAAAGTCGGCTCTCTTTTTGAAAAAAAGGATAAATCAATTTTTTGTCGTCATTAAAACCGTGTATTAGAAATTTAGCAAGTCAAGTTCACATACAGAGGCTTCTGTCAAGTTTTTTTTTCTTTAAATGAAACATCTTATTCTTAAGCTGCTATTTAAATCATTATGTTTGCTGATTCTCTTTTCGTCACACACGGGGTGCATTTTCGCATGCGCCTAGTGGAAGTTTATGTCTGTTGAGTGAGTGACTAGTGCTTGTACTAACACACCTACACACACTTTTTGACTTTGTGATAAAACACTGGAATAATAGACTTCCCTCCCACTCAGTCTGGGTAAGCTCTATTCTAGGCTGAACAAGAAAAATGTTAAATCCTAAAAAATCATAATTATTTTTAATGAACTCTTCGGAAATTTTGATAATAATTAGAATGATTTCGTTTTTTTTTTTTTTTTTTTTAAAATAATGTCTGTCATTGAATCTCTCACTCTCTCACTCTCTCACTCTCTCACTCTCTCACACACACACACACACACACACACACACACGAAATTTACATGTGTCGCGAGAATTAATTTTCTCTTTTTGTCTGGCAAAATTCCTGGAGAATCGGAAAAGACTAAGCTGAAATGTCCGATAACTAAACAGAATATATTTTCTAATGAATGTATTTCAAATAGCCAAAGAATTTAGATTTGAAAATTGATCATACCGTCACCGAAGCGACAAATTTTGAACTAATTAAAAAAAAAAAAATCTACGTAAATAGGTGCAGAATAACGGCCAATTATTCATTTTTTTTTTTTTTTTTTCAACTTTATTTTTGTTAATGCACGTAATTCAGTGGTGAATATTGATCCAATAAGGAACATTACACTGAAGTTTTCCCGTCAAAATAACTCTGACTTATTGATCCACTTCGTGTACTGAGTGATATGAAAGTAACCAATCTGAGTGCAAATTACGTGTTCATTCACTAATGTCCTTTGGAAAGTCATGAATCTCTTTTCTTAAGGGTCAATTAGTAGGTTATATTGGCCTCTCTAATTTGGAAGCGTAGAGAAAACAACTGGAAACCACTGTTTCCAAAGATTCCATTATCGCCGTTTATAGATAATAAATCAATCTGTTGAGAACCATATTCGCTTAGATCTTAAAATGACATATAAAATGTGGAGTAATGGATAACGGCTCGGATTGAAAGTCGGAGAACAGGGTTCGAATTCTAGTCGAATCCATTACATTCACTTAGATGCTAATGCCATTGGGAAAGGTATGAATCCTCTTCTCTCCCCTCCCGCTATGGGTAAATTGCAGGACAGACCGGGTTCTGTAGCCTTGGATGGCAACTGGTCTACCGCAGGAATAAAGGGGCAAGTCAGACATGTATCGAAAGATACATGTATCTTGCGTGTATCATGCATGGCACACGGTTGAATATAAAATGTTTTACTAAATTAGTAAGTAAAAAAAAAAAAAAAAAAATTATGTGTAAAGCAGAAAATGGATTTTGATAGAGGGCCGTTGAAATTGATAAATTTTATGTGGGAACGATGTAAATATTTCTTTTCTTTTCAGTCTTTGTCGTGTGGGGTCTGGTGGTATCTTTAATGTGGGACTCGAACTGTTCAGCCCCAGTGAAGTGGGGGATAGAGGATGCCTTGGTTTGTACGAAGTGGAGTTCACTGCTGGCCTAGTGAATGATTGACTATTTAGCATTCAGTAAAATGGGGTTTATAGAATTCATGGACGTTCAAATAGGTTCCTGGATTATTGATATACGTATTTTATTGTTAATATTTTTCATGGTCTAGAAAACAAAGGGATCTATGTTCCGTGTCTATTCAGAACGTGGGCAATTATAGCTCTCTACAATTTCCTGTCCTTTTTAGCCCTGAGTGTGATTTCTTTTCATCACCCCCCCCACCCATTGTCATCCACTTACATAAGTTTGTTAGGTACGTTACTAGCAACTTCCTTCTGTCCCACTTGACTTCAGTAGGTCTTGTGACTGTCAAAATCTCCAAGCCGCTTTTTCTTGTCTTAAAAAAAAAATCATGTCTCTTTTTAACTCTAGCGTTTTTTTCTCTTTAAAACTCCCCCATTACTCACGAGTTTAATAATAGTATTCTAACCATTCTTCACATGTTTGTTGTCTGAAATCCCTTCTGTGAGGCGATAGTCTGATTGACTGCCAAATAGGATGACCGGTATTATGTAACTTTAGCACCTGTTTCTAACGATACTTGTCTATTTCTTAATTGATGGCTTCATTCGTTATTCCAAATGCGCCGTCAGATTTCTGCGCCACAATTTCGGTCCACTGTTAAAACGCATCACAGCTATTTAAATTCTCGTGTTGGCTTGGTTTTGGTATCCCAATTCGCAGTCCATTTCGTGAGCTGTTTCTCTTACTAGACATTCTCTTACAATTAATGTTTCGTCTTTCTTTTCACTTTCTTGACTAGCAATGCAGATGGGTTGCCCCTAGTACAAGTTCTGAATTATTCTAATGTCTTTCCGAAATAAAGCTTTCCTAGCAGTTCAAATAGTTCTGTTTCGTAGGTTAAAAAAAAAAATTTAAAAAAATGAAAGGATCAGTAAAGCTGAAGACAAGCCAGTCTTCCTTTCTCGCTTTTCTTTTCCATTTTATTTTATTTTTATTTATTTATTTTTAGGGGTTTTTACTCTTTACCCTGACTCCATCAAACTTTCTTCTGTCTCATACCTGATCTTTCATTTTTATAAGCATATCGCACACATATAGCCCAGGTGCTTGACAGAAGTGCTGTTTCACACATAACTCTCATTTTATAACTGGTCATCATTTATGTGCCATGTTCCTTTGGGATCTGGCCGATCTCCACAACTTCCCGTCTCTTTTAGTTCTAGGCGGCGTTTGACTCTTTACCACCCCTCTTTGTCTCTACTCTGCCATCTTTTAAAACAAATGTTTTTCGCCGTTTCCATTTATCCCTTCCTCTGTCAGAACATCTTGTGAGTTTTAAATATTCCAAACCGCCCTTCCTAATGTCCCAGAAATGGCAGCTTTTTCTGAATTTAAGTAGGGGTGTCTTTCTAGTTCTCATTTTCTTTATATATAGTATTTAATCACTATTTTCTTTGTTTCTAACGAATTATTTATGTCTTAA
The DNA here is from genome assembly GCA_903632075.3 of Acanthosepion pharaonis. Taxonomy (NCBI): domain Eukaryota; kingdom Metazoa; phylum Mollusca; class Cephalopoda; order Sepiida; family Sepiidae; genus Acanthosepion; species Acanthosepion pharaonis. The sequence goes on from CAHIKZ030000758.1 coordinate 696,889, forward strand.
TTTGTTTAGCATCTGAAAAGCCTATTTCACATTTACGATGTGCCTCACGATCTCTTTGTCATACTTCCCGTCATTAGCGTACCCAGCTGGTAATAGTCTATATAATGCTTTACTAATTATTTCAAGGGAGCTTTCAGTAGTCGAAATTGTAGAAGTAAATCGGATTTATGATTGACTAGCTAACTGTAATTATTTATATTATTAACATTGTTTAGACTGTTGTCCTTATGTTTGTTGTCATATTCACGACGTTTCAGCCGTTGTACTCCGGCCTTCTTCAGGTGGTTGGAATTTCGAACTGAACCCTCTATCCCGCCCACCGGGGAAGACTGCTCTAGCTCCACGAACCATGTCTCTTTCGGATGTCTCGGTTATCTCCCCTTAACTCGACTCTCCAAGATTTTGTTCACCACTGCAGTAGCCAGATATCGAACTCGCAACTCTTTGGGTGAAGTCACTGGATCCAACCAACGCTTTTATCCACTGGAGCATGCGTCCTTGAGCTGCTTGTTTTAATTTTTGACGTCGTAATTTCGGAAGTCTTGATCATTTAAGGCTGCGACTTGAAAGCGCTTCCGGGGCGGTGCGAGGCTGGGCGGGTCAGGTCGACAA
>CAHIKZ030000758.1:702500-725000 GCA_903632075.3 Acanthosepion pharaonis
AAAAAAAATATGTACATTAAATGTCAAAAAAAAAAAAAAACGATATAAAAATATTTTCACACCTAATTTTTGTTGCCTATCTTTTAAACTCGGGTAATTTGAAAATTTTCTATTTTAGATTTCATATTGTTTTCAATATAAATACGTCAAACTGATCCCTGATTTTTTGACATACCTGTAGTTTTGTTCTTTTTGAGGACCAGTCTTATTGATGTTTTAAAATGAAATGTATTGTTACTATATTATATATATATATATATTATATATATATATATATATATATATATATATATATATATATATGGATGTTCATTTCATTTCCGGTGGACATAAATGTTGCAAGATTAAAATAAACATGTAAAAACATTTGTTGAAATGTCTTCCGTCTACCTCTTTTCTTTGAAAATATATCTGCATATGACTCCATTTTTTTTTATCCCCCCCCACGACCCCCCCACCTTAAGATAAACATAACATTTATTAGAATATAATTCTCTTTATTAAAACAAAATATATATATATATATATATATATATATATTACTCAGTAATGTTGAAGATATAAGAAAATATTCTCCGTAATCTGGTGTTTTATTGAATTTGAGATACTTTTGCTTAAATTAACTAATAGCTATTGCTCTTATTTTCTGATGTCATGTATGGACACCCGTATCTACAAAAATCGGCACGTTTATATACGTACAAAAAAAAAATCGAAATTCTTAAAATATTGCTGTTCGTTTTCAGTTGCAAAAAATATTCTTAACCAAAGCTTCAAATTTAACATTGTGAATCTGGCAACGAAGATGAGGACAGTAGTCTGAACAATGTAAATAGTGTGTGTATATATATATTATATAAATAAAAATTTCAAATGTTCTAAAAAGGATGAAAAAATCCTTTGGTCTTTCCTCTTAATGATAAAGATTTTGATGATAAAACTTTGTTTTAAGTTTGAGGCTTTTTTTTTTTCATCAGTCTACTAATTTTTTAGTGAACCACTTGTGGGATTTACTGTAGTGTAAAGCAACAAAGATTTAAAAAAAAAAAAATCTGTATTTAAAAGTTTTTAGGTATTTTCCAAACATTCTCGTGTTCAATTGTCTTTCATTGGCTTGTGGACCTGCCATTGTAGATGAAAAATTTAAACCATTCTAAAAATCTCATATTAATCTTTGAGATTTATTTCAAAGTAAATGAGTAAATTTAAGGATTAATTTACTTGATTTTATAAAAGTAATGCTTGCTTTTTGCTTAAAACATAATGAAAAGAACATCTATGCACAGTAATCAGTGAGATGTTATCAGGGTCGTAGATTAATGACAGTGTTCTGTTATCATCCCAGACTCTTAAAAAGTGCACTAATGGAATACCAGCAGTCCAGTAACAAAGAAATAGGTATTTCTAATGTTGAACTGGTCACTGGATCCAAGCAAAATCTTATGGTGGACGTATTTATCCAACACAGTTGTGACATCAAGAAATACACTGTGGGCCTACCCGCATTTGTCCATGAATTCCTGGCATAACCATTATTGCTGAGATGACCTGTACAGAAGTGTGATCTTTATCTGTGATGGTCTGTCAGCTAACAAGATGTCTGTGACACTCAATTGACCTAAAAGTACTCTCCATCAACATCATGGGAATATCTGTGAGATCTTTCTATAAACCATCAGTGACAATATTCCACATTCAGCTTGATCTAACCAATGACTGCATCAGCGTAGTCATAGGTGACTTTAACAGCCACAGTACCAACTAGGGTTATGCTGAAAAACTAACAAAGATGTTGACCTAAAGAACTGGGCTGGCATAAATCAACTGTCACTCAATGGCAATGCAAAGCTACCACCATCCTTCAATGGCTCAATGTGGAGAAGGCAATACAACCCTAACTTGATTTTTTTTCCTCAATCATTATCACAAATCAATGTGAGAAGTTTGTGCTAGACCCAATTCCTCATACCCAACATTGACATATTGGTCTTAAGATGAATGCTGTCATCTTACCTCACACCACTTCCTTCAGGTGGTGCTTCAACCTGAAGAGGGCTGACTGAGGCTGAGCTTCGTAGATGACCTGGACTCATCCATTACTGACCTACCTGCTACCCACAACAACTACGATGTTTTTATTGAATTGCTCCAGGCACAATATTCCCTGAGGATGTCGCACCAACTATATTTGGGTCCTCTCCAGAAAATCTAAAGGAGCTTTGCAAAGAGTATACATAACTCTTTGAAGTTGGCCCATTTGGTACTGCCCCTTGGAATGTGAGGATGCCCTGACTAGCTTGTCATGGTGTGCAGGCAAATGAAGTGGCAGGAGTTGATTGAAAATATATGATGCTTTGCAGCAGGATAGCCTGGAAGACTATATGGATATTGGGAAATTTGCAAGTTCCTCGCTCGCCAGCAATCTGTGTGAAATCTGCAGGCTCCTCGCTCGCCAGCAATCTGTGCGAACTCTGCAGGCAATGAATTTAATGCAGCAATCAAAGCCATGAAAAACATGGCTGCAGGCCTCCACAACATCCTTCTGGAGCAGATTAAGCACCTGGGCTCACTTGCATGAGCACCAACAAGATCCCAAAGATATGGAAGAAAGCTAAAGTGATAGTAGTATTGAAACCTGGTAAATATCCTGCCAACCCCAACCGTCTGGCTCCATCCATAGATGCTAAGTGGCTTCCATAACAGGCAGCCTTCAGACCAAAGAAATGACTTGGGTGTTGAAGATCACTCTATTCGTCAGGATCATGTTGCCTAACAGACATTTCTTTGTAGACCTCAGTAGGAAACACTGCCAATGGTGTACACAAGAATGGTCTCACCTAAGGTTATGTGCTTGCTCCCCTTCACCAGTATGTAAACAAATGATCAGCCCATCCACCAAATTACTAGGAATTTCCTCCATGAAGATGATCTCTGCATTGCACCCTAGAAGCAATCTTTCAAGGAAGTTGAGACGTCACTCACCAGCAATCTGGATGAACTTATCTCATACTATGCTTTCAACCACTTTTTGAGCCAACCCTGTTAAGACTTATGAAACTGAGAAGCTAACCACCAGCTTGAGGTCAACTGATATGGTAAATGGTTAGGGTACACTTCCAAGGCTAGGGGTCACTCTGGACTGGTCCCTTGCATACAAGGCCCATATCGTAAAGATTAAAGCTAAGCTCAGATCAAGAAATAATATCCTAAAGAAGCTGACTATCTCCAAATGGGGTGCTCATGCCAGTACAGTCCACACCACAGTCCACTTTACTACACCACAGCAGAATATGCTTCACTCGTGTGGAGTTAATCATCACATGCAAAGAAAATCAACCTTGCCTTAAATGCTACTTGCAGATCAATCACTGGGTGTCTCAAGCCAATCAAAGTAGATGGCCTCTACTTGCTTAGTGGCATTGCTTCCCCTTGCATCAGTCCACTCCCAACTGTTGAACTGACCCTTGTCATCCACTCCAATGACAAGAGTGCTAAAGTCAAGACATGGCTTTCTACATTCAGTTGAACGACTGAACAACAGAGCTTCTAGCCAGCATTTGTCCCTGTGGTGCAGCCCTCTTAACAATGTGGAGATCTCTCACTCTCTCACACACACACACACACACACAGAATCCCCTCCTCTGCTTCTGCCTGAATCTCATCCAAACTACTTTTGATCACTTTAGAGCTAAACTTCAGAAATGGGATATGCCACTGATGATGATGACCAGAACTGCAAATGCAGGCAGTTACAAACTACAGAGCATCTTCCGGTTTGCCCCCAATCTTGAAGGTTCATTTACACTTAACGACCTTGTAAACTTAACACCCCAGTCTCTGTGTGCAACACTGGATGGATGTAGTGTAGTGACTCTGCAAAAAGACCTTAGAAAACCAATATTTTAATATAATCTTTATTCTATACATGTTTTTTATGAAATTTAGTAGGATAAATAATTTTTTTATATATATATTTGAAGCATAAAAAGAAACTTAATTAAAAAAAAAAGTAGTTAAATGAAATTTTTGCATTTAATTCATTGCTTTTATTTTTTGATTTTCTTACCTGATGCCATAAAATATTTAATTACATCCAATGTGTTAATTTTAATTTAAATAGTTAATCACTGAATTTAAGAAAATTTATTAAAATAACAAAATTGCTACAAACACAAAAATCTGGTAGTAAGGCCTCTGATTGGGAGATTGGATATTTTGAGGAGCATAGAACCAACTCTTAATTATTGCTGTTCCAACGTCCACTCTGATCTGGGGTGTGGTAGCACCTGTAAGGGTCCCAGCTATGGACAAATAGTGAACCCCCAAAACAAAAACAAAACACTATGAAATAACATTTCTATAATAGTAATAATACTAGCAATACATTTTTATATGTAAAAAAAAATATTTACAAACAGTATCTATTTATAGAAATTGACAAACCATACAACCTAAAAGAACTTTTATGACATTAATTTTTATATCCTACAATTTCTTAAGTTAAACTGTATTCCAAAATATCCATATATCCTTCAATAAAGAAATGAAACTGCATTCTAAAATATAACTACAACAAAACTATTTCCTCTAATAATTATGTCTACACAAACCTGTATATGCAGAAAAGCTGAGTATCATCTACCATATATACAATTGTGAAAGCAGAATAACGTTTTGAAATGTCATTAAACAAATCAAGCACATAAAGAGGGAGAAAATTAATAGTTACTGAATTGATTGTTTTCCTTTTGATTTCTTTCAGATTTAATTGCTATAAATTATAGACTTCTCCAAACATCATGTAAACATATTTTAAAAACAATGAAAATGTCAGATTTAAAGAGAAAGACAAAATCAATATTTACTAAATACACATGCACCCACAAAGAATACTTCTATATTGGATTGGATCTTGGTAATCTTTTAAATTTTTTTTTTTTATTAAATGGATCCATTTTAGTGATACCAATTTTTATGTGCATCAAAATATCCCATTCTTTCAGTTCTTTCTTTGTCTTCTTAAAAGTGTCTAGAATCATTCTCTGGGAAGACGGTAAAATTACAGACATCGAAATTTATGAGCAGGAATAATAAAAACTAAATCAAGATGTCACTCCCCCTTTATAAATTGAATATTTGTAATTTTTATGTTATTTTATTTTTTATTTATTTATTTATTTTTTTTTTAAATGTCACTTAATTTCTCAACTAGTATAATTTCTACTCACAGACCATCTGCAGTTAGTAAATGCAGGCTATGAATAATCAACTGTTGAAATTTGTACTTGTCTTTTGTCCTCAGGTAGTTTATCTAGCTAGCCTTACTGTTTAGGTCACAATAACCTAGTTAGTTAACACAAATACTTTATTTATATATATATATATATACATACACACACACACACACACAAAACTATCTTTTGGTTAATATTATTAATTGTGTGTGTGTGTGTGTGTGTATATATATATATATATATATATATATATATATATATATATATATATATAAAAATTAGTGCTCCAGTAAATGGGTCTGATTTTAAATGTGAATTAAGTTTAAGCATCTAATGATTTTTTTTCCTTTTCTTTCAGATTTAATAACTTAAGTCTTTGGCAATTTCAACCATGGAAAGATTAATGTGTTATTTATCAAGGCCTACTATGTAAATGGACATTCAAATTCATAAATATACGGCCCAATGATTCTGCTAGCAAAAAATGTACACCAAATAATGACCTTTTGTGGGTGCAGTGGCTTTTCAACAATCTTCCTTTTATTTTCATCAGCCCAAATGCAACAACTCTGCTTATTAACAAATCCACCAAGATGAAAATGTTTCATCACTAAAGAGCATCTTCATCAGCTTGTCTTTGCTCGTGCACCCAGTTGACAAATGCATGGTGCTCCACATGGTCAGCAGGTTTTAGTTCTTGTCGGTTGAATTTTGTAAGCGTGTAGACACAAATCTTTTGTCAGAATTTGATGTAACACTGTGAGGAGGTTCTATTCCTGCATGTGATAACAAATAGGTGTCTGGATTTTTGGCCACGTTCTCGTACACTGCAGCAATGTTTTCAGCTGAATGGCATAAATGAGCACACAATGGTGTTTTCACATCTTCCACCGATCCAGTTTTTTTGAATTTGCAAACAATTTTTCCAACTCCACTCTCAGTTGGTCGATTATGTTGACCCCAAAAATCGCAAAGTGCGTAAAATGCATTTATGTATGAATGTTTCGTAATAGGCTTTGATAAGTTTAACACATTTGATAATCTTTCCATGGTTGAAATTGCCAAAGACTTAGGTTGTTAAATGTGAAAGAAAAAGAAAAGAATCATTAGACACTTAAACTTAATTCACATTTAAAGTCAATCCAAGTTATTGGAATGCCCTATGGTATCTGTCTCAAGAGACCATAGATCTGTGCCCCCCCCCCCCCAAAAAAATTATGCCTTGGCTACTGATGGCAGCAAAGCATCTGTAATGGCTGTACAGGCCCACACAGGAATCACTCTCTTGCAACTAATGCACACACACACTATATATATATATATATATATATATATATATATATATATATATATATATATATAGTGATTGTAATGTTGTTAATCATAATGGTATCATCTTTATTCGATGCTTTGTGTAATAATGAAATGCCAATTATATTTGAGCGTATTTGTATTAGTTAATTTTTGTCCTCTTCCTTCTACCGTATAGTAACTTGTATAGTTATCATTGCTGTTACTAGTGGAGATGACAAAAAGCTGAAGAATTTTAATCAACTAAAATATTCCCCCACCTAAACCTTGTATTAGTATCTGAGACATTTTTACTTTCCCAAATTTTCTTAATTTCATCCCTCTCCACATTTTTGTTTTAATTTCCTGAAATTAAAGAAAATCAAAATGGATTATTTGTTACTATCTGAAGTACCCACTCTACATAGGGTAAGAGGTCAGGATTGGGATTGAAGTTGTTTATGACTGCCAAATGATTCTTTCATCTTGAAAAAAAAAAAAAAATAAAAGAAAGAGTGATTCCACATAATTTCTTTATATCAAGGTGAAAGAAATATGAAGTGGATAACTAAGGAGTTTCTATTTTAAAATCTTTGTGCTTCGTATTTTTGTAATTCATTTTCATTGAATGAGCAGTTTACAGTTACTGCATTTACAGTGATTTACAAGACCCAAGGGTCATTCAAGGTATGTTAAGATTGAGGAAGCATCCTCTTGGGAGTCAGTTCCATAAAGTAGTGTTTTGGGGGTTTTTTTTTGTTTTTTTTTGTGACAGGAAGCTGCTGCTTGAGTGGAACTTCATCTCACAAGTGGAATATGAATGGAAGGAGGGCAGTTTGCTACAGTGTTTATGATGTGGCAGGTCTTAGCTGGGAAGGTGAGAACTGGTGGGACTAAAGAATGTAGTTTGTTTGAAAACTTTCCATGGAAATAACGATAAAGTAGCTTGTGATGTTTTGTCTGAGAAGGAGATTGTCAGGTGGAAAATAATTTGTCACCAACAGAGATGCTTTTGAACTATCAAGAATGGAAAGTGAACACTAGCTCCTACCCATATATGGCAACAGTACTCCATTTTTCAGCCTGATCTGGCTCTTGTAAAGTTAGAGGATAGCTGGAGGAGTCTGATACCTGCTCAAGTGCTACAGGAACCAAAAGATTTTCTCAGCCTCTTTAGTGATGGATCATATGTATGAATTCTACTAGAGTTCTGGGTTGAGCTTAAGTCTTATTGATTGCAATCAGTCACAGTTCTTGGTCTGATCAGTGATGATGGAATCTCACTAGTTTGGCTTTCACCACATTGAATGTGACCAGTGAGTTTTCCACCCACTGAGCTGTTAGAGCTAGATCATAGGAGAGATCAGTTGCCAAGCTCTGGTCATCTAGAATTTTGGATGACCACCCAAATAGATTCAGTTTCCAATGAAATATTTAAAAAAGTAGAAAATATATCTGAAATTTTTCCTTGATATTGCTTTTTCAAAGCACACTTTTTTTTTTTCTTTTTTGCCTGGGCACGGCTGTAAGTAATGGTTACAAATTGTAATGGTTTCTTACAAAAAAAATAGTGTTCACAAAACAACTCTGAAAAAATGTAGAGCCCTCACACCCATGGCAAACATTTTTTATATACTGTTAAAATGTTGCTTTTGATTTTTTTTTTTTTTTTTTAATAAAGTAAGCCTACCAAATTTGAGGGCATGTAACCAATATACAAAATCACTTCATCTATATGTGTAGTGTGTAAAATTCTTGGGCCAGCCTGAAAATGAAAAATATATTTGCTATCTAACACATTCACCTAGTATTTTAACAAAATTTCTCAAGTTTATTTAAAAAAAAAAAATTCTGTTGATTGAAATAGTGATTTTTGGGGAAGTGGTTCAATTTGTGAGCTGCTTAGCATTTCACCACAGGTAAATTGCTCAATGACTTTTTTTTAGTAGCAACAGTTCTTATTTGCTGTTTTTGTTTTTCTTAATCTTAAAAAAGAAACATCTTCCTTGCATGAAACTTTCCTGGATACATTGCCAAAAAAAATGACAAAACTCTATTTCATATTATTTACCCAATTTTAATTTTTTCCTCTTTTTTTAATACTATATTTCATTGTAATTATATTTGTATACACATTTCAGTTACTAAATTTAACAATTACTATTGGAGATGTTCTTTTATTATGGAATACAAGAGTTTGAGATGGAAACACACATGCATACATACCTCACAAAAAAGTGAAACCCAAAGTATAAAATACATTTTAAAGATTAAATCTTGAAGGTTTTATTTTAGTTTTAATTTCAAATTAATAGATTAAATTTAATATTTCAAATAAGCAAAATATTTTTAATTCCAAATTGGATTTAAATTGATTGGAATGAATTTTATTTATTTTTTTTTTTTTTTTTTTTAATCCCTAAAATTGATCATATTGATAAATATACTTTTCTGAAATTTTACTTGCAGTTTAGTTGCTTTTACTTACAGTTTAAAATATTGTAGAAAAGTTTTTTTTTTTTTTTTTTATACTGAGGTAGATTTTATGAGGTACTTACTTTATCGATAAGCTGATGATTGTGAAATTTAAGGGGATAAAATTACATTACAAATACAACATAAACTATAACTTTTTTTTAACTACCCAGTAATCTTAAATATTTTAAACATTCTCATATTTTATTGAATCCTAGGTACTTGTTGAAAATGAACAAAAATTACCAATACATTTTAAATTAGTAGTTATTATTCTTATTTTCTGATGTTGTCAGCACATAAAAAAAAATTTCTTTTTAAAATACTAGAGGTTGCTGAATTGTAGTTGTGATTAATAGTTTTTATTTAACAATCTCATTTAACTGATACAGATTAATACAGATTTTTAAAATGTTTAAAAGTTTATAAATTATTCTAATAAAAAATAAATTTCTTGTAAAAACTCGTTCATTGAAGATTTTTTTTTTCTCTTAAGACAAGTGTCCATAATATATTTTATTTATAAAATCAATTAAAAGCATTTCTAATTAATATTTTATGATTAAGAGCAGATTTTCTGTAATGGAAAGTCTGGTTTGACCCCAGAAATTTTGAAATCTAAACTCTCTGAGGACTTGTCCTTATAACTATTATAAACATTTAGTACTAAACGATTTCTGGTAATTTCATAAAGCTAAAAAAGTGGGGTGCAGCAGATATGATATAATATATATAATTTTTTTTTAAGTTTCAGAAATAATTTCATTTCTGAACAAGCTCTGAAAGTTTCATTAAAATTCATCTGATTTTTGCAAGAATTTCCAAGCCAATCTTCACTGCAAAAAGACACTCAACTTTCTGATACAAATTTATGGTCTCTTGTTGATGTGAGAAAAACAAAATCTTTAACCAACATTTCAATGATTCTAAAAAAAAAAAAAAAAAAAATTTTACAACAAAAAATCCTTTAGCCCTTCCAGCTTATAATAAATTTTGATGATAAATCTTTGTAAGTTTTGGGCAATTTTTCATCCTGCATGATGAATTTTTTTTTAAGCAAATCTCTGTGGTGGTACCTACACACACACACACACACACATATATATATATATATATATATATATATATATATATATATATATATATATATATATATATATATATATATATATACACACACACAAAAAAAGCCAAATGGTGAATAGGAAAATTAGTTTCTCAGTTTCTTCTGAAATTAGAAAGATTTTCTGATAAGAAAATCTTCACATTTGGATTTTTACCAGGACTTGGTAACTACCATTAACACAGGTGAGAAACAACTCTCTCAACCAGTGAATAAGTTTATACCTTAAGGTATGTGCATGCAAATACCTTGATTAGTATTAGAGGTGGATCTTACAAGTTTAGGAACTCATGTACTTAGAGATTTTGATTTATATAAAACCAAAAAGATTGAAGAAAGCAATGATTTGGAGGTGGGGGGGGGTCAATGTTAGGTCTGTTGGGGGTGGAGGAGGTAAATTCTTTGAAATATTCTTAGTCTTCATTCTCAACACCCCCCCACCCACTCCTTTCTTACACCTTCTTTTTAACTTTCACCCCCACTCAGCAACCGACCACTGATCAAAACAATACAGATTGCTTTGTAAATGATGGGGACCAAAAATTATAACTTAAAAGGAGTTGAGCTACCCCTCATTCCACCTTCCAAGGTAGTTTCTATCCCTTGTAAACAAAGTAAGGGTTAACAAGTACAGATTTAATGTAAGTCATTGTTGTTTATAGGATTTTGATTTTTTTTTTTTTTTTTTTGTGCTCTTTTGTGACCCTTTTGATGACTTTCAGGTTTTCATGTTTTACCCAAAGAGAAAAACTCAAACTTCATGCTGTACTTATGAGGTTTGAGGTTTCAATCCTATCACACAGCTCAGAAAATTGTTTTTTTTTTTTTTTTTTCTTTTTTTTGTTTTTAAATTCTTATTCCAAATTGAAATATTTTTTTTTTTTTATTTATTTATTTCAATTTCAAAATTTCTTCATTGGACCCCCCCCCCAAAAAAAAAAATTCTGCAAAATCATCTTAGGAGTACATTAAATATTGATATCACTAATGTCAATATACTTGTCCCAATTTGTGTCCCAAATCCCTTTTGCAAAAATCCTTATCTCAATGAAAAAAAACATTAGAATATAGATTTATTTTATTTATTTATTTTTTATTTTAACCAGAACAGCCTGGAAATTATTTAGCATCACCTTGTATAAAATATTTCAGATGTATAATAGCAAAAATAACAGCAATAATCCCTGTACTTGTTATGACTTGACAGATAACTTAATGTACCCTGTGTATTAAAAATGTAACAAAACATAAAACATTAGAAACAAAAATCTTGAGATTGCATGAACTAAATATGTATTTAGACTAATATTTGTATTAGGACTATTGTCCTCATCTTTGTTTTTATCATGTTTTGGCTGTTGTGCCCTCTGGCCTTTCCCAGGTGTATCTCAATCTAGGTAGAACCTTTTATTTAATCTATGGGGGTAGACTATTCTTGTTCCACAGATCATGACTAAAGATATCGCATCTAGTTCTTATATTTAGTACTGTTCAGTTATTGCTTGCCCATTTACCGTTGAGTGCAAGTACATGCTGCCCAATCCAGAAATTGAACACACAATCATTATATCACCAAATTCACAAACCAATGCATTTACTCACTAGGCCATTGCTTTGTAGAATATATGTAAAGGGGGAGGAAGAAAAAAATAATTAACTTCCTAAAAGTACTCACAAGCTCCTGGACAGCTTCAGAAATGAGGACCTGTCCAGATCAGGTTGTTCTCCTTAAGATTGATCACTGTCGATGATGGTGGCCTTTAAATAAGTTGTTGGTCTTTTGGAGCTGATGATTGGTCTCTCTTGACAAAGCTTCAGATGTAGTCAACCAAAGGGTCAAATAAGGAATGCTCAGACCAGATGTTGGTGACAATGAAAATTCTTAGTCCAGCATTTGGTAGCATGGTATTGTTTTCATTACCTGCGATCCCTAAGACCATCACAGATGATCTGAACTTGGTGTGCATTAGTATATTTTATGAGTCTGCACAGAGCCAATTGGTCACTTTCAAGAAGCTCACTGTCTTTGAGTCACAGTGTGCCTCGAGATATATATATATATATATATAATTTATTTATTTGTGTTAAAGTGCTTGATATCAGATGTAGCATATGTAGATGTAGCATATGTAAATATAAAAGTGGACATTGAGGTCAACACTCAGCACTGACAGTCTTTGAGCCATGAAGAAGATTGTGTTTAAGCATGAAACAGACTGATGCAATGGTGTATTAACTGCACACACTTGTATGTAATGTAATGCCAGGCAATTCCATTATCTTCCGCAAGGTATCTCAACTCCTTTTTAAGCAGAAAATTAAATACCTCTCAGTTGCTGGATGTTCAAACCATTTCAGACTTTTCTTTAACTTAAAAGTTATCATGATAGCATCTCATATCTACAGACATAAGAGAATAATTTTCTGTGCTCTGTTTATGATAGTACAATTATGTACTTGTAAAATATACATATTGTGATAGTTCTTTACAGATCTCTCTTTTTGTATGCATAAGTTTGTTGGCCTTTATAATAAACTTTTTCTGATTTTGTCTGATTGACCAGCCACAGAGAAAATCATGGTCTGTGACCAATAATTATTTGACTTTTCCTTCCTGCTAACAACCTGTTGTTGTTGTTATTAAAGTCTTTTTTATTGCCAGCAACAAACAAATAACAAAAGTAGTAGTAGTAGTAGTATTGGTTTGAGATTGATTATTATAGTGGCCTTAACTTTTCATCTGCTCATTTTCTGTGGCAGCTTTGTCTCCGCCTAGACTGACTGCCACCCACCTATTTTGGCAGGGTGGGGTGGAGGAGACCATTAATTATAAAGACTTCATCAAAGTCTTTATTGTATTTGGAGCCAGCCTGAAAGTATTTCACAGCCTTTTTGTCCCTTTAGTGTCTAGAGATCAAATGATTAGATAAGGAAAGGTGGGTGACTTGTTTCGATTAATAATTGCTTTATCTTAAGTTTGCTACCAAACAACATGGAAACTTGATGCAAAGAATTTAGTTTTATTTTATTTATTTTTAATTGATGTCTTGTTGGTTGCTGACATTTATAAAGTGCAATAAAAAATGAAAAAGGACTTTTTATTGTCAGCATTGCAGTTTTCTCCTTATCATAAAAGGAATTTTCCTGTCAAATTGACAGCCTGTCTACAAGAAAAAATACATTGGAATATAATCTGGAGTCTTATTGCACCAAAATCATAATTGGAATAGCTTTCAAATTACAGTTGGTGTAACCCCTTTTTATTGTTACAAGGTTTTTTTTGGGTGGGAGGTAGCATAAAAGTTCTCTGGCCTGGACTACATCACCAAATCAGTATTTCAATGACCAAACATCAGAATTCTCTGTCCATAATTTTTTAACTCTTCCACTGTGTGAGATATATATATATATATATATATATATATATTCAAATCTGACATTTCTTTAGCGGGTGCAAGTATGTTTGTTTTTTTTTTTGTTTTTTTTTTGTTTTTTTTCAACATTGAAAATATCAACCGGCAAAAAAAAAAGACGATTTCTCAGTCTAGATCAGCTGATATTAATTTCACTGAACCTCCATCACGAAAAACAATTGGGATATCAACAAGTATATAATATATATATATATATATATATATATATATATATATATATATATATATATAGGATCTCTTTGCGTGTGTTTTTTATAATTATATATGTTTGTGTGCATGAGTGGTTCTTGTTATTTTTTCTCAAATTTAACATTTTTGAAAAATAAACAAGTCCTTGTCTCAGTTGTCATCTTTGGAAGAGTGGCTATTAATGTTCAAGGGATAAACGTTTGATTAATATTTTATTTTTAATGAGTTGGATTTTTATTTTAACTCTTATAATACTGAATTTTATGGTAGGACTTAATGATTTAAGTGATATAGTTATGAGTAGCTGTGAATTGAGCAATCAATTTGTGCATGTGATATATAAGAACAAATAGGAAACATAAATTTAAGTTTTCACTTTTATTAAAGCTTCATAAGAGAATGAAAAAAATGTTTGGTAATTTTGGTTTTGTGTATCATTTCTAGTTTATACAGAATTTGGATAATGCTTTGTGTGTATATCTGCCTCTGGTAGGCGGCATTATGCATTTTGAGATGTTTTTATGACAACACCAGTTGTGGTAGGTTAGTATGTTAGATTCTTTAAGAATGGAGTTAATGAAGGTTGCCGATGTTTGTGTTTTTGACGTGTGTTTATACTTGGTAAAATATTTATCATGATTCTGTTGAAGTATTTCCAAACTATGTTTTTTGTCTTTTTTTTAATTAAGGTAGCATTTCATAAAATCAAATTTGATCCAATTCTCTCACACACTTCTCCTTTCTTACTGTCTGAAGATTGTTCACGTGTAAGGCATTCATATGAAACTGCCAGTCATGGGGTAAATGAAGAGTTACCATTTATTCTTGCTTTGAATATTGCTGGTCTAGTGCTTATGCTACATATGTAGAGACTCTTGATAAAATCTAAAGTAACTGCAATGTTATTGGTCCTGATCTGGCATCTCAACTTCAGTCACTTTCCCACTGCTGTATCGTAGCCTTTTTTATAAATAAATTCATGGTAATTATTCTGATGAACTTTCCTCTATGGTACCAAGACTTTATGAATTTAAGTGCAGTACTAGATTGGCGGCTAGGTCTCATCATTTTACGGCTGAAATGGCTGGTTGTAACCATAAGTTCTATGCTAACTGTTTCTTCTTTCACAACTCTCTTCCAGCTTCTTGCTTCTCAGTTGACTTTGCATATAAAACTCTTGAAGATCAATGTCAATCGTTATCTTCTGTTTTAATTCTTATTGTAAATAGTAATTTTTCTCTAACACTATGTAACCTCTTGCATCCTAGAGGCTTTATTGCCTTGCTTGAGGTGAAATCATTTAAGAAAAAGTAAAATTCATTTTTTTTATTCTGTTTTTCTGTATTCCTTAGATTTTATATTGAACAATGTCCTTGTAACATTCTTTATTATTTTAAGACGCACACACAAATATTGCTTCACTAAATGTAATGATTTT
This sequence comes from Acanthosepion pharaonis, assembly GCA_903632075.3. Lineage (NCBI taxonomy): Eukaryota > Metazoa > Mollusca > Cephalopoda > Sepiida > Sepiidae > Acanthosepion > Acanthosepion pharaonis. Next base: position 717,684 of record CAHIKZ030000758.1, read on the forward strand.
AAAAACTTTTTTTAAAAATAAAATTTTCTCATTGCACCTTAATTTGCTTTCTCGTCTTCAATTGTGTGCATCGCAATTATTTATCTTTTTATATTAATAGAAAATGATGAGTCTTAATGCCAAAAAGATTCTCACCCTTAAATTAAAAGATGTGAGTGGATGGTACCAAGCTTGTCACCATTTTTTTTTTTTTACCCTTCCTTTCTAATTGAGTGAGATAAAATATTGGCTCTGCCTGCTCCACCCTCTTGTGTTGTTTTTCTTTCACCTGCAGACATCAGAGGACATTTTCTTCAGAAAATCACGTAAAAGCCGAATTTAGTTTATTTCTGGTCTTATGCATTCTTTTTTTTTTTTTTTTCCTCCTCATTTTGAAAAGAAAAAATAAATAATTACTCTTACCCCAATCTTTTACCACCAAAATGTCTTTGTTCTAATTCTTTGTTCAAATCATTAGACAAGTTCATGTCTGTGAATATTGTTTGCAACTGCAATAAAAAAAAAAAAAATCCCAAAGAATGGATTACTTGCCCTGGTTAAGGTTTCCTGATAGAATTGAGTGCATGCATGTTTAGCAAAGAACGAAGATGGTTATTTTATAAATAAGAAATGAAACTGAGGGAAGTAAAAATAAATGTTAGCCATTGAAAAGTTTTTTTTTTTTTTTTTTTCATTCATATTGTTCAAAGCAAAAAAAAAAAAAGCTTTGATTTCTATTAATTTTTGTAAGTCAATTAATTTATACAGTTTTGAAAAAGGGAAATTAAACTTTGTTTTTTTTTTTTTTCTTTCTTTGTATCCTTGTCCACTGTTTGCATTTAGACATCTACATACAACTTTATCAAGAAGAAAGTATGTGTCTATACATGGGTTGATGCAGGCACAAGTTTTTCTTAGGAATATTCTAATCCTTCTGATTTTTAACACTATTAATAAGAATTAAAATGTTGAGCTTTTAATTTTATAAGTGTTTAATGAATAAATTCAGTTGGGTGGATATAAGTTTAAGTTAAAAAAAACAAAAAAACAAGGCGGGGGGTGGAAGTGATTGCGAAATATCTAACCATAACCTCTGTAAGCCACCAATAAATATTTTTTTTTTGTTGATAAAAGAAAGTGAGCTGTGAGTTCAAATTCTAACTTTAACTAGCCTTGGTAGAGGCAACCAATTGAGAAGAAAACCCTGAATTCAAAACTAGCCAGCTGACACAACGATAGGATTATCAAAATGTAGTATCTGTTCTTTTATTACTGAAAATGTTGTGTGTGTGTATATATATATATATATATATATATATATACACAAACACTTGTGCATTTTATATAGCTCCAAGACTTCTTTAGCAAATATGTACAATCTGTTAGTACCATTGGGCTTTTATAAAAAAACAAAAAAAAAAATTGTAGATCAACAACTTGACTAGCATTATATAACTGGTTATAAAAGATTTGATACCTCATGAAACCCATTTAATTTATAGGTGATGGATTCATATTGCTTCTGTATAAATTTTCAATAAAGCTTTATGGTAAAATCTAAAATTAGGCACTGAAGTCTTACAAACTGTATAGCATGTTACCCTCATTTAATTAGAGTAGAGAATAAAAACAATCTATATAGTTAGGCCTCAACATTCAAGGAATAACCAATGATTGGTCAGAATCAGCAAAACTCTGGTTTCAAACTTGAAAATACACTTTGCAAAATACTTTTAATAAAAAAATTAAAATATGAACCAAAAAGCACAACTTTAATCTCCATGAAAAAAGAAAATGATGGAATTTTAATGTCCTTCTGTCAGACATTCAGGATTTAAAGAAAAAAGAAACCAGTTTCTTTAATTGACTACCAAAATGTTTTTTGTTTAATTCATTTCATTCTTAATTTTGCATTTGGGATGGGGGAATTTCATCCTCCTCTGTCATCAAATGGGCTGTGGTGTATGATAAAATCTTACCAATTAAACATTGAATTTTAGGGCATAATATACTTCATGATTCATTAAAACGTGGTTTCCTCATCTGCTAAAGAGTGTTCGAACCTTCGATATTTGTCTGCCTGCCTGCTCACACACACACACACACACATATATATATATATATATAAAAATCACTTGAAAATGAAATGGACCTATGGATTTTAAATTTAATTTTATAATTAAATTTAAAATTTTAGTTTCTATTTTGATACGTGGTAATTTGTGTAGTGATGGAACCATATTTTAAAAATAGAAAATATATATATATATAACCTTGTTTTGAACAGGAGTAGGATTGGTTTCCAGTTCCTTCTAAAGTGATTAATTTTTTTCCATTCCAAGTAGCCCCTTACATTTTAGTGGTATTATAACCTTACTTGAGGCATAGAGATCAAATATTTAATAATATACTTCTCATATCTGCAAGGCATTCAGGCATCTTAACATTTTATTTATTTTTTTTTTTATATGAAACATTGTGGTGGTGATAAATGCATGGCTATTAGTTCTATTTTTAATATTAAAAAAAGTAAAAGTAAAAATGGCGAACCACTTTTTTTTTTTTTTTTTTTTTTTTTTTTTGTTAAGGCAGCTTTTAGGTTAGTTTCATCAACACAATTAGCTACAATACAAATCCAAAACTCATCAAAGTGTTATGTAATAATTCAGGTCCAAGTATTATCACTATAATGCTGAAATTATGCCTAAAAAATGTACTTTAAGGTATGCTCTATTCATGGGTAAAAGTGCTCAATATCAGAGATCCTATGTAAATATATAAAAGTGGACATTGAGGTCAACACTCAGAGGTGACAGTCTGTTTCATGCTTCAATGCAGTCTTTGGCCATCCTGGCTTGAAGATTGCATTCAAGTATGAAACACTGTTGCTGTTTAGTGTTGACCTAAGAACACACAAGCACTCCTCTCAACTTAACATTTAGTCTTGAAAGAAGTACGCTGTACTCACTAAATTTAAAAAGAAAATTTTATCTTTTACTGTCTTAAGTTATATGTATTTTAAATTTATACTCAAGAGAAAATCACTGACATTAACTCAGGTTGTATGATAATTTTTTTTTTTTTTTTTTTAAATCCTTGATCAAAGTGATGTATCTGTTCCACTTTTCCTGGTGTTCCTATTGCATCAGTGTTGTATTACTGCCTTCAGACAGTTCATGACTTAGAAAAAAGATAAGGGTAGTTTAATTTCAAAGATTTTGACCCCATCCTCATGGCAAAAAGTAAATGGTCAGAATACTCTGATACCCATGTGACAATGCTTGCAGGAACTGGGAAATTTTGGCTCTTGGCTCATGTGGGGGCAATCCACATGAAGCATCCTACCACCATATTGTGCTGAGGGTGGAGTTAACTTCAAGAATAAAATAACATCCCCCCCCCATCGTTCTCTACTCTAGATTTGTATAGTATCATTAGATACTGTGAGAAGTGTTACACACACACACACACACACACACACTGCATTTTATATTTAGACTTTCTGAAAAATATATAAAAGTAGATTATTGTACTGATGGTTTTCTTATTTCCAAACAAAAAGAGACACATATATTGTAATAAAAAGGGAAGGAAGGAAAATCTAGTACAAATTTAATAAAAACTCAAAATTAAATTAAGAAAAACACATCCTTTTCAATAAGATTAATTTTCTGGAAAAAACAATATCTGCTCAATTTCATTTCCAAAAAGTAAAAGCAATTTCTAAAGAATTCATTTTTAATCCAACATTTCTATTCATTCAAATTATTAATCTTGTATATTACTTCAAATGTTATTATAGTGGAAACTTCTATTTGAAACAGACAGCCCCCATTATTTTTATTATAAACGCTTTATTACATCAGTTTTAGGCCTTAAGTTTATATGTATTTTAAATTTATACTCAAGAGAAAATCAATGACATTAACTCGGGTTGTATTTTTTTTTTTTTTTTTTTTTTTCTAAATCCTTGATCAATGCAATGTATACATCTTCTTTTCTTTCTCTTCACTGTCTAGATGATCCAGTAAAAATCATAAGTAGGTACCTCCACTAATTTGCTGGAAAAAGAGCATACCATGATGAAAAAATGTCCCAAACTTGATAAAAACAATTTTATTGACAATTTATTTTTGATTTAATATTTTAATCCTTTTTAAAACATTTGAAATTTTATTTAAAAATTGTATTTTGTGTCAGCAGGTGGACTATGTATTAGCATAAGAAATTTGAGTTTTTGCAGTGAAAAAGGCATTGATTTGGAGATTCTTGCAAAAAATGTCTTTCAGTACTTATTAAAAAAAATGAATGAAATTATTTTAGGAAAGTTTGTCTTTTAGAAAATCTTGGTAATTTTTTTTTTTTTTTTTTTTTTTTTACATCCTGCCACTTAGATTTATAAAAATTTGAGAAATTCAGTGGTGTAATGCATAATGTTTATTTTAGTTAAAAGCAGAACTCCTTGGAGAATTTATATCAATTTCTTTTTGTAAAACAGGATGCTAACTTACTGGAAATCTGGTCTGAATCTTAAAATAAAAATGCAATAAAATTAAGACATTATTCAATTAGAAAAGCTTTTAATTACTTTTATTAATAAAATATATTGAAGATGTTATTGTCTTAAGAAAAACAATTTTTCAATGAGTAATAAATTTTTACAATTTTAAGTTTTTTAAATGAATTATAAAATAAGGTCTTTTTAAAATTTTAATTAGAATTTAGTTTTAAATTTTTTTTTCAATGCTGTAATGGTTAGGTGATATTGTTTTTAAGGAAAATCTATATTTATTAATATATTAAATCAAAAAGCTTATTATAATTTAAGGTCTCCAAGTATTTTAAAAAGAATTTTGAAATTTTTGTATGTGTAAAAACATGCCAGTTTTTGTAGATACAGATGTTCATATGTGACATTATCAGAAAATAAGATGGATAACTATAGTAAATTTAAAGCCAAAGTACCTAAAATTCAATAAAATATTAGATTACGGAGAACATTTTAAATTTTTAAGATTATGGGGTAGTTAAAAATTATGAAATTTTTACTGGAATAAAAACTTCAATAAAGATTTCTCATTTTTAAAAATTTTGAACCTTAGGTATTTTATTTTGAATCAGTGGAAGCACCTATACCTAAACTATAGACTTGTATTTATTCTATAAATATGTATTAGTGCATGAAGTTCTTTCAGAATCTATTGCCCTTCCCAGCTCATACCACTTTAGCTCAGTGATCATCCACTCCCCCAACTCTTTCAAAAGTAGCAGTAGAATTAATTTACTTAATTAGTTTTGGCCAAGGAAATGACTCCCAACACACTTCCTCACCCCATTAGGGTATTTCGTGATAATATCAGATTTCTTTTCTTTTTGCTCACTCTCTGGACATTATGCCAGGACTTTGACCAAAGGTGGTGGAGTGGATGATGTCCAAGCAAATTTAAGACCCCAAGTCTGTATGGCACTGTCTACTGTGTTAATGCTATTCACACCATTCTTATCTCTGAAGACTCATCCTAATGGAGACTCCACACCAGACTAACTTCACTAAATAATGGAGGGCACATTGTTATCTCCCTTGGGAGAACTCTCCTGCCAAATTGCATGATATGGCATCAATCTTAGAGCTCTGCGGTCACCCTGCTAACTGGTCAGTGCTGGATTTGCTAATTATTTCTCACTTTCTAAAGTTTTTGGTCTGTGTTTCTATTTAGAGAAGTTGACTTGAGTGGTCAGTTATGAAAAACTGGCCAAAGTTTAATGTACATAACTCATCACTGCTTACATTTGTGTATTTAAGTTGTGTAATATGGTCATGCATGTTTGTAATTTTAAGAATCAAGTCTGAATATAAATGCAGAAAATTTGCTATTTCTGGACAGTCTATTTATGAATTTGTAATTTGCTTGATGCAAAATAGGTATTTGGAAAAAAAACCCAAAAAACAACAATCTTTTGTGCTTCTGTTTGGATCTGTCACCCAAGTTTTTGTTGCTATCTGAGTGTTTGGAGTACAAAATTTAACACACTTTTCAAATGAAACATAAAAGGTTATTTTCTGGAGAAAAACTAGAAGCAGAAATTGGTATAAGATTTATTTTTTTAGAGATCTACAATGACAATAAAATGTTCATTTTTTTTTTTTTTTTTTTTTTCTTGCAGTGAAGTTTTATCACATTTAAAAAAAAAAAAAAAAAAAAAAAAAAAAAAAGACTAATTATGTTTGGTTGGTGATGCTATTTATCTCTAACAATTTTCACCTGCTGACATTTCCATTCAGTCTGTTAAGAAGCTTATATGTTCACAAACCATGAGTGTAAGATCCAGGACATCTTCAGGATTAAGAAGTAAGAGTTAATGAATATCCTCTTTGAGTTATTAGTGTTTTGCTTTAACTTTTAGCTTTGTGAAATCCTGCAGACACATGAAGAAACATTTAAGAAACAAAAATATTTAATTATCAATAATGGAGTTAAATGAAACACATGAAATATATCAATATATTGTAAACAGCTTTCCAGAAAAAAAATCTACTCAAATGGGATTAGTGGCATGAAAATGTTATAGGTAGTAAAAAAAATACTTGAAATCATTAAGTACAGAATTGTTAATTCTATGTGCCTTTTAGTATGTTGGCAATAATGGCTTTTCATAATTTCCTGTCCTTTGTAGCTCTTAATTATTTTTATCTCCTAAACCTTCATCAGTCATCTATTTACACATGCTCACTATTGCCTTCAATATGTCCTGTTAGTGTCATTATCTAAACCATCTTTCCTCATGATGTTCCTTAGAAATTTTAACTCTCTTTCTGATAAATGTTCTTTTTGTCATTACTTGCCTGTTCAATCCATGATATTCTCAGCATCTCTCTGTAGAACCACATTTCTGTTTCAAGTCTCTTCATCTGTGAGGAGATTATCCAGCATTCACTGCCATATAAGATGACTGATATTACATAACTGTTCAATTTTTCTTTGTTTCTTTAAAAGAAAAAAAATAATTCATGTTTCTTAATACTTTGCTTAGCTTAGCTGTTGGAAGGCACCTTTTACTATCTATTTCAGGAACACACTTTCCAGATATTTAAATTCTTTGATTTTTCTATCTCGAATTTGTAATTTGCATGTTGGTCTGTTCCTATTGCTGAAAACCATGCATTGTGTCATCTTGCAGTTGATAATTAGTCCTTTCTTCTTACTTTCCTTCACTACCTTCTGTAGGAGTTCTTGTAATTTTCTTTCTGTGTCTGTTATACAGAATTTAATACATCAAGAAAAAAAATAGGAAAAGTAGATTTTTATTTATTTATTTTTTTTTTCTACATCAACTTTT
>CAHIKZ030000758.1:732500-757500 GCA_903632075.3 Acanthosepion pharaonis
TTCATTTTCTTCATAAAGTCATTTACTCCTGTAGTTCACTGCTACTTACAAGCAGAATTTTTTTTTCTCCAGATGATGGCCATGCTGGCCAAAACTAGTCTCAAGGAACCCAATTAAAATAATAAAACAAAAAAATATTAATTTACAACCCAATGTGTCTGAAAATTTTAATTTTTTGATATTTTTTATTGTTCAAAACATGTAGTATTTATACAAATATTTGAGCCTGATCTTCCTTGTCAATGCACTTAATCCACTAGTGAAATCACTCCCATAATACGGAGAAATTCCTTATCAAAATTAAGCTATTATTGTCTGGCTGATCTATCCTCAAAGTGTATTTTTATTGAATCTTTCTACATTGCTCTCTGCCATTTTGATACCCTTTTCTTTTTCAAAACTCCTTTTTTTATCAAATCAAGGAATTAATCAGGTGCATGCTAATTAACTAATACATGGTGTGCCCCTAAAGTCTTGGACACCCTAGGCAAAAAAAATTAAATTTTCAATAGCATTTCATTGAATTGGAATATTAATAAATAACATCTTCAATATGATTTCCATCATTTGTGATGCAAAGGTTGATGAGATTTGCAAGATGAACATGATGCAATAAATCCACTTTGCCTTCGATTTTAGCACATTTGCTCTTTATGCTTTCAATCAAATGTGTTGCATCTGTGATTTTCATTGAGTACACCTTCTCTTTTAGCATACCCCAAAAAAGGAAGACAATTCTTCCTTCTTTCCACAAAACCATATTTAATCTGTGGAGGTAAAAAAACAAAAACAAATAGTTAATGAGATTTCCTGTGTGTCCAGATTTTAGGGACATCTTATACTTTAAAATTTTTAGACAAGTTTTTGGAATTATTAATTTTGGATCCATTTCTTTAATTTTTCTCCATTTTTCAACTATTGCACCTGCATATATAGTGTAAACAAGTACAACCATGTGATAGATGCATTCTTTACTGACTAATTTGAATGATTTCTGCCACTTGCACTTTCATTGCTGAATCTCTAACTAGCATGAATCAGGATTTCTTGGAGATAGGAATAACCATTTTTTTTTCTTTTTAATCATCAATCATTATGTAATTCTAAAAATTAAAGACTAAAAATTATCCCAATGGTGATATTTTTAACTAAAACTTTGAGACAGCTAAATTGTTTTTACAATGTAAATCTCTTCATTCAGATATGAACAGAAATATCTGTATGCATTTCATTGTTATTGCATTTCTTACCAATTTTATTCTAGTCTGTTTGGAAAAATAAAATTGAAGCCGTTGAAGAGAAGGAATCTTTTCAGCTGACTTTTTACTTCAGGGTTTATCAGGTTTCTTTCATAGTAAATTATCAAAAAAATGGCTCCTGGCTTCATATTCCTTTGATATAAAATCCAACTTGTGGCTTATTAACTTTTTTTTTTCTGTTTATTTCTTTAGTCTTTGAAATTTGTTAGTTTTTGTTTCTCATGTAACATTGACTATTTCAAATTTTAAAAGAATCTTAAGATTTAACAAGCATTCTCTTTCTGATGTCATGTAGTGGGGTGTATAATAGTCACCATCAGCAAGATATTTTTGAAAATTTTAATTTTTTTTTTTTTGGGGGTAAAGTAATGTTTCTTAAATAGTCACAAATGTTTTCTTGTTATTTTTTTAATAATATTGTAAACATTTTTCTTAAAATATTCAACCATCTTGTGTGTGATGATAAACTACATCTGAGTCCAGGGTAAGATGATAAACTGTGTCCAACAACAAGGCCTCTGACCAGGAGGTTTCGAGGGAGTGTGTGGAACCATCTCTCAATTGCTGGTGTTCTTTTGTAGTTTCACAGTGGAGGCTTGTATTTCACTAAGTCGGTCTTAAAATAGGTTCGACGTACAAAACGTTAAGAACTTGATATAATAAGTAATGATGCAGTAACCTAGTTGTGGTGGCTGATACTTTAATATCCGACTAACGGTTGTCTGACATCGACTGACTGACCAACTCACTGACTCCCTGAGCAACTGCTACTACTCCTACTTATTATAGGTGGGAGAGTCTATTAACAATAGAATAGGTGTGTTTCACTATAACATGCACTTTGACTCAGGGTGGTAGCTGTGGGCTAATAGTTAATCACCCAAACTGGGGTCAAAACACTATGAAAATGTAAAAATAGGTTTTAATACCAGAAATACTTTTAAAAAAAAAAAAAAAAAAAAAAAAAACTATTGCCAGCAATAAATTTAAAAAAAATTATTACCAGCAATACATTTTTGAAAAAAATATTACCAACAATAAAGTATGTCGGCATTAAATAACCCATTGATGTTGTAAAACAAAACACACCAAACCAAACCAAACTATTCAAATTTTAAAAAACTTTTATATTTAGAGTGGAAGTAAATTTGATGTATAAACTCCTTCAGTATCTTTTTTTTTTTTTTTTTTTTTTTTTTTTTTTTTGGCTCATGTTATCTGGAGGATGTTTCATTTTGTTCATGGGTTTTCGTCAAGCTCTTCTGGATATTTTATCCCCCCCCTCTAAGCATGTTGATAATGAGAACTGCCATTTTCAATGACCCCCCCTCCTCGATATTTCTTCACTTCATTGGCCCTCTCTGCAAGTCTTTCAATTTACTGTTTTTAACTCTTATCTGCTGCCTCCCCAACGAAACTCATCTTTTAACAAGTTCATATTTTCAAGTTTTGACTGGAGCATCTATTTTGATTTTAATATCCTATAGAATTTTACTTATATTTTCTATGACTCTTTCTGGTTTGTCAAATCTGCATTTATTCATACAATTTCAAGTGAATTGCTTTTTCTATCCTATCCTGTTTTTGTCCTTAACTAATTTGCTGTATCAACTTCAACATTGTGATATTTCGGTGTCTATTAGTCTTAATACTGTTCTAATACATTATATTTTGGACTTATATTAACAGGGATTTTGTTTCTTTCTTCAGGTGACCTCTGTATAACCATGCTAATAGAATTTTGCCAGTAGTTCTTTATAGTTATTTTTTTTTTCTTTTTTTTTTGTTTCATTTTTGGCAGTTCTCTTATTACTTTTATTACCATTTTTCACCTTTTTCCCTGATCATTTTATAGATCATTTGTGTGTAAGACGCAAAGCCTGACCAACCCCCCCACAGCTAACTGTATATCCAATAACTCTTGTTGGGTCGACATAATCACGTGCCTCTGTGAATTTCCTTTACCCAAATCCTCTGGCTTTGTCTACATCTCTCAGCCTGTGTTTGCATCCATTTGTAATGTGTGTAAACTTTCCTATTGGACTCTTTTTATTAACATCAGTCAAGGCACTTATTGCTTTGGTTGTGTGTCCATTTGCAAACCCTTAAAATAAGTTCTATGAACACACTGTAACAACTCTGATTCGGGTATTTCTTTTTCTCTCACCCTGTTCACCCACCCTCTTGCAGTGTATTTCACAATGCACAGCACTCTCTCAATGGGTAATGGCGACGGCACTAGTAATAGTCGTCTGCTATTGGTTCCTCACTCCCAGCCCCACATTTGTTTTCCTGATGGATTTTCGTTCTTGCTATTGGGCATTAGTTCCATGCTGTGACCAGCAGTTTTAGATTTCTCCCTTGCTGCTGCTGCCCCCCAGCCTCTCCCCTTGGGTAAGGACCACAGTACAGGTTTGTTATTGTTTTATTAGGTGTTGGGGTGATTGTTGGTCGTAACTGATTGTCCTCCAAGCACAATTCATGCTCTAGTTAGCCACTTATTAAATATGGATCAGTGAGTGGGGTCCATAGCCCTTTCTCCCCATGCCTTACATCAAGGTTTACACAACCCTGCCAAATCCACCTTGCAGTTAGGGTCCCTTCCTTCAACAACTCCTCCTCCTCCTCCACACTATCGTGTGCACTGGTTTTGTTTAGTGCATTCATTGTCACCCACTCTTTGTGTTAGTTTCTGCTTTGCCAAAAGGTTCTTCAGTTTGTGAGGTTGGCTTAAATACTTTGGCTTAAAGTTGTACTTTTTTCTCACAATGGTCAACTTTTCTTTGCTAAATTCTTTTCCTTTTAAGAAATCTCACCTGCCTGGTTTCTGCTTTTTGTTTCTTAGAATTCATATTACCTTTAAAAAAAAATCCAAATATGTAAATTAATTAATCAACGGACTGATTTCCTATTGCTGGTGTGTCTTTGGTATGACTATAAACTACATCTGCATCCAGGGTAAGATGATAAACCACATCCAACAGCAAGGCCTCTGATAAAGGAGGTTTTGAGGAGTGTGGAACCACCTCTTAATTGCTGGTGTTCCCAGGTCCACCCTGACCTGGGAAAGTAGCACCTGTTAGGGTCCCAGCTATGGGCAAATAGTTAACCCCAAAACTGACGTAAAAAAGCATTATAAGTGTAAAAATAGGTTTTAATACAATAAATACTTTGTAAAAAATTATTAGCAGGAATATGTTTTGAAAAAAAAAAAAAAATTACCAGCAATATATGGGATTGTACTCAAAAATATGAGTAATTGAAAAATGGTTCAAATATATATATGTATACATACACACCTTTTTTTTTTTTTTTTTTTTTTTTTTACCAAACTATTGCTATGAATTTATTTAAAAAAAATTTGTTGGCATTAAATGACCCATGGAGGTTGATATGCCATAAAACAACCAACCAATTGCTGGTTATTATTGATGCATATTCTGACCTGTACAAATTAAATGATCCAGTTCTACATTGGCCATCCTTGAAAGTGTGATATGCTTTCTGGTAGAACTACAGATTGGAACTATAGTAAAATACCTGAATGTTAATTACATATTTTGGTTTGTTGAGTCATTGATTTATTTCATCAGATACATCATTTATGTCAATTAAATATATTTTAGATACTGTTATTTATATCAAACAAGTTTCTATTTTTCTTTCTCTTTTAGCTTTTAACTCACAAGTGTATATTTGGCATTATTAATTTTAACTAGTAGTTACTTACATAATTAGTAGTTACTTACTTAACTAGTAGTTACTTAAATTTCAATTTTTTCCATAGTTTCTTGCTCCTTATCATACCTTTACATAGACCATCAATCTGCAGCTCTGAGTAGATATTGCAAAATTAGAAATAAAGATGAGTTTTTGGTGATATTTGATTTTGTATTCCTTCTGTTTCAAAGGGACATAGTAAATGTCCAGCTGTTTTAACTGCTAGGATACTTTACAGAAGGGGAAAAAAAACAAACTTATGCCAATTCTTCATAATTCTTAACTTTCCTATGGCTATAAGTGCAAAGTGAATGAAAACTGTAACTATTTTGGCAACAATAATAGGCTACAAATCAAAAATGAAAATTACTGATTCCGTAATACTTTCAGATTCTTAGATGGAATATTTTTGTCATTGCACTTGCTACCCCACACATTCTACAAACTGATTGGTCTCTCTTCCTCTCTCTCTCCGTTTTGTCTGTGATATTGTTGCCAGAATAAAAATGAAACAATGGACAATGAGATTTTGATTTGAATTTCAAAACTCCCATATTTCATGGTAGATAACTTCTGTTTTCTATTGTTCCCCACCAAATGACTAAAAAAAAAAAAAAATCTCCTTGGTTTTATAAGATAGTATATTCAGACTACATGCAGGGCCAATACATGTCTACCTTCAATTTATGGTGCTGTAATATTAAATGCAAATGAGGTGGATTTGTCATGTATATAATCAAATTCAGTAGTTTGTTACAGATACTAATTACTAGTGCAACTAAATGTTCAGTGTGTCATAGACATTAGGAAGGAGGATATTAGATTTATGACTTTGCTAGACTAACTAGTTAAAGATGGAAATAATAAAAAGGAGATGAGGGACGGGTTCTCTATATATATATATATATATATATATATATATATATATATATATAATTATCCAGTCTATTATCTAAAATTCTTGGGAAGGAGACTTTTTTCAGATTTTGGAATGGCAGTATATGTACTATGTATGCAAGTCTGATTGAAAAGTATGAAGACTGGTGATATAAAAAGAAAATTAAACACATGAATTCAGCATTTAATCTGCTTTAAAACTGCCTCCATCTGAAGCCACATACTTTATACAGTGTCATTCACATTGATAGAACTATTCCTAGAACTCCTTAAATGGGATGGTGAGCAGCTGCCTCATAACTTTCTCTTGGATCTCCTCAGCATCTTGAAATCTGGTTCCATTCAAATAGGATTTGATTTTTTGGAAAGAGGAAAATGTTGCAAGGTGTGAGATCAGAATATGGTGGTGGTTAGATTTGGGGGGATTGTTGTGCTTGGCCAAAAACAGTGACACAAGCCATAGTTACTGATGGAACCTCTCTAGGTGTGGTGGGATGACCACACTTTACACTCTTTCATTCCAACCACTGTGATAATGGAAACTAGTGAGGACAGAAGTTAGCATGCAGGCGCGACAGTTCATGGTCTATTTGTGTCGAGTGGCTCCATTCTGCTTACTTTTGTTCTGTTATCATACCAACAGTCCTGATACTTTTTGATCGGACCTCGTATAGTTAGACAAGTTGATTGTTATGGAATAGCAATGACTTTGTGAACATTTGTAAATGTGGTTGTGGGGAGGGTTAAATTATGAGGCTACATAATTTTTATAGTCATAAATGAAATGAGATAAATGGGATATAAAATTACTGCCATTTTTTTTTTTTTTTTTTTTTTTTTTTTTTTTAAGTCCAAAAAGAAGTCTGGAAACTGAACTTTATATTTTATTTTTTGTACAAGCTTTTTAGTTCACAGAACTTGATATAAAATTTGATGTTTGTATTTTCTTTGAATTTCTATAACTTAATTTAATACAACAGAAGTAGAAAAAAAAAGAAATGATTTGTTGATTTTCTAGAGGAGAGGAATCCATTTTCTTTTGTCTGTGATACCCGTTTCCTTACTTTTTGTTCTTCAACCCCGAAATCTTGAGATATTCGATCTCATTCCAACTGATCTTTCTCAAAACCATTCTTAAATTTTAATTTTTTATTTTTTTATCCAAAATCATACTTAAAGCTCAAACTCCCTGAATTCTACAGACCTATTTTCCTTCACATGTCTTGCATCTTGATTCTTCTAAGACATTTTCTAGTTCTTCCCTGAAGAATTTTCTTTTCTTCTTTCACACCCTCTTCCCCCAACCATATCTCTCTTAAAAGACAAGATGAATGAAGGGGTGGGATTAATCTAAAAAATCTTCCACATTATCTTTTATTCTTGAACCGCTAAAAATAGCGAGGAATTTGTCTTTCTGCCTTTTGGTTCCAGGCTTAATCTTTGTCTATTCTGTAGGGACAATTCTTAGAAATTTGCGTTTCTACAAGATAGAAGAATCAACTAAAATAACTGTAAAAACACCAACTTTGATGGTTTCTTGTCTTTTTTTGTTGAAATCTAAAGAGTATTTAGTCTGGTTTATAACACTCCCAAACTCCAGGACACAAAAATTTCTTATTGTAAGTGAAGGGTTAAATAAATTAAGTTTTGTTCTTATCGAGCATTGATGTAACAAAGATGCTAATGTATTGTTTGCAGATTCAGAATGAAAACTGAAAACACTTTAAACTGAAAGTAGTCAATGAAAGGAAGGCAAGATAAAAACATTAATTGTAGGAAGGAATACTTGATTGTGAGTTATGTGCTGTCGATATAAAAATCAAGCGGTTCCAGAAAATTCAACTATCTGGATAATTATTTACACATCATGATGGTTGGTTGATTTTCCTTAGTGGCATATTGACCTCTACAGGTTATTTACTGCCAAAATCTAGATATTTTGTACCTAATTTAATGCTTTCAGGGTAAAGTTATGTTCTTCAAATATATATATATATATATATATATATAGTTTGTACATAAAATACATTGTTGTTAATTTTACTGTAAAAATGTATTTTTATACATTTTAGTGTTGCATTGTCATTTTGCTATAAAAGTGTATTATTGGTCATTTTATTATAAAAAGTACTGTTGATTTTTGTTTGGAGGTTTACTATTTACCCATAGCTGGAACCCTAACAGGTGCTACCACCTCAGGTCAGGGTGGACGTGGGAACAATAGTTAAGGGGTGGTTCCAATCTGCCAATCAGAGGCTTTGCTGCAGGATGTAATTTACTGTTATACTCAGGACAAATTTACCGTTGTCCTTATCTTTGTTACTATTTATCACAACCATTCTGCTCTCTGATCTTCATCAGGTGCTTGCTGATCTGATTAACAATCAGGGAAACTAACCCCTTTATTTAATCCACGAGGATGGATGGTCCACCACAAGATACACAGATAACACGGTGCTGATAGCAGACATCGAAAGGAAATAAAACGACCTACAGAAGTTAGTGAAGGAGAACAAGAAAAAGGGACTAAGCATAGACTTCAAGGAGACAGAATGCATGGTTATCAGCAAAAAGATGAGCCCAAAATACAATTTACAGTACGGGGACACTAAAAATCAAGCAGGTGTGGAAATTTAAATATCTGGGAAGTATTCTGACAGAGGACAGTGCGACGCCTAGAACTGAAGATGTATTGGGATGGCCAAAGATGCATTCCAAAAGCTAAGCAGTGTATTATGAGACAGGAGGATGTAATTTGTAACAAAGAAAAGACTACTGAACTGCTATGTGATATGTCCTCCTTTACGGTAGTGAATGTTGGGCGGTCTCTTCAGAGATGAAGACTTGAGGCAACGGAGGTATGATTCTGCAGAAAGATGCTAAGGATATCATGGACTGAGCATGTGAGCAACGAAGTTTTGAAGAGGATGCAAACAAAGAGGAAACATACTTAACATCAGAAAGAGGCAGCTGAAATTTCTGAGACATAATGAGAAAAGAGCACTTAGAGAATATGATACTCAAAAGACGGATAGAAGGAAAGTTGGACAAGGGAAAGCAATGTGTGACATAACTAACAGGCAAGTGTATGACAGAACAGGGTTTGGGAGAAGTAGCACAAGGACGGTATGTATTGGGAGTTACAATGAATAGGAGGAAGTGGAGAGCCATGACCGACTATGTCCTGAAGGAACACGGCACATAAAAGAATAATGAACAAGTATCACAAAGAAAATTGGAAGAAAGTATTGCTGAAAGTTAAAGGAAGCTGTTGAGAGCCATGTTTGTCCATGTCCTTTCAGGACATGGCACACAGATATGAACACAGATATCACCTGAAAATAATTTTGTTTTCTGTATGATTTTACTTGATCACTCACTACATACAGTGTGGCCATAGGAATCATCTTGACATGCTGACTTAGTTTCCCAGTTCAATGCAAATCCTGACTCTTTAGTTCTGATATTGAGCACTCCTACCCTATAAATATACCGTCCTGGGTAAGACAATAAACTACGTCCAACAGCAAGGCTTCTGATCAGGTTTTGAGGAGCGTGGAGCCACCTCTTAATTGCTGGTGTTCCCAGGTCCACCCTGACCTGGGAAAGTAGCACCTGTTAGGGTCCCAGCTATGGGCAAATAGTTAACACCCAAACTTGTGTCAAAATGCTATGAAAGTGTAAAAATAGGTTTTAATTCCAGAAATGCTTTGTAAAAAAAAAAAATTTTTACAAGCAATAATTTTTGAAGGAAAAATTATCGGCAATACTTTAAAAAAAGAATACCAGCAATACAAACAGCTATAAAAAATATTACTAGTTAAACAGCTTGAAAAAAAATATTACTAGCTATAGATTTTTGGAAGGAAAAATATTCTCAGAAATAGATTTTTGAAGAAAAACATATTATCAACAATACATTTTGGAAAAAGAAAAAAAAAATTTACCAGCATTAAAAATTTTATCGGCATTAAATAACCCATTGAGGTTGATATGCTGTAAAACAAACCAAACTAAACCTATAAATATAATAAATTTTATGCTTATTTAACATCTGTCTAAGGATATTAATTTCCATGTGTCGTCTTTTTGTTTCAAATTTTGATGGAAGATTTTGATGGAAGATTGTTATGGAGAGAACAGATTATTAGTGCACTTCTTGCTACATGTTCTAAGCGAAGGAGTTTTCTTTAGGGAGTAGTTGCTTCTGTTACATTGACCATGGTTACTGTTTCCCAAAATACATTTGTTGACTCTTATGGTATACTTAACCTTCCAGGACAACAAGTCTTATATTTGTCATTCTCACAAAACAAAAATATCTTCCTTGTGATAAAGTAGATTAGAAAATGAAGAAGCATCACTGGAAGTAACAATATTTTTTTTTTTTTTTCCAAAGATGGAATCTCTACCTGAGATATTTTTTTCTTGTTTCTTTACTGAACTTTATTTACTAACATTAGAAATCTCATCTGATCTAGGCTCACAGCCGCATCACATTGAAAATCCAGTTCCTATATGATCACTGGTGGGTACCTAGACTGCTTGGGAATACCAGGTGCTGTAAGATTGGATGTGTGGGTGGTGCAATGGATAATGGCTTGGAATTGTTAACCTTTATCTAGCTGGAGGTGAAAATTCTCATTGTAGAATTCTCTCCCTTTGTTGCTCTAGGTGCATTCTGTCACCTCGTGATGGTTGCTATAAATAAACACTTGTCAACTGTTATTTTCAGTATTTTAAGCTGGAAATCGCCTACTAGTACTTTGGAACGAGGCTAAACTTCCATTTTCCGACATCATTTTGTATTCTTCTACATGAGGTGTAATGTCGATTAAACTCATGTTAATTTTTTTTTTATAAACAAAAATAGCTGCATCAACATCCATTGAAGCCTTTATTTAGGCATTTTTTGATTCAGACTCTAATGATTTTCCAGGCTTTACACAAGTGGATATTGATGGTGAAGTAGATGATAACCACTAGTGATGGGGAGGAAAGCAATGATGACCACTAGGTGCTGAACGATGACTATCAGACATGGCTGACTAATTTTATGGAAGCTACTGGCCCCATGCATATACCTGATAGCCTTTCTGAAGTTGAATTATTTTGTATATTTATAAACTACAAAATGACTTTATTTGTCAACAAGACAAATATGATAGGTGAAAGAATGAGTAAACAAATGCTGGTATCTTTTATGTAAACACAAGGAAGCATGTTACTTTTTTGATGAAATAAAAAGCCTTCTTAGGGATTTTGCTTTTTATTGCACCCCAGAACTCCATGAAATGAAAGTTAAAGTATGTTAAATTGTTAACGTATTTTTTATTTTATGTTTCATTTCATGTTTTCAACCTCAAAACATGCGTGCAAAACATAATGCATTACATCAAAATATTATTCATCCATTCTTTTATTAGTATACAAAAATAAAATCTATACACAATACAAAGAAAGTTATAACAATTTTAAAACAGTAGGTGCTCATTTTTTTTTTTTTTTTTTTTGCATCCTCAAAAAAAAAAAATGCTATGGTGGGGTAAACAACTTTAGAAAGAATTTAATGGGGGTAAAGATTGATTGGAAAGCATAGTTCTTATTTCAATTGTTGAATTCACTTATGTGCACATACCCTTGTGCACTGCTCCTCCCTCCAGCTATGGGTTAATTAGTAAGACTTGTATCAATAAAACATTATCCCAAAAACATTCTTACAATCTAGAAATATTTTTTTTTTTGGTTTAAATAACCTGCAAAAGGTTGATAAACCATAGAAAATGAATCCATGTAATACTGATCAGCTACACAGGCATCTCTTTGATTTATTTACATTCTCTGGAATACAAATGTATAGAAACTCTCGTGGACACAAAGTGAGGGACCAGTTTATGCATTGATTGTAATATAGAATTGATCCCCCACTTTATATTGACATAATTTATTTATCAAATTCTAATTAGGTATCAATCTACCTCTTCCTCCAGCTATGGGTTAATTAATAAGACTTGTATTACTAAATAATCTCCATTAAATATTCTTACAATCTAAAAATATTTCTGGCTTTAAATAACCTGTAAATAAGTCATAGAAAGCAAAATCATCAATCAATCAGATCTGATGTAGTTTGAATAGCCAGTCAGTTTATAGATGACCAACCATTTGCTTAACTTTTGTGACTTTATCTTTTAACATTTTGATAGTCTTTTACCAGACTTCTAATATATTCATCTTGCCCAAGTATTATACTCTCCCCAGCTTCCTTTACTTTTAAACTAGTATTTAAAATTGGTTTACAATGGCAACCTTGTGGTACATTGTTGTTGGCTGAAGGATGCAGATAAATTTCTCTCAAAGCTCTCTTGCAGGATAAGTTAAAATATCCTTTGATTTGCAAACTCATCTATTTGATGATGATCCAATGAAAAGCATAACTGTTCTTTTGGAACTTTTAGGAGAATAATTCTATTGTTGCCTGTTTCAATATCTTGAAAGCTTTTTGCCATTTGTCTTTCTTTAATAACTGTTTTTCTATTAGATTCTTTATCCAAATCCATTTTGTTTGTATTCTTGGCTGACCATTATCAGGAACCTGTTCAAATATTTCATTTTCCTTTTATTTTGTTTTCTCTAATACACAATCTCTGTGTACTAACATCTCCTCTTTGCAATCAGATATTTGTTTGTCTTCCATTCCAAGACTCTATGCTCAAAGCCTAACGAAAAAGTCTAACCCTGATCCATGACGACATATGTAATAAATTTATTTTTTTCTTTTTACTTTCCCTATTCTGCTGGCAACATTCCTTCTCCTCTGCTTTACATTTTTGTGAGAACTGTAACTTGCGGTGGCTTAATCCCCCCCCCCCCAGCTATTTTAAATCTACTAGGGAGTGTTCCGCTTTAATTACCTTCTCCTCTTCTACTTCTTTCTGGATCAACATCAGCTTTCAACTTGCGGCTCTTTCCTCTCCGCCATTCGTTTGGGGTGTTCATACTAATCAGAACTGTGCAAGTGATAATACACTTTTGCTTGATGGATACATGGTCACCATCACAATCTACTGCATCTCCAGACAGGAAAGGATGTGTGCTTACAAATGTACCACCCATCTTTGATAAGTATTTTTTATTATATATATATATGCCAATTATTGTCCACAGCCTCATCTGGTCACACTCATTTCTTTTGTACAAGATCCTCTCTCTCATTCTGTGTGTGTGTGTATAATATATATATATATATATATATATATATATGTGTGTGTGTATGTATGTCAATCACTGACTGTTTAGTGGTATCACAGCTCTTCAGTGTGGCTAGACACCTGATTGCTTCAATCTATCTCCTTTCCTCCCTCCTGTGTTCTAATGCAGTGATATTTCATCTTTCTTGCGCATGACTATAAACTACATCTGGCAGTAAGGCCTCTGAATGGGAGATTAAAGGTTTTAGCATGGCACCACCTCTTAATTGCTGTTATTCCCAGTTTGACCCTGACCCGGGGTAGTAGCACCTATTAGTGTCCTAGATATGGGGGGCAAATCGTGACAACCCTCCCCCGACACACCAAAGAAAATCAATTACTATGAAAAAATAAAATAAACATTTTTATAGCAAAATGACCAGCAACATATTTTATCTGTAGTTAGTCATACAATTGTGTTCAAAATATTCAGATTTTGGCATCAAATAACCCATAGATGTTATACTGTGAAACAGTCAGCCAACCAACATGAAAGAACTTCAATGACATTAATCCAAATACCATCCTACATTTTCTTAAATCAAACTGTATTCCAAAATATAACTTCAACAAAACAACAACATAAAACACACATATCACTGCCTCTAGTAATTTAGTCCACACAAACATGTATATGAAGAAAAGCTGAGTATCATCTACCATGTATTCAATTGTGAAAGCAGAATAACATACCATTTTTATTACTAGGTGTATGCTGAATGGTAACATTAAAAATACACAAAGCATTTCTTTACATACACACTTTTACACTATCACATTTTAACGTCCAAAATGTCCCTCATACCTATTTTATATATTATCTATTGTGTTTATACACCTAACATATATCTGACCAATAAGAACTACTGAAAAATCTTAATTCTAATACTCTTTACTTTTCTATGTCTATCTTGATCTCTGAAAAAACCTTAATAAAAGTGAAACATTAAATTGAGATACATTTCCTACTTGTTCATCTTATATATATATATATATATATATATATACACACACACACACACACTCAGTTAGTTTGTAGCTTGACAGGAGCTGAATTTAGATCTGAAATTTTCACTATATGTGATTAATATTCAACACTGAAGTTCATGAAGGGGAGATAATATTTGGGTGGACAAAGTTTTATTTTACTAATTGAAAAATTTTCATTATAAACTGAATAAAACTTTGGCCATTCTGCTATGAATAGCAAAGCCTATAATAGTTAATGGGTTGGCCAAAAAGCTTGTTCAGTAAGTTTTCTAATTAATAATAACAACAAACTTTTTGGTTAAGCTAATAATTATTATAGGCTTTGCTATTCATAGCAGAATGGCCATCCTGGTTGTTATAATCATGTTTCGACCATTGAATCCTCTGGCCTTCATCAGGTGTCTGTTGTACTTGTAGATCTTGGAATTTCAAACCAAACCCTTTGTTCAATCCATAGGGGTAAATTGTTCCATGCTTAGGTGATATTTTGTGTCTGAAGATGATTGCCTGAATATTGCTCAAAATACCTTCATTTTATTTTAAGTTTCATATTGATTTACCCCGCTGTGTGTGTTTGCATATTCAATTTTATTTATTTTTTAATTTACTTACAGAAAAAAGGAAAAAAGTCCTTTCTAATCTCTCTGACTTGTCTCTGTTAAAAAGCAAACAACTGTGTAAAATGAAAGAAGGGGTGTTTGTAGTATGTGGGGAAAGAAGAAAATTGGAGGGGTTCAATTGGCAACATCAGTTTTTTTTTTTTTTTCTTAAAGATACTACCACCCTCTACATCGTTACAAAATTTTCATTTTATTTTTTTGGACTTTGCTTCTAAAGCCATGCACATGTTGGAATTGTTCCTGTAGAATACTTGAGCCATTTTTGAAATTACAATATTTTTTTCTTGTAATTCTTGTCTTGGTTTTCATTATTATGTTTTCTCTTTCCTGTTCAGTTTCAATTTTGCATTCTATATTTGCATTGCCTCTTACTCCATCAATAAAAAACAAAATGAGTGTTTTATTATCCCCCCCCCCCCCGGCCCTCTTATCTTTTACTGTGTCTCTCTCTCTTCATTTTCCTTTGGCTATCCAATATTCTTTTCTCTCTTCCCTTGACTTATTTTTGTTTTTTTTTCTCTTATCACAAGCTCGTAAATTTGATTAATTCTCATACAATACCCTCCAAGGATGAAGCATAACTTCTTTTTCTGTAAAGCTTCTTCTAATTAAATTGTTACATCTTTTTCAAAAGTAAAAAAAAAAAAAAACCCTTGTTTCTTACCATCAAACCCAACCCCCTTTTTTTGTATGCCAGACCATCTCCCTCTATCTCTTTCTCTCCAGCAATCCATCTTCATATCCCCTATGTTCAAATTTTTTTTTAAACTAGGCCCAATCTTAATGCTACTCTCAGACATCCACTTTTGCTGCTACTGTTAATTATTTGAGACTTATTTTATTTAATCAAGCACTTCATTCTTTGTACAAAACCTTTTGCTCAGTATATTTTGTATTCTCTCATTGTTATCCACATGTACCTTTCTCTCCCTTCTTTAAATTCTACAGAAATATTTGAGAGGATGAATTATTTGATCATCTTTTTCTTTTTAGGTTTTATTTTTATGCACACACACACACACACACACACAGTATGTGTGCATATCCTCAAGAATATGCACATTCTCATGTATTTTCTGAATATGTGCAGATATATTTAATCAGTTCATGTACAATCAATAATGAAGTGATTTAGATATGCATTACAGCATACATCCCCCATTTTTATGCAAAAAGATTTTCTTTTGAAACAAAAAAAAACCAAAAAAAACTTGGATTCTTGTACAGTTGTTGTTATACTTCAATTGCCATTGCTACTCGCTTGTGCAGCTTCAAGTTGAAAAAAAAAAGGAAAAAGAAATAATCTTGCTATAGAAAAAAAGCAAAAGTGGAGAACCAGCATAATCATGATTTGAATTTTAAATGTATTTTCAATATAGATAAATTTAGATTAAAATTCCATAACAATGATTTAAGATCTGATTTTTTTTTTGTTTTAACGAAAGAAAAATTGAAAACAAATGAAGTCAAACCTTCTAATAAGAATTGTTCAGAGGCTGACATTGTAGCTTAAGCTGTTCCATATTTCCCAGTTATGTCCATAGTCAGTGTCTGAGCCTATATAAAATGCCAGAGTTTCTGATTTTTCAAGGCAGACTCTTTCCACTTGGAAGTTTTGTACAATGTAACAAACTTTTTCTATATCCACCCTTTTACCCTTGTGCCAGACTAACCAATTTTTAAGAATTATTTCTGGTTATAGATATTTTTTTTGCATGTGACTTTTCTATCAGGTTTGATTTTAATGCTAATATCATGAATAGAGAATGAGTTGAGCGATTTGAAAATGTTGGATTTATTGAAAATTTCCAGGGAAATGGATGTACAGAAAACTGAATTGTAAAGTAGAGTTCAAATTTTGGTCATGTCTAAGGATGACTAGTCTGAATTCAAAACAAAACCATAGAGAAGGCACTAGTGGGAGTGGGGAATGTTTCTATCTTTTCAAAGAACAATCATGGCACTTCACAAATAATATAGAAATGGTAACTGTAGAAACTGCTGACTTTTTTACTTTTTTTTTTTTTTTTTCTTTTTTCAAGAAGTGAAATCCTTCTTGGAATGTGTGGACTTGTGTGAATTTATTACAAATGGATAAAACCTTAACTGTAACATGACAATGTGTGATTGTCAGCAAGAGACCTAGCCCAAGGTGTGGGCTACAAATTAGACATGTCAGAAAAGATATTTTATAGAAATTTAACTGAGTAATGTAGTAACAGAAATTGTGGTACAGAAATTTGAAAGCATATTGGAATAGCAAAAGCTTCTTCCCAGGAGCTAAGTCTTAAGAGATAGGAAAATTTAATTAGTGCTTAATAGCTGTGTATAGCAGTAAATGTTGAACATAACAACCGAAATATGGTTCTATAGACAGATGCTGAGAATACCTTGGAGTGAACATGTCATGTCAATGGAAAAGTTTTTAAGTAAAATGGGAACAAAAGTCAATGAGGGTCTGTAAAGGAGCAACTATTGCTAAAACAACAAAAAGGAAGATGTGGGGAAGCCTCTTTCACTTTCACAAGTTTAATGTATATTACCAATAACTTTTCAGCATCCTCCTTATACATTAAGATCTTGTACATATGAGAATTAATGGATTTGTTTTCAATCTCGCATTTTATTTCAAAATGTTATTTTTAGTGGATGCTAGTGTTTGAAATAGATGCCATGCTTTTGTTTTAAATGGTGTGTATTATGTCTATTGACCTTTACATGCCAGATAACTTAAAGAAAATATACTCTCTGGCAGGGTTCCAACCTGTGCCCACTTTTGATGGAGAAACTGCCATTTGATCTTTTGTGCTTTAAACTAACTACAGAGAGTCTCACAACCTAAGTTTAGATTTTAAAAGTGAAAATACACACTGCTTAAAATAAAATAAAAAAAGTCGCTTTCAAACATTGGTATACACTAAAAAATAACATGTATGTATATATAAAAGGACAGGGTGGTTCTATAGCCTTGGTGCACTACATGCCACAAGGTCCCCAAACAACCCTCTGCAGGTTTTGAATTCAGAGTTGTCCTTCTCTTAGACCAGTTGCCATCCAAGGCTATAGAACCCAGTCTGTCTTGCTATTTTACCCATAGCTGGAGGGTGAAGAGGGTTAATACCTTTTATCAAGAGTATTAGCACGTAAATGAATTTAATGGATTCAACTAGAGATTGAACTCTGCTGTCAGATTCCTCAATCCGAGCCGCTATCCACTACTCCAGATATATATGTATATGAGTACTTACTTTTTTTTTTTTTTTTTTTTTTTTTTTTTATAAATGCACTGGATATTTTTGCAGTTTTCATTGGGATATCATTTCTGATGGCTACAGTATAGGATGTTGAAACCATTTTTACATTTGGGTTCTTATATCAATTTATAAATTTGTATAAGTTTGTATCTTCCACATGTTTGATATTGTCAATTGTTGTGCAAGACATTCTTGTTTTCTACAGACAGTTGGAATTTTTTACTTTTACCAAGAACAACCATTTTTCTTGTAGCCATATTGAGGCGAATGAAGAAAACAGTAACCAGCGAGTAAATTCAAGCTCACTCAGCTGGTATTTCAAACTTGAGTCGTTCCTTCTTGAGTTCTGTCTCCAAATCACACTAACTGCCCGTTCTAGCCGTCAACCGTGAACGTCCCTCGAAGAACTCGCCGACTTGGAAAAAAGTAGTTGTTTTATAGTTGTTCATGTACCCATAATCCCTTGCATCTTCCTGTGATCCCATAATTCATTGCGTCCATGTCCCATAATGCATTGCGTCCTTATTGGATAAAAAATGCGATGCCAGTCCCCCTCATTCTTTTTATGTTATCTGGCCGAGGATGGATTACGGCAGAGCGGTAAGTGCTTTTTTTCTCTCCTCATTTCAACTGCAGTAGCTTTACATGCTAAGCAAACACGGGCCCTTTTTGGCGGGGACAAGGCAAGTCGCGACTAGTTGTGCTCGTCCCAGGTTCTATCTCATGTCCGCCATAGAATCCCCTGATCTCCTGATCACACAGATGACAGTGAGGATCACGGTTTTTGTTCCGGTGCTCCTCCGAGAGGGGGATTGGTTGAACTTCTTCATCAGAGGAGCTCTAGACAGACACGTCGATCTATTGGCAAACTACCACTATCGGAGTGATTGGTTGTTGAATCCAACTCTATGTATATTGGCTGTTCACTATCCTCCGTGTCTTCTTCGTCAGTTGTAGGATTTGAGCCAAAAATGGCAAGAGATCTCTAACATGACGAGGTGTTCCATCGACCAAGACTGACTGCTGACTCACCACCTCGGTCACACGTCCGGTTCCAAATTTGGTCGTGCATTTACCACGTGGAGTCTTAACCCAGACAATGTCCCCTTCCTTGTATTCCCCAAGAGGTTATTTGTGATTCAGGCGGGGCGTCGGCGTCGATGCCTCTCACCCGGACGTGGTATGTGTGCAGTACATCAGCGGTGCCGTGGAAGGTGAAAGGTTGTCCTTAGGTGTGACGTTATGCCAGTAAACCGCTTCCAAGACTGAACAATTTTTTCTGGCCGCTATGGTTTTGACGCTTCTGTGGTTGCGTTCCACAATGCCATTTCCAGACAGCACGATAAGCGCACGGAACCTCAAATGCACGCCCAGCTGTTCACAAATTCCCTAAATTGTCTGCAAGTGAACGTGGTGTCATTGTCAGTCAGTATTTCGTCGGCGGGCCTCGTTAAGTGAAGACTGTCTCTAGCTGAATTAATGACACCAAAAAGAGTCTTGCCGTCTCAGTGGCCGCCATACTGCAAAACGGGAGGGACCACAGTCAATGAGCGTGAAAAATGGCTACCATTGCAATGGGTTACGTCCATTGCTAACCTGCTCCAGTTTTTTCTCACACTCAAATTTCCTTTCTTCCAATGCACTGGTGCTGGATCGATCGATTGGCAGGATTCACAGGTTCTAACGACAGATTTCACCAGTTCTTTAGACACCGTTGGATCTACAGTCCTAGCAAAAGTACATTGTTCTTTTAACACCTGGGTGCCCACTCTGCTGGTGGATGTGGGTCACCTGACGTTTTGCTCAACTGGACCGTTGCAGTGACACAACTCACTTGCACGGTTCTCCCTCCTTTCTTGTGCATCTCCAACCAAGCGTTGCGGCACTCCAGTGAGGCTGTCAGAGCGGTTCTGACAAAGACTTCACCAACGTCACAGTCATAGTTTGCGTACTCCTCCACCAAAGCTTTTGGCAGTGTCTCTAAGCGCCGCCTCATCAGCATTTCACCCGCTGCCTTATTGTTCATATATGCGTCCTTCCTGTCAGGGTGTCAGACACCCACCGATGCACACATGCTGAATCGGTGACCACATACATAACTGGTGCCTGCCACTGCAGGGCAAAGATTCCGCAGTTGATTACCGCATCAAGCTCAGCAAGATTAATGTGTTTGGCATCATTGGTTGACGCAACCAGCAAGCATCTTCCACGGCAGCTCCCATTCACCTCTAGTGCTACTCCCGTGGCCACGGAGCTTGCATCCACCCAAACTGTCATTTCATTGCCGTTCACACCAGTCTCCGCCCGACAGGATCTGATTCCCGCACTCTGGCCACTGTTTCCTCAGCATCAGTTCCAAGAGTGGGCATCCTTTATCTCGTCGTCCCATCCTTTTGGTTAGTGTACTTGCATAACGCTTAATAAATGCAGTTGCCACCCTAAGCCAACCGCACACAGGAAATGACCCCACAAGTTTCCCGCACATATTTGAACTTGCATTTGGTCAACTTTTTGAGCAATTTCTGGAACCTGACCTCCCCTTCCATCGAAGGAGTTGCTTTCTTCCCAGACTTGCAGACCCAGGACCTTAGTTCCGTCTCTCAATCGCTCCGGATCTTTACAGACTAGCCCGTAATCTGCAAAGTGCTGTCTTATATATATGGCGCTGCAGAAACTAGGCCTTCATTTATGAAGATATCGTTGGCGTATGTGCGTTGCACTCTTAATGTCCTGATCCTGGGACGTTATCATGTCGATCACTGACTTCATGACAAGTGGTGCCACATTCAGGCCAAAACCAAACGTCAGAAGGCAAAACCCGCTTGCCCTTAATGGACCACTGTTTGAAACGGCCATAGCGATTTATCAATGTGAATCTGTAGGTGAGGCATTTCTCAAATCCAACAGCGTCGTCAGCTCCTGGTGAAATGCGCCATTCTCGTAATTTCTGCGACACACCTCTCGTCAGCAATCCTGAATGCGTCTACAAAGCCGTTCAACTCCCGATAGTCAAGTACCAGTCGGACCTTCTGTTTGTGTTCTTGTCGACCGCCATTGGGAATTAATCCCTTGGGTGGGCCAAGCTCTTTCTCAGGATATGGCAGTAGCCATCCGTCACCGCTGCCACCGTGCTAGTTCTTCATCATTATGCATCCGGACGTGGCCAGGTACTGTGTACTCCTGTACTTTATTGACCAACTTGCTGGGTGAATAACCACTCGCCCACTTCCACAATGCAGTCCACGTTTTGTGCTCGGGTTAAACGTCACTCTAAAGTCAGGCTTGTTGATAACAATGGCAACACATGTGATCAGGTTTCGAAACGAGCTTCGCCTGATTTAGTCAAGTAGACACCTCGAGCACTTTGATTGCATCAATCCCGGAGAAGAAGATCGAATCCCAGCAACTGCCCTTCCACGACCAGAACCTCAACAGTCACGGGCTGAATATGCTCGACGAAAATTAATTTACCCGTATCCACGGCTTTCAGGGTCTTCCGTCGGCAGTCAACACTCCCACCTCTTCCTGCCTCCAGCAGCGACACACAGTCTTGCTCACCAGCGTCTGAGAGCATCCTGAATCCACTAGAGCTGTGCACTCTACTCCATCTACAAATACTTGTACGTGGGTAACTTCCGGTTTTTTACTTGCTCGGGAGAAGGCTGGTGTGACGCCTTCTCCCCTTAGGCGTTTCCCTGGCATTCTGAGGAAATGTGTCCAATATTTACACACGAACACCGCTTGTCGCGACCAGACCTCTGCGTTCTGTTTGACCTCTCCCCGACGTCCTTGTGTACAATATGTAGCCATATGGTTGGGTCCAGAGCACTTGTAGCAGGTAATCGTTCTGCTAACAGGTTTGGCAGGGGAACCTCAGCTTGAGCGTTAGCTTATACGGATGCGGCGGCCAATACCTGGCACCCTATATCATCCGTCATAATAGCCCTTGCTCGGGTCAGAATCTGTTCTAGATTCATGTCGTCCATCCTGGAAGAAGCTTTGAGAAGCTGCCTAACATGATGTGGCAGTCCTGACACAAATGCACATGCCATCCACCCGATCAGGTAGCGGTTCTCCTACTAGCAGCGTAAACGATGCATTTCAGCCAGGAATTCATCCACAGTTTCCCCAGGGCGAAGACGCCCGTCCATAAATTGGTCGAACGCATTAAATCTGTCAGTTGAGATGCAGTCATGAAGGGCCCGTTTAATTTGTTCCGTCTGCCCTCTGCTCTCCACTGAGTTGTCTATATACAGCAAGGGCACCGCCCGGCCGTAAAGGCAAGATGCGCCGATCTTGTCCATGGCACAAAAGTTCGCAGACCAATTCCACATTTTCTATCCATTCAACAATGGGCATATCCGTTTGGCAGCCGCTGAATTCTGGAATCAAACGGACGTCAAAAGACCTTGCCTTCCATTTTGAAGAATCAATATGCGAAATAGCTTGACAAGGTAATGAAAAAAACAGTAACCAGCGAGTAAATTCAAGCTCACTCAGCTGGTATTTCAAACTTGAGTCGTTCCTTCTTGAGTTCTGTCTCCAAATCACACTAACTGCCCGTTCTAGCCGTCAACCGTGAACGTCCCTCTCAAGAACTTCCCGACTTGGAAAAAAGTAGTTGTTTTATAGTTGTTCATGTACCCATAATCCCTTGCATCTTCCTGTGATCCCATAATTCATTGTCCATGTCCCATAATGCATTGCGTCCTTATTGGATAAAAATGCGATGCCAGTCCCCCTCATTCTTTTTATGTTATCTGGCCGAGGATGGATTACGGCAGAAAGGGTAAGTGCTTTTTTTCTCCCTCATTTCAACTGCAGTAGCTTTACATGCTAAGCAAATACGGGCCCTTTTTGGCGGGGACAAAATAAGTCCGACTAGTTGTGCAGACATCCCAGGTTCTGTCTCATGTCCGCCACACATATGCATTGAACAGTCACTCAATTTACAAGAAAATTTCCTGCATGAAAAGAAAATCTGATTTATACTATTGACATTGTTCGGGCTATTTTCCTCCTCTTTATTGTCATATTCATGATGTTTCGGCTGTTGTATATTCTGGCCTTCTTCAAGTGACATATGTTGGAATTTTGAACCAAACCCTTTATTTCATCCACGGGGGTAGATTGTTCTAGTTCCACATGTCCTACCTTGTTCGGATATCTCTGTTTCAGTTATTTCCCTTTTAACAACCCAACTTTCCAAGTTTTTGTTCTCTCTACTGTGACGAGGTATTGAACTTGTATCTCTTTCAGTCAAGTCACTTGATTACTTCAACCAATGATTTTTATCCACTGGGTCCTGTGTCTAAATATGACAATGAAGTCAATAGTCTGAATAGTGTAAATAGTTACAATAAAGTTAGTAAAATAGAACAAATACCTGCTTGTTAAGCAAAGCTCATTATCTGTGCACTGATTCTGGAATGTTCTAGCTTAGAGCCGATTCCATAGTGGGTTCATTCTTCACTTAGTAACTGTTATGGTATGTGGCTGATATAGCCAGTTATTAAAATACAATTATTAGTTAGGATGCTATGTTTTGAACCACCATCATTTACCTACCTTGTGGACTTTCAGAATACATCTGTTTGCTCCTGGTTGAATATTTGTGACAGGAAATGCTATATAACATTTCAGTAAGCTGAATACTTTCTTTGATTTCTTGGTCAATTTTGGGCAAATTTTCAAAAGTTGGAATGATTTCCAAAAATAGGCAGGTAGATGGAGAAATAAAAATGGTTTGGCAATATGAAACCATTTTAGAGCAGTCAATCTGCCATGAAACAAATTCACAGCTAATAATTCTTTTACTTTCTTGTTTTGTAACTTTTATTGCCACATGTATTATGGATGGAGATAAATATAAAATATGCATACACAATTTCATAGGTAATTGCACATGTCTCTTAAGCCATTATCATGTGTAAACCCACCTTTTATTGGTAAAAAGAAATCTGAATGTTGTCCTGTTATATATATATATATATATATATATATATATTATTGTGTGTATAATAGCTTTAACATTTTCATCAAATATTCTCTGGAAATGTCTCTCCTGATAATAAATTGTTTGTTTGACATCCCTTCTCCATTATTTATTTTATTTTTCTCTCTGCCATTTATGATGTAAACCTATGTGAAAGATGTTTTTCTAAACAAGGAATTTCTCAGCCATTCACTCACTGTTTGTCAAAGATTGCAAAATCAGGCTGTTATCAACTATTTAATTGATGCATAGCTTTAGGGTGTGAGTGATATGCTGAGGAGGTGCTGATAAGCCAAGAAGAGATTCGAAATGTTTGGTCAGATTTTTGTGGGTGACTTAGCTGAATTCTGATGTGAGATTTTTACTTTTTAATGTTACATTCATGTGATCAATGAAGAATTTGGTTAAGTGTATTGACAAAGAAAGATTGTTGAAAATAAAGTTACAGTTAGGATACAGATTTATTGATGTATAAGTATATTTAAGTACATACTCTATTAATATTTATATAGTATGTTTTTAAATAATAAAGATTGGACCCTGTTTTTCAATGGGTTATATATAAATCTGTGTTGCTCTGTATACTGAAGGCAATAGAGAACCAATTCCCCATTCCCCACTCTTCCACAATCATAGTAATGTCCACATAAATATGGATGGCTGTAAAAACCCATGGCTGCCTACTTCCTGAAAAGACCTGAAACTTAGAGAAAGACAGACTTGTATGTAATCTAGTCTCCATATTGCTCTCTCTCTCTCTCTATCTATCTATCTATATATATATATATATATATATATATATATTAATAAGTGCATGTGTGTCATGAAAGACACAGAACAGAGTAACCCAAATTAGGCTTCATTCCATACAATAAAATATTACAACAAAACTACTTATAAACAGGCACAGTTCATTTTTGACAAGAGGTGGGGGAGTCGGAATGTTTGCAACAATCTCTCTTACTTCTAGAAATAGAAGCAGTTAGTCAATCAATATTAAAGAAAGATTCTAGCA
>CAHIKZ030000758.1:762500-765000 GCA_903632075.3 Acanthosepion pharaonis
AGGCAAGACTTATAGCATTTTACACTAGTCTTATATTAGCATGTTGTGGTTTACTTTTCCCCCCAAAAAATTAAAGATTTAAGGGTATGTAGTAGCAGTGATTGATTGTAGGAGTTTTCTGTCATCAGAACAAAGACCAATCCACAGATATTCAAAGGACTGGAACCAATATGTCGAAAGTTCAAAGTCGTAAAGGATATGTGAGAAATGGAACATTGGCATTGTGGCATTCTGAAGAGTTTCTTTCTCTTAATGAAAATATCAAAAAAAAAAAAAAAAAAAGCTCAAGTTGCTCACACAGATTCTGACAATAGAATCAAATAAAAACAGATTTATTTCTTTGATCAAAAAGACAAGTAGAGACTTGCTAAAATCTATTTTACTCTATTCCACAACTACAATCACTATTCTAAATATACATATGAATATAGATAAATTATTTTTTTGTAAATATACAGAAAAGCTTTGTGTGTATAAAACAAAGTTCTCCAGTCAGTGGCATGTTTATCTAAAAATAAATGTGTCTAAATTCATCTTCATATCTGCTGTACACCAATGACTTCGGGGTAAAGTCTTTGACCCGATACCAAATCAGTTGGGTTTCGATCCCAGCTTGAGGCAATCGGATGTCTATCCAAACTGATGAGCTATGAAACAGTCTGTCTGTGGATGACATTATATACACACTTAAGGTGTGCTATATTTATGGGATAAAGTGCTCAATATAAGAGATAGTGTGTTTAAATATAAAAGTGAACATTGAAGCCACTTAGAGGCTTATGGCTGTTTCATGCTAGATGCAATCAGGCCACCCCAACAATTGCTGAATGCTGGGAATAATCCCTCCAGAGATTCAGTCACCTCAAAACTCACAACCACACACACTTGTGTGTCTCTTTAACCTCATAGTTTGCATGACTTTCCAGTTAGCCTTGGAGTGAGTGTTCTTACATTTTAAAAACCTTAACAATTTTATTTCTGTATAAATACTTTTTGCAAAATAAAGTATTTTATTTGCAAAAAGTATTTATAAGCAGAAGTAAAAATATTGTTAGATTTTTAAAATGTAAGAACACTCACTTTCTACAGGCTAACTGAAAGTCAAGGCAAACTATGGATGGAGGCTATTAAGATACACATGCACACACACACATAAGTGTATGTGTTTTGAGGTGACTTCTTTCTAATATTAACCCTGGAGAGATTATTCCAGCATTCAGCACTGTTGGGAAGTGCCTGAAAACTGTATTATGGATTTGACCTGAGTGGAAATTGTGTAACCTGTTGATGGTTGTGCTAGGACTGTCAAAAGAAAATCTGGCCAAGGCTTTGAGTATATTGGCCTTGTTCAAACATTGATCATGCCAGTTTATTTATTCTAGCCCAGAAATTCTAATAAGTAGTATTAAAGAAGTTTTATTGTCTTGTTTTTATGATGTGCAGATTTTTTTAAAAATTTTTATACTATTTCCCAAAATGTCACATCAATGAAAAATTGTTTGCCTCTTCTGAACCAAAATTTATTTGGAATCTGTTGTTTAAATTTTATACATGAATGATTATGAATTTTTTGTTACATATTCTTGTTTCTTATATATAATGAACTGCATAAATTCCCCTTGGATGATTCTGAAAGTCTTCATTATTCTTGGAAGTTTAATTTGCATAAATAGTACATCATCAATTTGTGATAAAAAAAAAAAAAAAAAAACACAAAGAAAAAAAACTAGTGAAGAATTAACCTCTTGAATTCAATATTTACAATTAAAATATTTTAATTTATTTGATGTAACCTAATTCCTTATTTCTTTATTTCTTTTCAGGTATAACCATCCTGACCTTAATTGACAAGCTCCATGACAAGAAAGAACCGTTCAATTTAAAATCTCTCAATGTTAGGTAAGACCATGTTTCTCACTGTTATCAGAAAGTTTGGAAATAAAGCCTTAAAAAAAAAAAAAATTGCCATTACTTGAATTGTTTACCCAAATAACTCCTGAAGTTTTGGAATGCAAAATTTGTTATCCATTATAAGGATCACAAAGCAATTATGAAATTAACATAACTGAACACTATTGGCACGTTTATTGTCAGTCTCTGTGCGTATAAGTGCCAGACATGCATGTTTCTGTTGCAATATCACTGCACATGCAAATCGGTAACTTTCTGATAGCACTTTGTATATTTATTTAGAATTTGTTGCCATATTTTATGTGTAGAATGTGTAGTGGGGGTTGCTGTGACAGACAAAGCAATGTTGGATGGCTGTAAAGAAATTACTAGTTAGCAATACAATAGTTAGCAGTCTTGCACATGAAATATAGAATGACTTGTTTTACATCTGTTGTGAAGGGGTTGGTTGAATCTGTGGCCATTAGTTTGTATATACTTCAAAACCTCATCTATTCAGACAGATTATATTCTGGAAGAAGGCCCTCGAATAAATAGGCTGAAATGTGGTAACACTAAAAGCCACAAGATGACTGATTTATACAATCTT
>CAHIKZ030000758.1:777500-822500 GCA_903632075.3 Acanthosepion pharaonis
TTGTCTTTTGACTTGTTTTGTCTTTTGACTTGTTTTGTCTTTTGACTTGTTTTGTCTTTTGACTTGTTTTGTCTTTTGACTTGTTTTGTCTTTTGACTTGTTTTGTCTTTTGACTTGTTTTGTCTTTTGACTTGTTTTGTCTTTTGACTTGTTTTGTCTTTTGACTTGTTTTGTCTTTTGACTTGTTTTGTCTTTTGACTTGTTTTGTCTTTTGACTTGTTTTGTCTTTTGACAATGTGAATATTATTTTGGATAGGAAAAGACTGGTGGACATTGAAAATTAGAGTAGAAACTAAAGATGATGTTTCAGTTAATATATCAGTATCCAATCCAAAGTTAGTGACTTATCAGATAATGAAGTAATGTTAATAGTGAAATATCTTCATATGCAAAAATGACACTAAGCCACAAAAACAAAATAGAGGAACGGGACAAACATCTATGGGGAAAATGGGTAACAGGGATATTTAATGAGAAAATCTAAATACTAGAGATTATATCAAAAGGCTAGTTGTTTGAATTTGTAGATGATTTAAAATAACTAAAAAAAAAAAATTCATGTAGTTGAGTTTTACATGTTTCTCGTTGCATCCAAAACTGGTACCAAGTGAAAGGCCAGGATCTTGATTGATTTATTTTAATGTCTTCCATTTATTTTGAACTGGAATTATCCTAATACTCAGATCTGTTCAGATTAATGCCATTGTCTCTGTCGTTTAAGTCACCTGTACAAAATTAATCATTTCTGTCTGATTTTCAAACATGAGAAAATATCACTGTACTACTAATCTGACTAATATCCTTAGTAGCTATTAACCACTTTGAATAAATGACGATAGAATTATGAGCGCATGCTGAAAAGTTCTCGGTTTGATCACATGACGAAATGTTAATTCCAAAAGGAGATTTTCAACACACTCTGGTCTGGTCTTATAACTTTAAAAATTGGTGAAGCATAATCTTTACAAAAAACTGAGCACGAGACCTAAAATAATAATCTGAACATTTTTAAATTTTTGGCTGTGGTACCATACCCCCCCCCCCGGACTAATTTACATAATTGCTGAATGTGAATTATTTTCAGTCAATTTTGTTTCCTACTTTCACTACTCCACCCTCAAAATAGAATATGCTTTCCTTCAAATCCTTTTTATTCCACTCCATTCTTTTTCTAATAAGTAAATTTTTACTTTCAGTGCTTATGGGAATACAATATTCATTTTTATTTTTATTTTTTGTCAGGAGCAAAAAAAAAATAAAAAAATTTTAACATCTATTTCAATTCAGTTTCTTTGCAAATAATCTACAAAAAAAAAAAAAAAAAAAACTTCTAAAGTCTTGTCCATCAAATTTGCTAATTGATGTGAGGATTTGTTTGCAGGAATGTACATAATAAAAAAAAAAAAAGTCCCAAAGCCTTTTAGCCTTATTTTCATATCACCAAGACTTGTTAAACAATATCCAAATTGAGGAACATTTGTGGATATTTTTAATGTGTAATTTTATTTTATTTTTGAAAGATTTTAATAAGAATTACATTGTGCTTGATGGCTAAAAACTGGCTAAAATTGGCAATTTAAAAAAAAAAAACTCCTTTCAATCAATTTAAATTAGTTTTGAAACAGAGCAAAATATTTTGCTTATTGGTGGTATTAAATTTAATCTGTTAACTTGAAATTAAAACTAAAATGAAAGCTTAAAGAAAGATTTTTTGTTTTAAACAATTTATTTGAAACTTTGTTTCTTTGGAGATACCTACTCAGATGTCAACAGAAACAAATTTAACTGTGAAAATTCAAGGAACTTCAAATTTTAACGTCAAACTGCAACAATAATATACGCCTAAAAGTTATTTTGCAAATAAACTTTATTTAAGCCCTTAATTTGGCATAATATATATTAGTATACAATCTCCATGGTTTGTTTATGTTTTGGTACAAACTTTATAAAAAATACCCTTAATGCTTTCTTCACATAAACTCTGGAGATATGGGATACTACGACTCCCTAACTATAAAATTTATTGAATAGTAAGCAGAGTGGACCCATAAACTCATAAATTACCTGATAGAAAAAGATGTTTCTTTTATATATATATATATATATATATATATATATATGTGTGTGTGTGTGTGTATATATTGGATATTATTATTATCGTCTCAATTTGACAATAAATTTTAAATTAAGTTCTTTGAATTTTCAATGTTAAATTTGTTTCTTTTTTTTTATAGATGATACTTTTATTAGACTGGGATTTTGCCCACTTTTAGAATAAGATGCTGGATTTCTGTCTGCTGGGGTTTTGTCCACTTTTGGAATAAGAGGCTAGATTTCTGTCTGCTGGGGTTTTGTCCACTGTGTTTTTTTTTTTTTGTCATGGATTCATTTTATCCACTCTTCATAATGCAGCTGTGTAGAAAGACAAGTATTTTAGAACTTAATTGCTGTTAGACTGTGACATAATGGTGGAA
The DNA here is from genome assembly GCA_903632075.3 of Acanthosepion pharaonis. Lineage (NCBI taxonomy): Eukaryota > Metazoa > Mollusca > Cephalopoda > Sepiida > Sepiidae > Acanthosepion > Acanthosepion pharaonis. Next base: position 779,975 of record CAHIKZ030000758.1, read on the forward strand.
ATAAACAAAATATTGGTACTATCTACGCTTTTATCAGCTGGAGTGGTTACAATGAAACAATATAGCGAAGCATATGTTCAGATAATATGGCTTCAATCCATTTCTATAGGAAAAAAAAAGCATTTCACAGAGGGCAATACATATTTCATTTTTATGTCATGACACACATGGAAGGAACGATCACATAGTTTATAGTCTATCAATGGCAATTACCGTATCTAATGACATAAGATCAACACCATGTTTATATTCAAACCAATCTACCAATTTTGCACGTAAGACCAAATTGGCAATTTTTACTTTTATGCCTGACATTTATTCTAACAAAAGGGTTTATCAAATACACATGTCGGATATTGTATCTCTGTGGAAACCGGGTACTGCAAGTCAAAAAGTAAAATCTGCCAATAAATTTTGAATAGGAATTGTTCCAACACTGCTTAAGTTGGAAATTGTTCCTTCCATGCATTGCAGTTGTTTTTAGGCTAATTGCAGTGCCTTCTGATTTTCCAAAGGCAATTAAGACAAAATAGTCTTTTTGTTTGTAGAGATTTGCTCAAGGCTTTTACTATTGTTTGTCTTCATTCATTGACTTTCTGAAAATTTGCATAACATTGCTTTTGATTCAACTCTAGGAAATCTAGACCGGCTCAAGTGCTCTTAACAACGGGGTGTCAATGGGCACCCAGTGTTGTGTAGCCAACTTTATATGCCCATCAATCTGTCTGTCTTTTTGTTTTCCACAAGTAATCTCTCTCTCTCTTTCTCTCTATTGTTTTGTTGAATTCACAAAAAAAGTCAGAACAAAATTGTTAGACAATTACACCCAGAAAATTACTTTTTTTTTTTCTTTCTTTTTTTTTTTTCTTTTTTAATTCAAAATATGCCAGATTAGCTTCAGTAAGTTATTTGGTTTAATTTCTGGATTTTCTAAAATTTGGTTTTATGTGTGCGCATGCTCACACACTTTGACAGTGTTTTGAAAAATGAAAACATTTTATAAAACATACATGCAACAAACTATTTCTTATTTAACAGTTAAAATATGTAATCCTTGAGAATGTCTAAATGTATAGCTGAAAGCGCTCAGATAAAAAGAACATTCAAACAGTTTTTATATAATTTATCATCTGAAAAAGAAATTATTAGATTGCATGAGAAATTGTATAAAAAAAAAACTAAATAAAAGCACCTTGTCTGTCATATTCAATGAAATGTGCATGAAAGAAGGATTGCTGCCTAAATACGCACATATATATATATATTATGGGATGTGCTGTCAAGGTAAGCAATGCTTACGCTGAATGAAATAGATCAGCAGCTACATTTTCGTTGTGGCACAATATGCACCTAATTACAAACTGCCTACCCTGAGTAATTACTGACAGTACATGCCAGATATATATATATATATATATATATATATAAGCTTAAGTATTAAAAAAATAGTGTTTTTATATATATATATATATATAACACACACACACATATATATATATATATTTTTTTTTTTTTTTTCAGTGTATGTAATTTAGTGCTGAACATAATGCATTTTATTATTACTTGACATCACTAATTTATTCACGAAAGTTCTAGTAGATGAAACATTACAATGTGCAACTGCGTCTACCAACATGCTTCAATTCCACCTCCACCTATCAAACCTAATATTCTCATAAACTACTACACGTATGTACAATGAAAGTTCCATTTTAAACCCACAATGATCTCTCTCATATGTTATTTTTAGTGGATACTCGTGTTTAAAATAGGCACTCAGATTTTATTTTCAACAGTTTGTACTATGTCTACAGGCCTGTGCACTGAAAAAATATTAAAGAAAATGTGCTCTCCAGTAGGGTTTGAACCTGCCACCCCCTTGTAGGAGAAACCATTGTTTTATCCGCTGTCCTTTAGACCACTCAACTGGGTTTGAAGTAATAAAAATGTCTGAAATAATTTAATTCTTGTCTCTAGAGATTCACCAAAAAATAAAAAATAAAAGCATTCATGACAAAAATGCCCCAAACCTGATAAAAAAAAAGTTTCATAGTCTTTATTAAGAGGAAAGACCAAAGAATTTTTTGATTAATAAATATTTTTGAATCCTTTTCAGAATCATCAAAATTTTGGTTAAATGATTTTTCCTATGTCAGTATGTAGCTATAAATTAATATAGGACATTTTAGTGTCTTTTTTGCAGTGAAAAACACCTTATTTTGGAAATTCTTGCAAAAATCAAATAATTGTAGGATTTTAATTAAACTTTTAGGACTTATTCAGACAAATCTTTCATTTTAGAAATTTTTTTTTTTTTATTTTCTATATCTGTTACCGGCCCCTATTTAATTTTATGAATTTTTGAGAAATTCATTTTTGTACAGTTTAATGTTTCTATTAGATTTAAGATGTCCTTGGTGAATTTAAATCCTCATTATTTTATTATATATATATATATATATATATATATTTTTATAAAACAGAGCTCATTTACTGAAAATCTGTAGAATTAAAAATGCAAGCTTTTAATTACTTTTATAAGATGCATTATAGAACACTATTGTCTTTTAAGAAAAACATTTTCAATGAATAGTAAAAACTATATTTACTAATCATAAATGGAAAAGCTTACTACAATTCAGCATTTAAAAAAAAAAAAATTGGAACTTTTCATGGCAATATGTGCTGTTGTGTATTTTTTTTTTTTTTTTTTTTTTTTTTCGTGGCCTTCAAAGTCAAATGTGGGTTTAGAAATAATACAAGTCAAAAGAGTTGTCAGCTGGCCGGCTGAGTATGATTGAGCATGGGAGATAAAAAAAAAAGAAAAAAAATTCACTAAAAGTCCTGTAGACGAAAAAATAATTTTGTCTTTTTTTCTTTTAATAATTTCCCTTTTTTTTAGTTGATATTTTATTTTAACTTTACAAATATCTTTCTAGCCACACGCCATTGTTTGTGTTTATTTGGTCTTGGATGGGCAATTGACAAAATACAATTTAATTTTCAAAGATTTTATTGAAAAGAATAAAAATAGAATTTAACTCCAGATTCTACAATACTTTTCAATGCATAAAAGTTATTTTTTTTTATCTGTAAATTTTATGTTAATAAGACAAAACTTCAGTTGCCATATAAACTGCGAAACGTGTAAGAAACAAAGAAGTTTTATGGAAACAAAAGACACAAAGAGTTGGACATTCTGGGATAAATAATGAGGAAAGACAGCTTGGAGAATTTGATATAAGAGGGATGGAGAGGTGAGAATGGCAAGTAGTTAGCCCAACAATGACAGAACAGGGCGTGGGAGGTATTGTAAAGTAAAGAATTAATAAGATCTACAAAGGATAAATTATGGTGAGTTGTGATTGCCCACATGCTTTCATTAACAACATTTTTATTTTTTTATTTTTTTTTCATTTAAAATATACTAGACCACCCATAAACCCATTGGGTTTCTTTTGAAAGCAGTTCATAATACAAAATGATGAGGTAACAATATTGTCAATTTTATTAGACCTTTTAAAGATGGAAAAAGAAGGTTTATTGTTCCACTGGGCTTCATAGTTAACACATTGTGGGAAAATTTGGAGTAATAATTTCAAATGGATGTAGACTTTTTCAAATAAGTATATATTTTATTATATATACTTGTTTCTTGGCTTTTATTTCAAAATAAAATTTCAGCAGCAAATCGACGTGCATCAGTTTATCAAGTCATGACATGTATAGCCTCATCACTGTTCAAGTAGTTTATAAAAAAAAAAGTTCTAATGTAGTGAATTGTATGTTATATCTATTTCAATAATCTTAATGTATTATGTATATTTATTATTTTTCACACACATAAGAGTTGGAATATAATATGCAAGAGTTTTTTATATACATGGATTGATATAAGAATGTATGGAAAGCAAATACTGAATTTGCTATTAAAAATGCTGTAAAAACAGAAAAATGGCTCTAGCTCAAAATCACTTGCTGAATTTTAAATAAATTTGACACTGCATTCTACATAGGTTCAAGGTGCAATATGCTCCTAAGTTAGTTGGGGTATTATGTACTTTTTAAGCTGTATCTCAAGAATGAACACACACACACACACACACACACACACACACACACACACACAGATTAGAGGTTTAGTATTATATATAGATTGTAGATTTACACAATGTATATTATTCCTAAATACATGACTTTGCATGCCCAGAATAGATTAATTCTAAAAATTAAAGGCAGAGGTGGGGCAAAAGCCTTTGATGTAGTAATTGATAAATGTTTTTGTGAGTGTCTCATCACCAATTTCAATTTATGCATTTGGTAAAGTTATTTTTCCGAGCATATGAAATAGTTTATTTTATATTTTTTTTTATTTATTTATTTATTTATTTATTTTTTTTTTTTAAGAAAAATGTGTTAATTTGGTATCTTGAAATTAATTTTCTACAACTGGTGTACTCTGGAAAAAAAAAAAAATATATATATATATATATATATATATACAAGTAAAATTTAATGTTGTCCTGTCCCAGAAGCTCTTGAAAAAATCTGATTTTTGGTTATTTGGGAAGTAAATAGAGCCAAGGACTTTTCAACACCTGGCTAGATGTGTGTACGGCTTGGGCCAGGAAACAGGATTGACTGAAAAAAGGCCTCAAATTTAAATATATTTGATGACCAAGAAGCAACTTTGTCATGTACCCACAAATTTTAAGAACTCAGTGAGGATCATGCTCACGTGCAGTATTTTTATGACCGTTGTGCAGGAACAATTACTTTCTGAGGTGTTTTTTTTTTTTTTTTTTTTTTTTTTTTTTTTAAGAATTGTGTTCAAAAAAAAATATGTATGCATAAATATTTTCCTCCTCCTCTTCAGTATATATGGGTTTATATTTTTACATTGGTTTTAATGTTAAAATTAATTTTGTGTCTTCAGCGGATTATTACTTATATCTTACTTATTATAAAATATAGATTGTGTGTGTGTGTCTGTAATTTTTATATATTGGATCGGATTTCTACATTTTTCAAACTGATTTCAACAAAACTTCACAGGACTACATAAAATTACCTTGTGGTGGTTCTAACAGCGCCAAAAATGGGAAAAATATAATTGTTTTTGTACAAAATCAATTTGAAAACACGATTAAGAGACATTGTGAAAATGGAAGGGGGACAACTCACATCGGGTTGTGTGTGTGGGTTCCTTTAAATATGGGAGCGGATTTCCTATATTTTTCAGCCGATAAAACAAAACTTCTTTTTTTTTTTTTTTTTTTTTTTTTTTTTTTTAGCAAATAGTGTTTCTTATTCTCTTGCACACTTTTTTCTTTATTTTTAACATTCAGAATGCTTTAAAAATTCCATTTACAAGACAATTATTTATAATAAAATTCTATTCAATCGGGAGACTCATAACGATTGAAAACCATGTTTTTGTTTGGGTTTGACCAATTCGTAAAAAACAAAACAAAAAAAAAACTAATTAAGACATGCGTGTCTGTCAACCATAAACAATAATCTTTATCAATTTTATTTTTCAGTCTTTATGATGGTGGATACTTGATCTATCTCTTACTGTTATATCTCCGCGCAACGCCGGGCTCTACTGCTAGTTCTTAATATATCTCACTTGATTGTATGGATAATTCGTTTTCTCCTCAAATATTAGAATTTCATAAACATTGAAAATTCATGAACAGAAATCTCAGAACAAATAGATAATATGAATGAAATTTCAGTAATATCCATTGTCTTATTTGACAATATTTTTTTTCTTTAACATCAATTCCTTGGTAAAAATAGAAGTTGTAACCCATGAACCACAGTAAGCCCTTGTTAAAGTTTTCGACGTGTAAAGAATTAATCTTGATTGAATTGAAAGATGAGTACACACATTTCTAAGATCTCATTTATCAAACTCTTACAGCTGAAACATTCTTAGTTTCCTAACTACTCAATCCTTATTTACACCAATTACTATAATTATTTTTCCATCCTCCTTTTGACGGATCCTTCAAGATCTTCCTTTCCAATTTCGCTCTTCCTTCTGTGAATTCTACTGTTGGTTTCCCCACTCAACCCTATCCTCCAATAAGTTTCATAGGCAATGGTTGCCAGTACAAATTAGATGTTTAGTTTGGTCCTTTGAAATAATCATCTTTTTATCTTTTCACTGCCTGGCTACCAATCCGCAGTTTCTAGTTACTACCCCTGATTTTTGTCTGTTAATTTCCCTCATTCATATTCAGGAAGCCATCTCTCTTCCTGGTAATCAGTGCCATTTATTATTTCTACATTGATTTCATAAAGCCATAAACAAAATGTCAGAAAGCCAACCTTCCTTCCCCACCCCCTCTCCCTATCTCCTGCAATTTGGGTCCCCCCCCCACTCCACATTTGCCTGGCAGTCAAAGGAATTAAAAACTGACAGCCAGAAAATTAACTGCAAAGAAAAATTTAATTTTTATTTTCTTATTTCAGACTTCATTGATTGACTTTAAATTTTTGCTTCTTTATAAGGGTCGATTATTTTTGTTCACCTGGGTGGATAGCTGATGGTGGTGGCTTCTAGAAAATCTTTTCAAAAATTTAATTTAGTTTTCTGTTTAAGAACCCCCTCTTTTTTACGTTTTTTTTTTTTTTTTTTTTTTTTTTTACTGACCACTTACCAAACGGTCATCATTTTTTTTTTTTTTTTTTTTTTAATCTATACCATAAGTTTTTGGTTTTGACTGACTGTGCCCCGACTCTTTCCTCATTTTCTGTCTGTTTGGAAGATGTATCTATTTCTCTCTCTCTCTGGTTATTTTTACATTTCTCCTCTCTACCCTCAGCTGGCTACCTGTGTACCTTTTCCTTCTCTCTACTACGTGTGTGTAAAATATATTAGTCATCCACATATAAGCTTGTATCACAGCTCATCAGTGTGGCTAGATGTCAGATTGCTTCAAACCAGGATCAAAGCTGGACCAATTTGACATCAGTCAGAGATTCTACCCCTAAGCTAATGGTGCATGGCAGAGAAAGGGAATCTTTTAACACATTATATACATGTATACAAACACTATATGGGTGGGGTTATTAACAATAAAATAATACCCTCCCCTCCAACTCTAATACTTACCACCACCCACTATCCCTATGAATGCTTAAATTGCTGGTCAGTCAATTCCATAAAAAAATTATCTGCTTTCTTAATAATAATCTGTAATAATGAAGTTCATTCTCAATGTTTGTTTTGACGTTTCAATACTACAAATTCGTAATTGAACCTTAATTTATCAACGCTAATTTTTCTTGTCATTGCTGAAAAAAATATAATGCAAGGCTTCTCAGACTTTTTAAACATGTGACTGGCTTAAAAGTGTGTTTTTTATTTTTTTTCTTCATTTCTCACTATGACCTTGCTTTATCCATAATATATCATAGCACAATCCCTGTTGAATAAAGTGGTCACGTGTTGTAAACTACTAAAATAGATGGATATTTTTTTGAATCTACAATAGATCCCAAGAATACAGACCATTTTTCTTTTCTTTAAGCAGTTTTTTCCTTTTAAACATCTATTTGCAGGTGAAAATGCTGTTTTTTTTTGGGGGGGGGGGTTTCCTAAGCTATTTTCCTTATCCTTCTTCTGTCTGCGTCTCATAAAAGTTGATTTGTCATTTTGAATGAATTGCCAATTCTTTGATTCCAATATTTTTAACTTTTTGCAAGTTAATGGTAATGCTGATAAACGTGTAGGATAGGATAGATGAGCTATTTTTCCAAAGTGATCCTATTTTCAGAAAAATTCTAAAGTTTTATTCTGACCTAAATTGCAAAGATGTTGAATATCAATGAACTTTACTTTTTAAATATATTTTTCTTTCTTTTCAACAGTGGAAATCCATTCAATGTGGAGAGATATGGTGTGGACACCCTTTTGAAGACGTATCGTTGCCAGCCACGTGTCCCTTGGTTGTTGGAACTCAAAATGAAAGCTTGCTTCCAGATCAGCACACGAGAGAGGGAGGCAGATGTTTATGACTATGTTGGCAAATGGATCTCTGCTTTTGCCAAGCATGTCAGTTTCAATATTGAAGTTTCCTCTTCTGGCATGAGATTTGTGGAATATGCTGATGCCAATTCTGTGGTTTACATGTAATCTGTAACGAAAACAAAAAAAAATCCCCCACCAAACTTATTTTATTTTTTTGTCTTAATAAATTCTGGTTGTAAAATAGGGTTGGTTGGTAGTTGGAGGAGTTGTGTGAGGTTAAATATTTTAAAAAAATTAAAATTAAAATAAAAAGTGTAATTTCTGTTCACAGCAGAAAGATGAAAAAGAAGAAAAAAACATTTTTTTTTTTCCTTTTATTTTTCATGCAATTTGCATATTGACACCAGATGTCAGTCTTTTTTTTTTTTTTTTTTTTTTTTTTTTTTTGTCACTGGAGATTGAATGAAAAGTCTCCTCAAATCTCCAGCACCCTCCTCAGTATTCTTGCAAACTCTGGCACTGCCATTGTCTGCAGTCTCAACCATTCCTTAAATCTGTTTACTTTGATTTTTTTTTTCTTTTCCTTTTTAATAATAAATTCTGGTTGTAAAATAGGGTTGGTTGGATGCAGGAGGGGTTGTGTGAGGTTATATATATATATATATATATATATATAACAAAAAAATATAGGCAATTTCTGTTTTACACAGCAGAAAAATGAAGAATTTTTTAACATCTAGTGCCTTTTGTGATGTCGTTTTGCACAATATTCAAATTACCAAAAATGTTTTCCCTCCTCTCTTCACCCCCTCCTTTCACTAGCCCTTGTACTGTAAATTGGTTCTTTTTTGAGGTCCTCACCTCAGTTTTGTGAATTTGATACAATTGGGATCCTAATGTCTTTGCAATGCTCTTCTTCTTAGTGCTTATGTCACTGCTGTTGCTGCTATCATTGTGGTCTCACTCCCATGTTATTTGACTTATTTACAGAATTCTTTCTGTCCTCCTTAATTATTTTGAATAAATGATATAGATATTTTTTCTATATCTTTATAGGTCTCTCTATCTTATATATATATAAATTATCTTTATATATGAATTCTGAATTCTTCTAAAAGAAATTTAAAAAAAAAAAATTAAAATTTTTTAAAAGTTATTCTGAAATAAAATTTTTTTTACATTTTATTAAATTTAATAAAATTATAAAACTTAAAGTGAAATTTTAAATAAACTTAAAAACTATTTCTGAATTCCTGATATTTAGACATATTTTCTCTTTATATAAAAAATTAAATATTGACTGATTTTCTTTATATATTTAAGAATTTAAAAAAAAAAAAAAAAAAATTCCCCAAATCTTATTAAGTGCTTTTTTGATGACCTTTCTCACTCGTTCATCACTCAAGGTTGGTCAGGGTTCCTTTTCAAAATTTGATCTGCTCCATAAAGTTTTTTTTTTTTTTTTTTTTTCTCCAACAAATTTTCTTTAAGTATTTAATCAAAAGAAAAACTATATTAAAAAAAAAAAAAAAAAAATGAATCTATAAAAAAAATATATATTATATATCTATGTCTATTTAAAAAAAAAAAAAAAAAAAAAAAAAGTGTATCTGTTCCTTAACGATCATGAAAACCAAATTCTTGCTCCCTAGCATTTCCAAATAATCTCTTCAATTTTTATTTAATGCTAAAAATTCTTCACTCTGAGAAATGGTAACATATTTTTGGTATTAGTTCTTGGCACTTCAACTTTTCTCGGGTTGGTGGGTGGGGGTCTTTTTTTTTTTTTTTTTTTTCTTTTTCATAACAAAAGTTCAATAATCTCATTCCACTTGCAAACATATGTAATCCCCTAATTGTTCTGAACAGCTACTACACTTTGATGAAAATGATGTAATGCAATGGTTGTTTCAGTAAATTGGCTTAATTTCTTCCATTTGTTGAATGAATGTGACAATTAAGAAAAAAAATAATTCAAAACCTGTGGTTTTTCTTCCCAGTATTAAAAAAGAATAAATAAAATAAAAAAAAAAAATAAAAAAATAATAAAATCCATATTCATGTCATTAAATGTTATTTGCCTCTTTCGAAAATCCTAAAAGTTTAATTTATGATTTAAAGAGATAAGTTCAATTACATCTGGCAAAGACATAACCAGTCGATTTGATATTCATTCTAAATATAAAAGAATGATCTGTGAACAAAAGTGAATATTCTCAAATATAAACATTTAGTTTTTTTTCTTGTATAAAATCAAAAAAAAAAAAAATTTCTTTATACCTTTCAATCATTTTAATTTTCTCAAAGCCAAAATTGTTGAATTGTGAAATTTATATTTTCTTTCTTTTGTCATTTTTCTCTTTTGCTTTTTTTTGTGTAAATGAAGTCAATTCAGGTAAAAAAAAAAAATGCTTTCAAGAAATAAAACAAAACAAAATGAGTGTTTTGTAATGGCAAAAAATGTCCTGATATATATATATATATATATATATATATATATATATATATATATATAATAATTTTATTTTCTTGTTTATCAATTCTGTCTCACATGTATAAAGAATTAGACAATCTTTTTTTCTGATTGGCCTTTCTTACAAACCAAAAAGACAATTACTTTCCTCTGAATAATAAAGCCCAATGTTTTTAATTATTGTAAAACTTTCCTGTGAAATGAAGCAGTCATCAAAGCTGATCAGCATTTTGATTTTTTTTTTTTTTTTTCTTTTATTTCAATTTTTATTTATTTCAATTGTTTTTTTCTTACATACATTTTTTTTTGCATATCTTATTTTTGTGTGCACACGCACACATACACACAGGGTGATTGAAAAAGTAACTCCCTATTTTATGTATGATGGATTTTCCCGGCTTGCAACAATTATAGTAAGATGGGATAGTCCATCATACACAAAATAGTTTCTTTTCAATCACTAATATATATATATATATATATATAAAAATAATGTGTGTGTGTTATATTTAGAGAGTATAAGGGTTTGAGTAGACATCCCTGTTTTTGTATTTTATTTTATTAATTTTTTTTTTTATTATTGCAGTGAAATTAATGTCTGCTAGCCTAAGGATAACAAAAAATCTTATGAAAAAATAAAAATTGTCTCCTGACAGCTATCAAACCAAGTGTGCTTTACCATTAAGTCATGGAAAGCTATCGCAGTAAAGCAAAGCTCAATTATCCTCTTTAAGAAATAAACAATTCTCATTGGCATCTTTCAAAGTGTAAATCTGCTAACTTAAACATAACATTTATAGTAATAATGCTGGATTTAAAAAAAAAAAAAAAAAAAGCAATAATTGCCTGAAAATGTCTATGTATTTGTGGGTTTAATTTTGTTGCTCAGTGATGAAATACTGATCAGTACAATGTCTTTGTTTAATTTCTTTGTTGAGAACTGCTTATTTAAAAACTAGAAGAAACAGTCGATTTTATAACCCCCCCCCCAAAAAAAAATACTGTTTCACTTTCTGGTTTGTGTTAGTTATTTTAGGATTGCCTATTCCTTTTTCAATGGTTCACTGAAGAACAGTAAATAAATTCATGTCTGTATTTTCTTAAGTCTCTGGCTCACATGGTCAGTTTCCAACACTTAGCTCACTAAGTAGGCTGTTCATCAGGAGTCCTGTTTCCTTCCAAAAGTCTAACTAGTCATGTTTCTTTATAGTTTCCTTTAAGACCGTAGCATTTTCATGATGGTTAAAGGCAGAATATTGTCCCACTTTTGGGGATTTATTTTAATGAGTAGAATTTTTTTTTTTTTTTTTTACTCCAAACGATTCAAATGTTGTCTTTACTCATTACCATTTTATCACATTACAATTACTTATCTTTCCTTAGTCTGATATGTACTATGCTTTGGTTCTCTTCATTCTCATTCTTAAATCAACTCCTCCTTTTCTAATTATTCAAGTATCTCTAATATATAATTCTTTTTTTCCTTTTTGCAAAACTTTTTGATAATACACACATACTACACTCTGATCCAAGGTAGAAGTGCTAATCTATGCATAATCTTGTTTTTTTTTGTTTTTTTTCATGAGGATTTTGTAGCTAATTCATATTTCACCTGTTGCTGATTGATAATGGACTGAGTCGTCATTCTAAACATTAAAATACATCGGGAAGTTAAAGAATTATTAGATTGTTCTGAAAACAGGATTGAGTTTATCATCCAGTTCCTCAACCATTATCGTATGTTTTCTTTGTTTTTTTTTAAATTCAATTTTAGTTTCTTTTTATCCCACCTCCTCAGACCCTCTTTTAGAGTCTTTATTAAACAGCATTCATTTGAAATGAAGTGTCTTTTGGCACGACTCGCTCAGCTTTGTCTTCAAAAGTCTATCTTACTCTAGGACTTCAGCAATGAATTCTGACAATTGCAGAATATCAAATCTACCCCTATAGCCATATTCCTTGTTACACCCCCACATCACCCCACCGAATGTTTGACACAAACAGCTTTAATACTTTACTTACATGCACTTGTAATATTACCTTTTATTTATGAAGCATTGTCAGCCATTATTAATTTTTGACTAGTATTTCTTTTACATTAATTTCAGTTTCTTTTGTTGCAATTATTTTAAGGTAATAGTGAAAATAGCAGTTTCCTTATAAGGAAATATTGGCACTCGTTAACAAAACAACATTGTTGTCTGGAAATTTATAAAAATTTTTCCAATTAAAGCAGTTTTTCAGGAAAATATTTATCTGGAGTCTCTTGTTATCCTTCTTTCTAGTATTGATTGGAGTTACCTTCCTATTCTTTTGTTTAATGTAGTATGGAACATCTTATTTTCTCTTAGAGTTAAATGTGTTATCCATTTTAGTAGTTGCTACTGTTTAGTTATCAAGTGATGTGGTTTCTATTATTTGGTACAATTCTTTGTGATTCTGTAGCACCAGTCTATGAGATCTGACAAAGGACAGATCTCTTCAAGACCTACAGGGTTCATCTGCTTTAAGCCATTTTTAATCATTGATATAAGCAAAGTGTTTTGATTGTTTAGATATTTCTGAATGAGCTTGATGCCATAGGGTGACATCTATATGATTGCCTCAAGTCTAACATGGCTATTTAAGAACATAATTAGTCCAGGTTAATTTTTCAGTTTTGCAGGATTCCCCAGTTCCAATCCTTGGGCCAAATTGCCCCAAGTGCCACACACACACACATACATGAATTACAGAGAACCAATATTATCTATGAATGTATACGATAATTGGATATACTACAATATACCTAACAAGAAAACTTGCATCACATATCTATGACCATAGCTCAATTAGGTCTCATTTAAATACACATAGACCTACCAAACTCATTGATAATACAAATATAATACTCATCCACATGTAATAAAGACTAAAAGTAATGGAAGCATTGTGTGCATACACACACACATATATATATATATATATATATATATATATATATATATATATATATATATATATGATAAATAGAGAAATTAATTGACATTCAAGATAATTGTTACTTCTCAAAGGAAGCAATTGAGGTGTGTATGTAGTAATGCTTATTGACATGGAACTGGTGACCTGAGTACAAATTCCAGCTGTACATTACACTTCTCCCTCATGAGTAAGGCATGAATCCAGCTCTTCCTCCCTTGGCTATGGGTGAAATAAGAGATTGAATTTTTTATTCTAAGAGAGGTTTAAATTCAAAAACCTACCTGAAAATGTGTCAGCTACATCAGTTTCTTTCCTTTTTGGTTGGGTGCATGGCAAAATGGTCAGACCATTAGAGATTTTGGTTTCAAATCTCATCATGGTCAATTAGTTGTAAAGTTGACTTCTTAATAATATTGTTTTTGAGAAGTACCTGAAAACCATGCCAGAAGTTGACCCAAGCCTTATGAGTTAAAGGAAACTGTTCAGAAGCTATTGATATATAATAGGTATGCTAAAATAGATGAATTAAAGTGCTCAGTATCAGGGATAAAGTGTATATAAATATAAAATGGACACTGAAGCCAACACCCAGCAGATCGTCTTTCATACTTGAAAGTCTTCAGGTGTGAAGATTGCATTTAAGAATGAAACAGACTGTTGCATTACATGTTAACCTTCATGTGCATTTATTTATATAGATGCTTTTCCGCCTCATCTGGTGAACTGTCTAGAGATGGTAACTTGATAAAAACACTTATCCTTTCATAGTCTGGACATGTGGGGGGATGACTGACATTCTTAAATGCTGTGAGTCGGGCAATCTACTGGAAGCAAAGATAGCATCTTTTCTCTGTATTGCAACTTCCAGCTTGCTATTATTACAATGATTAGTATTCTGCCTGCTGATTGGATTTCCTGGTTCCCTTTGGTAGGTTGCTGTCATGATAGGAATGCTCCCTGGGATATCAAATCTCAATGGAGGTTTATTGTCGATTTCAGATTTGTGCTTTTTCATGATAATATGAAACAAATCTTGCTCCAAATTGATAGTGTATGGTCAGCTCTAGAAAATGTAATTGCACATGATACTGATCAATTGGTCATTAATCCAGGTGTGAAAATATGACCATGGTCCTTGTAGTCTTTCACTGATTGAACAAATAGCCACCACCCCACCCCAAATTCCAGTGTTGTGCCAGGATGAACAAAAACTCTGAAAAGGCCAGTGTACTTTTACGAGGGAATGGAAGGTTAAATAATGCTGTGTCAAAAGTGAACACAAATTCTGTTTCTAATATATTGGGTTATTTATTTGTAGAATGAGCTGACACAGCCTGGAGGTAGGTTAGTGGCACTTGGGACATCCTTGCTGTCTTCTGTCATGACAGACTAACTGGCCAGCTTTTCTTTCCTTCAGCCAGTGAGAACTGATTCTCTCTTTCTTTGCTTGCTGCTTCTCACACTCACTCCATACTGGCCACCTCTACTTCATGATGTGCAGCTTTCTAAGTCTAACTATTTACATATCTGTGGACACCTTGTTGCCTCTAACAGCTGCCTTGTAACTGATTTATTCTAACAGTAATTCAGTTGATATATAAACCCACAACTGGAATTTATTTCCTTCTGGCCAAGTGGCACTTGATCCCAAAATTTTTCATTTATTTATTTGCTTCAAATTCCTTCTTCCTGTCAGTACTTGGATGGGGACACTAGGTACTGTGAGTGATCTCCCATAATCTGAAATATCATTTGGCTGTTGAAAGAGTTGATAAACCATAGAAAATAAAGAAATCGATCACTACCTGTGGACAGTTGATGGTTGTTTTGAAGCAATTTTTTTTTACTGTCTATACAATGCAGATAAAATCATTTAGAGCTCATGACTTAGAATGCACCCTACGTTATTTCAAATGGGGATCCATTGTCCTGTGGTTTCAGTGAGGTGGGGGGGGGGGTCTGCAAGATTTCATTTTTCTCTTTCCTCTTTTTCTATCTTCTATTCTCCTTTTCCTCCCACACTGATTTTGCTCACACATGCCATCATACAATAACAGATTGGTGTGACAGCCAGAAGAAATTCTGAATTTTTGCCTATAAAAAAGATGTGTGATGGACAGTTTGTATTCGAATAACAAATAAAAATTAATATTTATCTCCTTCTCCACATTTTGACTTCAGAAAATGCAAGCAAAAAATTTCTTAATTATAGATTGTTAGTGAGCTGTTCTAAAAATGAGTACAACTCTGGATAAAACATTGATTATTTCCCCAAATTCTCTGCAATTAATGAGATGAGGCATCAGTAACATTTGTTAGACAAGCACCTGTGTCAGCACGGGCATCCTTCAGATTTTACTAAATTCTATAAATCACCCTGGAATACCAAAAATCATGTCTTTTATGGAAATAGACAACATTACAAGCTTCTTGCATCTATGAATTCTTTAAATTTGATGTTCATTTTCTTTTTGATTTCTCCTTGTAACAACTTTTATAAGCCTGTGATCCTAACCCTAATCACTCAAGTATATCTTTTTATTACTTGACCCTTGCCTTCAATTGAAACCCTCTTCTTTCCACCCACCAAAAAACTTGGATCATTTTTTTTTTTTTTTTTTTTTTTTTAAATTCAATTTTAATTGCTATGACTTTTTACATATCCTTCTTTGTTTAAAATTGAATTTATCTATTATCAGGTCAGTCTTGCACTTAAGAAAAACAAATTATCATTGAGCCAAACTTGCAACTATTTACAATGGTCAGAGGAAAGGATTGTCAGTTTGAGAAAGACTGCCCATTTAATGCTCTTATTTATTGGGATAGATGTAAAGAATATCAATTTTGTATCAAACTTAGAAATTGAGCTTTCACATTCAGTTTTACTCCAGATTCATGCTGAGGAGAATCACTTTGTTTGCTAGTAGTCATTATTCACTTAATTTGATGTGTCCATCTAATTTCACAAGAATCAGGAAAAACAAGATGATCTACAATTATGTAATACATATATATCCCTGCTCTCTGATTCTCTTTTTTTTTTTCTTTTTTTTTTTTTTTTTTTTTTCATATGCTTTTTTGATTCTCTCTCTCTCTCTCTTTTTTTTTTTCCCCATATGCTTTTTTGAGTCTTCTCAGTTTTTCAGTGTTGCTCAGTAGCTTCAAACATTTGGATGTCTCCGGCACAATTAATGGCTACATAAAAATGAAATGAAGGCTTTGTTCACAGCTAAAGGGAAGTATGGGTTAAGGCTACATGTACCTTGAAAAAAAATTTTTTTTTTTTTTTTTTTTCTCTCCATGTAGCACTAAGATGGGAGAAGACTGAAAGAGCTGCATTATATGCCCGGTGACACATTGGTGAAATCCATTCAGGTGTGAAAATTAGATTTAAAATTAAAGCAAAAATCTTTTTTTTTTTTTTTTTTTTGGTGACAACTCTGATACCCATTGGTTATCAATATCTATTTTATTTAACTCTTCAGTGTTCTATCCTCTTTGGGGCTGCATGTAACTTTCTTTTGAAGTGTTGATTTTTACTGGAGGTCAGTGAACGAGATTCAAAATGCATCGTAAGTTCAAGTCAAGAATATGGTTGCTCATTAATTAATTTATTATTTATTAAATAATTACTGGAGTTACTCCAATTCCTGGATTGAGAAAGAATTTTATTTTTTTCTCTTTCAACTTTTAATTTTAGTTTTGTCCTGACAGCTGAAGTCATCAGTTGGTGCTGCGAATGTACTCTCCAATGTCTTGCAGAATCCATTTCACTTGTATTTGAAGGCAAACAAAATTCTTGCAATAAGAAATTCACTTTATTTTTGATTGATATTAATATTTGGTTGTATTTTTCTGATTTGGCTCATACCATTTTAAAAAACAAGACAGTCAAATAATATTATACTTGCATTGGTTAATTTTTATTTATTTTTTTGCATAAGTAATTTAAAATTTAAGGATTTTTCACACCATTAAATTAAAATTTAAGGATTTTTTATACCATTAAAGCTGACACAAAACATAAATGACATGTTTAGGAGAAATTGGAATTTATAATCAATATAGTCCCACTGCCTTTTGTCAAAAGATAAAGTGCAGGAAATAACAAAAACTTATCTCCCCCACAATCCATATATATATATCTCAATAAGGATAATTCCAAGGAGGACATTAATCTGAAGAGAGCTCAATGTAAGAAACAGAGCAATATAAAAAATAAGTACAGACAATCCTTAAAAAGCCATTTGGCCATATTGTTGCTTGGTTGGCTGGTTTGTTGTTGTTTTTTAGTTTTTTTTTTTTTAAATAAATGGAATCAATTTGTCCAGACAGAAAGAAAAGGGAATTCCTCTTAATATAACATTTTTTTTTTTTTTTTTTTTCCTCTCCTTTTCTTTTATTCTGGACAAAGTGATTCCATTTATTTAAACAAAAACTTTGGTCTAAAGAGATGAATATTTGGATGTTCTTGAAACAAATTATAAATGAATATATCTTCCATGATCGTCTGTACTCATTATAAATAAATACGTATAGGGGTGGGGGAAATGTGGGTGATTTGGCACTGTGGAAGTAGTAAGGTATGTCTTAGATGTCAAGTTCTGAAATGGTGAAACTAATTTAGTTTCTCAAAGTAACTAAAAACAAGCAACAAGGTTGCAAAACTTAATTTGGAACTCTGAAAGCATTGAACCCCAGGAAAAATGCATTAAGGACTTTGATGTTAAATTTGCAAATAAGGGAAGGCAGGAGTCCTCAATTCAAGTATAACAGTTGCCATACTGCAATATATTTGGTAGTTACAAGTGAAGTATACTTTACCAGAGAAATACTTCTGCTTCTCCATAAGTGCCATATCCCTTCAGGAGATAAGTGATTACGGCTCTTCACAGTTTCCTTTATTTTAAATACCTGTAAGCTGTGCACTGCCATAGTTCTTAGAAAAGATAATGGAGTAGTTTCCACAATTGCCTTCTCCATGTGTTTTTTTTTTTTTAATTGTACTTCTATACTGGTTGCCAATCAAGGCTAAAGAGTAATTTCTACCCTGAAATTTAACCCAGGGAAATAGATTCATGCCTTTTGTAAGGCGTTGGTGTAAACTGTTTTGATTGAAATTTGGATTTGGGTTGCTAATTCCACATTAAATTAAAACAAAATAAACCCAATCCACTTTAAATGCTGATATCAGTCCATTCGTACCTCCCGTACATCAGCGCTAGTATTAAAAATCTATAAAATTTTGGCAAAATTTATTTTGGATCAGACTGAACCGCTGACTTTTACAAACTCTCCCAGTCTATTTGAAGCGTCTCGCTGTGGATCAAACCATTACTACTTAAAGTTTGATACTCACTGAGTGCCCTATGCTTGTGGCCTTGCTTTACTAAGCTCTGCTTAGTAAATGTTGATAGTCTGCCTATTTTTATGACGATAGTTCTGGAGGGCAATTAGTTATGTCAATATTTAAAGTATAATGTTGACAGGCAGATTAAACATAACTTTCAACGCTCAAATTGAAATAAATTGTGAATTAAAAAAAAACAAACATTATATATGAGGTTTTATCAAAAAGTATCCATACTGGTGCTATAAAAAAAAAAAAAATTACAACACATATCAATTCTGTAGCTGGGGCACTTCAATGTGATGTAATGATTAGCAAGCTTGTCATGCTAAATTAATTACACTGTAGTGAGTTCGATCCTCACTGAGTGCTCCACACTTTTGGCCTTGTGCCGCATCTAAGTTATACTTAGAAAATCATTAAAGTTTAGCAAGCTTGTCTCGTTAGATAAATTACTAGTGGGTTCGCTCTTCAATGGGTGCTCCTTAATCTCGGCCTTGTGCCACAAATAAGCTATGCTTTGTAAATCAGTCTTGGATACTTCTATGTAGTGTAATGGTTAGCAAGCTTGTCTTGCTATATCAATTTAATGAGTTCGGTCCTCATTGGGTGCTCCATACCTTTGTCCTTGTGCCATGTCTAATCTACGCTTAGTAAATTGCCATATCAATTCAGCATTTAATCTCCCTTAAAGTGGTCCCCTTCTGAAGCCATGCACTTTATCCAGCGTCGTTTCTATTGATTGGAAACATTAAGGGAATTCCTTTTGGGGAGGGCGCTGGGAGAGGGATAGCCAGCGATTGACTTCTCTTGTATTTCCTTGACGTCTTGAAATTTTGTTCCCTTTTAAGTAGGGTTTTGATTTTTGAAGAAGAGAAAATATCAAAGGCGGGCAAGATATGGAATATTTGGTGGTTGTTAGAACTGAGGAATATTTTGCTTGGTCAAAAAATTGCTGAACTACCCATTGTAACTGATGAAATCTCTGGGGTGGTCCAACAACCACAATTTCCCTCCAAACACTGCTATAAACAATGGAAGAGAGTGAGAATGTTATAAATTTGTGTGTATGCATGACAGTGTTCAGGGTCAATCTGTGCCAAGCAGCTTCACCCTGCGTATTTTAGCTCCGTTACCATAGTAACAGGCCCGATACGTTTTGATCAGACCTCATACACACATATAAACAGGGCATGCATTTACTGATGCATGTTGCTGGAACCAAGATAACTGATATCGGTATTTCAAATGCTGATTTTCAAGGTAGGCAAACCTTAGAAGATTGACGTAACCTTCCTTCTCACATTTAGGCATTATAATTTTTCTTGCTAAATAATTTTTTTTTACTTATTTCACGTCATTGATGTCATTTGTTGGCGTTCGAATCCAGGCTGAGATTTCGAATGCTGATTTCCGAGGTAAATAGTGCCTCCAGAGTTGCCGGATTGACGCAACACTGTATTCTACTCATTTTTTTTTCTCTCTCTCCGTAAACTTGAATAAATATTAAGAATTACCTGCATTTCAACTCTTCATATGGGAAACGAAAAATACTTAATTTTCTTGTTTCACTCCCCCATGTGTGTGTGGATGAGAGACAGAGTTCATTTAGGGTAGTCCGTTATAGTGCTCTTATTGTCCACCGTTAAGCTCTCCATTCATCATTCAGGAACGGAGGATGTCAAGAAATGCTAGTGTCCACCGCCTCTATTGTCCGTTTGGTTAAGAGAAACAGAAAGATAGAGAAGAAATAATATGACGGTATTTTGAAAATGTTCCATTTGTGTTGCACAGTGGCTGAAAAATTTCAAGACCTTAAGCAATAAAACTGCCATCAACAAATTCACAAGTTGTTCTAAATTTTTCTCATGTTTTTTTTGTTTTGTTTTATTTATTTATTTTTTACAGCTGTTTTTCTCTATTGTTTGCTATGAGGACCATTGTCCTTTCCTCTCAGTCCTTGCTTTTTGTCCCCTTCCCCCCCTCTCTCTCTCTCTCTCTTCCTTCCTTCTTTTCCCACCTAATTGTTATTGCCTATCTTCCTCTCTTTCCTAGACAAGACCTCTGATCAGGAGATTGGATGTTTTGAGGAGGGTGGAGCAACTTCTTAATTACTCTTGTTCTCAGGTCC
This sequence comes from Acanthosepion pharaonis, assembly GCA_903632075.3. Taxonomy (NCBI): domain Eukaryota; kingdom Metazoa; phylum Mollusca; class Cephalopoda; order Sepiida; family Sepiidae; genus Acanthosepion; species Acanthosepion pharaonis. The sequence continues at coordinate 800,874 of CAHIKZ030000758.1, forward strand.
ACCCAAACTCGGGGTGGTAGTACCTATTAGGGTCCAAGCTATGGAAAAATAATGTACCCCTAAACAAAAATCAACAGTATATTTATATAATAAAATGACTAAAGTAAAATGACAATGTATCACTAAAAAAAATATAAAAATACATTTTTATAGTAGAATAACCAACAATACATTTTATAATGTATAAAATATGTATCTAAAAAACATACTTTTGTATTCAAAATATTTAGATTTAGGTATTAAATAACACACATAGATCGATATTCCGCTAAACAGAATCAATCAACCAAACAACCAACATGAAAAAAAAAACTTTCGTGACATTAATTCATATAATATCCTATAATTTTTTTTAAAGAAATCAAATTGTAGTACAAAATATAACTTCAACAAATCTATAACATAAAACATAAATATCACGACCTCTAGTAGTTATATCTGCACAAACATGAATATGCACAAAAGCTGAGTATAATCTACCATGTATCCAATTGTGAAAGCAGAATAACATATAGCCTATTTTTATTACCTCAAACCTCCCAAGACAACTTTCAACATTTAATGACCAATAAGGAGTTGATATGATGTTAAACAAATCAATCTATTTCACTTAGATGCCCTTTCTGTCTTCACTATTGCTCTTTATTTCAGCCTCTCTTTTAGCATCTTCCTTTCTACTCTCTCTCTCTCTCTCTCTCTCTCTCTCACTTTTTAATTCCCCTTTTCCTTCGCTCTTTGTTTGCGAGCTGCTTTCTTTTCTCTATCTCTTTTCTTTCCTTGTTCTCCCTTCTTTCTCGCATTCTTCTCACTTTTCTTCCTCTTCCTTTTTCTCTTCTCTCTCTAATCCTTTTTCTTTCTTCTTTTCCTCCTCACTTTGTTTAACTGGAAATAGTCCAGTTGCAATTTACGACATTGTTTGTCGTCGTGCATTTCCCCTAGAGGTAAATATATATATTTTCTTCATTCTTTGAAAGAGGCTCGCGACGGATATTTCTGAGACAGAAACAAATCATTCTTGGTAAAATGAAATGGCTTTGAGCGAATCAAATCCGTAGGTCTTAGCAAAAACCATCCTTTTTCGATCTTTGTAGCCCGGCATTACAGAATCACACACACACACACACACACACAAAATGCCAAATAACAGAAACCATATCACTTGACGGCTTTCAAAAGTACCAACAACTAAAATGGCAAGGACTTGTAAATAATAACATAATTTAAGTGTTGATGTTCCACGCAGTCTCAAACAAATGGTTAGGAAGGAAAAAACCCATCAACATTGAAAAGAGAGATGACAATGAACTTGAGAAACCTATTTTCCTGAAAGATTGATTTAAGAGAAAGACTTTATAAATTTCAACTGAAAGTAGCAATGCCTGCTTAGGCAATGGATGCTGATTGTTTCCTTATAAGGAAACGGTTAATATTACTATTACTGTTCATATCTTGAAAGTCATCGAGTTGTTACTCAACCAAACAAGAATCACATTCTGATCAAACAAAAAATTAATTTAAAAAATACAAAATTTAATCTTTTATTTGGACCTGCTTGATGGCAGAGACTGTTGCTTCGTTCGGCCCCAGGTAAGAAGCAAAATTTTGGTTCCCAAAGAAAGTTTACTCTCTGTAGTGTTAAGATTACTACAAGATAATGTTTTCAACCCAATTCTACCTCCATTAATTATTGTACCTTATTAAGCGAAGTTACACCTTAACTCTAGGCGATGCGTGGACCTCGTACCGTACAACAGAAGACCTACAGAATGTCCCTAAAATCTGGACAGATAGGAAATCTCATTAACTATATATTTTTTTTTACCCCCAAACATGGTTTTGTCGACAGAAGAAAGAACTGGATTCTTATTTTCAGGTATGCTAAAGGAGGTATACTCAATGAAAATCACAGATGCAACACACTTGACTGGAAGCATGAAGAGTGAATGTGCTAAAATTGACGGCAATGTAGAATTATTGCATCGAGTTCAAGTGAATCCTGCCAAGTGCATCAACCTTTGCATCACAAATGATGGAAATCACTGTGAAGATGTTATTTTTTAATATTCCAATTCAATAAAATGTTGATAATTTTATTTCTTAAAAATATGAATTTTTGCCCGTGTCCAAAACTATAGGGACACACCGTATATATTACTTTATATTAAAAACTTTCTTGGTTTTTTAATTTTAAATGCCATGTCCCTTCATGACATGGACAATCATAACATCAGATTCTTTTTCTTTATTACCTGTGAATTGTTATACCATCTTGGAAAAGGTAATGGAGTGATTTCTCTTATGTTCTCCACGATTTGAACGTCATAGTTTATCTATCACTAGGGATCATTCCAAACACCTTCGTAATCACTATTAGACTCATCCAACTCTTTCCAAATCGTTTGCACTGTTGTCAGATTGACATCCAAATACTCTGAAATGTTTCTATTGGAGCTTCCGGCGCAAATGCCAAACAGTACAACATGCTGTTTCCAAATTTCTGGCAAAGCGAATTGCGTTATGGTGCTCCTTTTCTCACAGACGGTACCCAACTGACTCTACTATACCGTGCAGTCAAGAAAATCAAAACGCACATACGCAAAATTAAAAAATATAAAATAACGACATATCGCACACAGTACATATAATTTCACTCCAAGCAAGGCAATAATGTCACTAAGACGCAAGGAGTTACTGGGAGTGTACGAGAATGTGACGACTTTAGTAATTAGAAAGGACAATAAAAGAACATGACTGAAGAAGTCACCAGATGGTAGTTTGACGTTACATTTAATTTTTTGAAGATTGTAGGTGCCAGGGAAGCGGGAAACCAGTAGAGAATTTCATAAATGAGACGTGCAAAATAAGAAGCTAGTCGGATAGAACTTACGGTTATATCAAGCTATTTCAACAGTAAAGCGATGGGACCTAATTTCCAATCTAGTAGTGCGCTTAAGTTCATGCGATCGAAGTATCGAGGAGAGCTCAGAACAATTGCAATGAAAATATTTCTAGAAAAGACAGTGTGAAGCCAAGTCACAGCGGTAGAAATCGATATGCGAGGTCAGGACCCATAACACACACACACACACACACACACACACACATATATATATATATATATATATATATATATATATATATATATATATATATATATATATATATATAATGATCCATAGACAGACTGTGTCTAGACGTCCGATTGCCTCAAGCCCTGATCTTACCTCTGGGCACGGGAAGGAAATTTTAATGTTTTTCACTATACGAAATACGCTAGCAGCTCGGAGAACTCAATTCAATTTACTTGAAGAGTAATGTTTAATATATATAGGTAATAATCCGTTGGTATATAATCCAAGTGAATCCTAATAATATAAAATAAAAATAATAATATAAAATATTAAAACTGATTCACAAAAAAAAAAGCTCAATGTATTTATTAGAACAGGGCGTATAAGATCTGTCGAAAAATGCCAACGTAGTAACGTTTGGTTGAAATAGCTATCCTTATGAGGCAATTTTGAATTTCTCTATTATGTAACTTATATATAGACAGTTAGAACAACACCAAGAGGTGACATTCTGTTCCATGTTTGACTGTAATCTTCGGGTCATCTAAACCAACTGAGAGCCACCTGGGCTAGGTCAGATGATCTACCAGGTCTTCTAGATTTTTGGCGGTGCACCTGTAACCTTTTGTATCATCGACATAGGTACTCATTTCGGATGCTTTTATTTTGCTCCTCTTCCATCGAGCCAACAAAGATGCGATGGAATGGTATTTTCTTGTGTGATACTTTGGTGAGGTACAGAATTTGTACCTATGTCTGGAACGAATTACGCATTTCATTTCCATTAGAAAAATAAACTCTAATATAAATCCCGCAAGAAAAAGTCATAATTGATAAAATGCATTTAGTTTGGAGTTGCTGACAGCTTTCCATTTATAAGGAGACAAAAGTACAAAAAACAAAAAGATAATGAGCCATTGTCTGTCTATATCTCTGAGATAAGGTATTCTAATTATTTACATTGTTCTATTGTCCTCATCTTTGTTATTATATTTACAACGCTTCGGTCATTGTACGCTCCGGCCTTTTTCAGGTGATTGAAATTTCGAACTGAACTCTTAATTTCGTCCACCGGAGAAGATTGTTCTAGTTCCTCGTGCCATACCTTTTCCGGATATATCAGTTTCAGTTATCTCTCTTTAACTCAACAATCTTTATTCACCTCTGCCGTGGTAAACAAAAATAGACTATCATTATTGTTTTGTCAATGTATTATTTTATATATTGAAATGTAATTGTCATCTTTGATAATGGCTTATGTAAGCCGAAAGCTTAGATAGGATTAAAAAATATGTATCAATATGGTGATTTTCTTTCGTCTTTTAATGATAATATTATTAAGCTTATCAGACGATATGAAAAGAATTTACATAAAATAGACAAAACTTGTCTATATCATTTAATGAAACATGCATCAATATATATATATTCCGACATAATGTATCGAATTTTTCTTTCTTTTATGTCTCATAACATGAACTTAAATAAACGTGTAGACAAGCGTGGAAAAGATAAAAATAAAACTTGGAAGTATTAAAAAAAAAAAAAAACCCCCACCCCCAGCCACCCCCACCCCCAAAACAACAAAAAAAAACAAACAAAAAAAAAACGTGGAGTTCATTTACGGTGATAATTCGGGCCATCCACTGCTCTCGCAAGACAAAGAACAGTCCAAACTCCAAACCATATCTTCTTCTTCTTCTTCTTCAAAGTTAGTCACAGGAGGAGAAGAGGAATGATTGCGCACTGTACACAACTTGCAACTCGGTAACACACTCACAAAGCCAACAATATAAACAAAACAATAAACACTTTTTGAAAACGCAAACACGCATGCTCTGTGTCCAGAAACATTGAGGAGAGTGCTTACGGTACGATGGGCTGGCCAATGCTGGCGCACAATTGGATATGACATTTACAACCGAGTATTAACAAAATTACGGACGATATTCGATCTGGGGTCTGTGCAGTTTCTGACCCGACACTAAGTTAGATTAGCTGATTAAGAAATCAATGTATTTAAACCGTTTTTTTTTCTTCTTTCTTTCATTTGATTTTTTTTTCTTCCTTTCTTTTGTACTTTTTTTCCCCATTTAACAGCCTTTTTCTTCTTTTTGCGCGTTTTTTGCTTTTTCATTTTGTCTATTTTCTTTTTTTCCCCATCATCTTTCTTTTTCTTTTTTCGTTCGATTTGTTTGTTTCGACACACGTTAAACTTTTTAATCATTGCATCATTTTGTTCGATCTTTAAATGTATTTTTTTCGAAAATCTTTAACAGTATCATTGTATTTCCTTTGCTGTTTTCTTTCTTTTTCTCTTTTTTTTTTCTCACGCGTTTCCATGTTTCCAAAATTCTCTCATTTTATATCGTTTATTTTTTTTCTCTTCTGTTTAGAAACCCGTTTAAGTCACTTAGAATCCACGGAAAATTGTCGTCTGCTTCCAGTTTTTTTTTTCTCGCCTCCAAACATCCGAAACGCTCCGAATATTTTTCCCAGTCTCGATGAAATGTTACAATGTTGGTGAGGCTTTGGACGTCGGTTGAGTTTCAGTTTTATTCCAGACCTCAAGTAGAACTCAGATATACGATCCATTGTCTTGACTTTATTCCAGGCTTTATCTTTAGAAGAGTTAGATTATATTTAAAAAAAAGGATTATTTCTGTCATGTCTCTGCTAGAGCTGCTCCGTCGTCAGTTTCCAGCCTTGATAGAGTTCAAAATCATTTAAGGGCTCTGGGTGGGGAGGGGGAGCAGATTTATTATTCACTCTGCAGCCTCTTTCCTCACAGACGTGATATCACAAGCCTTTCTATCACTGTTAACATGGAAAATGTTCAAATGAGCGCCATTCTTTAGTTCTACTATTTCTGGCGATTGCAGCTTGAACAGATCATGCCACTTCCACAGAGTCAAGTTGTCCTCATAACCCTCGAGTTTCAAATGTAAGAAGACAGTTTCACTCAGATAACTTTTTTCCAAAAACTGCTACTTTGTTGATCAGGCTCCCGAGTGGATGCTTCCACTGACTGATAAAAAGTAAAGCCATATGTTTATTTCTACATAAGCTGCAGCAATTACAGAAAGAAGAATAGCAGTATTGATTAGTGAAAGTTTTCATCTAGGAAATAATATTTTTATTCATAATCGCCACCATTAGCTGCGTATTTTTGCCAAAGAAAAACCTTCATTATGTGCGCAAACAACTGTGCAAGTCTACCAGGAACATCTCTTGTCACACAGATCGCAGTTACCAACATAAGAAAAAAAATCATTAACCTCCGCCTAATTTTGTTCACATCCATTATTTGGTTTCCGTAAGCGTTCAGCAAGCGTCAACAGGAGCAATTATTCTGCTTGGATTAATTTGATGACACAACTTTGCTTCGTACGCATTTTCATGTCAGAAGTCATTTTGCCTGACCGTTTCTCAGCTGCTGTCTGTAACAAGAGAAAGAGAAACTCTCCTTCTATACGGCCAAGGCGTGCATCTGACTTCATGAGACAACATAATAAAACAGGAGGCATTACTTTCGGAGCGAAACTTGAGGCGCGAAAACTGAGTAATTTGTAAACCGGCATTTATTAAACCTCAGGATATTTGGTCGGTATTATTTGCACCCGAAGGAATAAGTCAGCAGTTATTTGAGAAGAAAATGAGGTTTCTTGAAATTCGATCTGTTAATTTTCGAAATCAAATAACAATCGTGAAATGGCAAACTGACCGACATCGTTAAAAATCCTGGCAGTTGGCGAATGGCAAGCTCTGAATGTTGGACAAATCTCAAAGGGATTGTATAGCGTCATACGTTAGCACCCCACCCTGCTTCAAATATGGAAATTTCCATGATATCCATTTTCTTTTTCATGGTAATGGGGTCGCTGTTTTACAAATGCTTCGAGGGAGAGAAACAAATACCTTTTTTTTTATATATATAAATCTTGGGATTTATTATATATATATTCGGACCATCATTTTCAACTTGGTTTTTACACTCACAACGTTTCGGCCGCTGAACCTGCAGTCTTCTTCATGTGTTTGGATCTTTAATCAACATAAGAAAGTGGATTAAAGCGTTGGTTGAGACCTATCGCCTATCGGGTTTCTTGGCAGTTGTAGCGGTCGGTTCAAAGTCATATACTCTGGTTCAGTTGATGAAACGGACAAGCAACACTTAGTTTGGTTTAGTTTAGTTTGTTTTACGGCATATCAACCACAATGGGTCATTTTATGCGGGCAACTTTTTTCCTGGTAATATTTTTGTTTTGTCAAAAATCTATTTCTGGTAATATTTTTTTCCTCAAAAATGGATAGCTGGTAATATAATTTTAAAAAATGTATTGCTGGTAATATTTTCTTTCAAAAACGTATTGCTGGTAATATTTTCTTTCAAAAACGTATTGCTGGTAATAGTTTTTCTTCTTCAAAAATTTATTCTTCGTAATAATTTTTTACAAAGTATTTCTGGTATTAAAACTTAGTTTTACACTTTCATAATGCTTTTTACATCAGTTTCGGGGTTAACTATTTGCCCATAGCTTGGACCCTAACAGGTGTTACCACCCCGGGTCAGGGTGGACCTGGGAACACCAGCAATTAAGAGGTGATTCCACGCTCCTCAAAACCTCCTGATCAGAGGCCTTGCTGTTGGACGTAGTTTATCGTCTTACCCAGGACGCGGATGTAGTTTATCGTCATACCCAAGACGAAAGCAACATTTAGGTAAATAAGACGGGTGAGTGCTAACTGATAAAGAATATCCCCACCCCGCTAAGCATAGAAAAGTGGAGTAAAAACAATAAACCCCATCAACCCCAGGAATTGAATAATGGGATTGATTCGAAATCCCAATTAGGTTAGCGAGTAATGAGTCGGATACCTGGAGAAAGCCGGAGAATAAGATATCCGAAATGTCGTGAGTATAAAAACCAAGATGAGCATGATGTTCCAAATAGCAAAGAATGCCGAAACTTTGTGGGTATCACAACTGAGATATGAGCATAATGATTTGAATTTCAATTCATTTAAATAATTTAATAATAATTCCTCATATAAAAAAATCACGTCAAAATTCACTTGGTATGTATATAATAATTAAAAACCCCAGATAAATATAACACTTCTTCTCCATTTTCTTCTCCTTTTCTTCTTCTTCTTCCCTTCCATCTCCTTCTTCCCCTTTTTCTTTTTCTCCTCCTCCTCCTCCTCCTCCTCCTCCTTCTTCTTCTTCTTCTTCTTCTTCTTCTTCTTCTTTTTTGTACTGCATTCCTTAAGTGGTGATAAAATAGACTGGCTTGTTCATTTGGTCTATTCCCGCCTTTTAATTACACTCCATTGCAAATATCTTGTTTTTTCTAAGACAAAAATTTGTTGTGCTCTTCATTTTTCTAAAACAAAATTGTTGTTATGTTCTGTACAATTTTTAAATTTTATCATGTAGACACACGTGCAACCGTCAAGAAAGGTAAGTTATTGAAATGCCCAAATATCTTTTAAAAAAAGAAAAAAATGTCTTACAAAAAACAAGACACTGATGACGACATTGTGCTAATGTCGAAAGTACTCGAAATAAATGAACATGCATCAACATGGTAATTTTCTTTCTTCCTTTAATAAGAACACTAAAAACCTTGTCCGTAATTACGAGAGAATCCTATTAAAATAAGTAAACAAAACTTATCTAAATTATTTAATGAAACATGTCTATATATATATATATGTGTGTGTGTGTGTGTGTATTTTGTGTGTGTGTGTGTGTGTGTGCGTGTGTGAGTGTGTGTGTATTTAATCTGGCATTTTCAAATAACTTCAAATGTTATTATAGTAGACAATTCGTTTTTTAAATAGACACGCCATCTTTACCTATTAACCTGCGTGTATTACATCTATCAGTTTGTGCATTCGAGAAATCTTAGTAAAGATAATTGCGTATCCCTTTTTAAGGAAAAATAAAAAGGAAAAATAGTCTTGCTTGCTGCATTGTTCCCCGTGTCTGAGCAGTAAAGTACATTGGTTCAAACTTTGTGTTGAGAAGTGACAACCCGAGAGAAAGAATTCTGCTTTCTAAATCAAAACGATTCATCTCAAGATATCTAACATCGAAATAGAAAAACAAAAATATCTCTTAGCGATCGATCTCATTATTTGAGATATTCATTATTATAATAACATGGGGTATGTTCACTTCAAGCAGAGTCAAATTATACGTCAGGCTCAGATATTTTTTAACTGATATTCGCCCTATACAAGGCCCAAAGGCAAGTCAAAGCAGAGGGTGGCTGGAGGCGGTTGTTGTGTGAGCGGTAATAGTAATTGAGGAAGTTTATGTGGATATGTGGGAAAAATAACTGTTAACTTTAAACTTGATTAGGTTATGATTGTAATGATTGGGAAAGCATCCTGCTGGGATTCTGTTCCACAAAGTAACAGATCTTGAGAAGAAACTATTCCAGTGGAACTTGCTCCTTACTCTAATGAATATAAAGGGTATGAGGGTGGTCCGCCTCGATGTACGCTGCGTGGTGAGTCTTAGCTGGTAGGGTTAGAGATGGCGGAACAAAGCAATGTAGCTCGGTTGAACATTTTCCACTGTAGAGTAGTGAGAGGTCTGTGGTCTGTGGTAAGTTGGAAAACAATTTATCACCCATAAGGCCACGTAAGCACCTTTAGATTCTATCAAGACTGAGAATTGAAAACTGAGCAGCTCCAGCCCAGATATGGCAACAGTACTCTATTTTTGACTTGATCTGGTGCTTGTAAAGATGGTGTATATCAGAGGTGTCACCATTTTCCCATCATCTTTAGCGATATATCGTATGTATGAACTAGCAGCATAACCTGTCTTCAACCGGGTGTTTCATTATTGGGAATTTTTGCCGTTCAATTGGAGCAGTTTAAGTTTAAGTTTAAAATCGGCCCACCCGAAAATCAATATTAGTACCAACAATTGGGTGCAACTCAGGCATCACCACAAACGATTGGGTGGGGGTAACAATTTGAAGCGGGGGTGTGACCCTGAAAAGGAAGGAACCTCTTTCATGGACCGTCATAATAATAATATACGATAATTTTTATTTATAATATAATTTTTTTTTATAATTCTAATAGTCTTTTTGCGTTAAATTTCAGCTCTCTAAATTACGGTGTTTTTTTTTTTACAGATATTAAATTTCGTCTTTGATTTTTGCGCCAAGTGTAAAAAATCAGTTTTTTTCGATTTTTCACCTTCAAGGTTGTATTTTTCCAGCCAATTTGAACTCAAAATCAGCACTGAAGAATTATCTATCAAACCAAAAAAAAAAAAATCATCGAAATCGGATAAAACCTGTGAAAACGCATCCCGGTCACACACATACACACGCACACATTTTGAGAATTATAGATATAGATACCACTTGAGGTCTGCAGTAAGCTTGTCCCATAGACGTTCATGGCAAGGGACCTTCTTGAGGGAATATGCGTTCATTACGACAGACGGAAAGGAAATCCAGGGCCTGCTTGATGATGAAGATGGAACGTTGCAAGTTTGGTTTTTGAGGCACTGAATATGGCCAGCCAGTTTTCTTCGACTGAGTTCTTGAGGCTAAGTTGTGTTCTTGTGTCAAACTTAGCAAATCTTAATAAATATTCATCGTTTATCGGACTTTTTGTCCCGGGATGGAAAATAACCAAAGTGTAGACCAGTGGTTGGCGGGTATTCCCTGAGCTGCTCTTTCTCCACTGTATTTAAAGCAAAGGGAGTCAGGGTCAATCTCTAATGCTCGAGGCGTTCCAAAAAGAAGAAAATGTCGGCGGAATTGGACAATTACTCTCATCACCTGCATGTGCGTGTGTGGGTCTTCACATTATAACCTTGTGTAAAACTATCATGTGTATTAGGGGCCGTAATTAAGCAAATGGGTCTTCACATTATAACCTTGTGTAAAACTATCATGTGTATTAGGGGCCGTAATTAAGCAAATGGGTCTTCACATTATAACCTTGTGTAAAACTATCATGTGTATTAGGGGCTTACGGCAAAAGCAAATTTTTCTCCTTTTTCTATGTGATTAATTTCTTCTTGAAATGAGAGATTATGACTCTCCACAGTTTCTTTTGGCCTCAGTGATATTTTTTCTTTGTATATTTATACGTGTATTTCAACAAACATCCTTTTTTTTAAAAAAAACAGTGAAATTAAACTCAATCGAAATTCGGGAGGCATATTTTCGTTAATAAGACGTTCGATTTGTAGGCCGGTTGAGATCGAATTAAAAACGGTGATGTCTGTTTAATGCTACAAATATTTTAAAGGGCACACGGACTTTGCGGTTACCCTGCATTGGTTAAGCGGATCTATTTACCTAAGAGTCGTAACGTTTGATCTGGGGGTTGGGTAGTATCATAAATTATATAAATCAGTGGAAGAAAACAAATTACATCGTCAACTGAAGAAAGGGTTCAGTTCAAAATTTGCAGACCGTGAAGTGGTACCTGAAGAAGTCAAGACCGTCCAACTGTTGATACATGAGGACTAAAATAACCAAGATGTGGATATTAGTTCGAGTAGGTCAGTGCAGAATCTTTAATAAGCTGTCCAAAATTAAGAGAAAAAATATTAAGAGGTCGTCTCTGAGCAGAATCACATTCAATGAACCATCTTTGATCTATTATTTACTATTACCTTTCGACTGGCACACAAAATGCTTACAGAAACTGGTCTCCCTAAGCGGTCGTCCAATTAAGTATTTGGTGAGACTGAATGTTGCTTAACCTCATTAATTAGAAATGCCAAGTTACATTCTGGGAGAATTGACTGTAAGCTTCAATGCAACATCAAATCAATATCATATATATATATATATATATATATATATATAGAGAGAGAGAGAGAGAGAGAGGGTGGGGAGAGAATTAATATGAGTAAAAGTTTGTTACTTAGCAGATTGATGTTACCTTCACCATACCGACCCCAGAGCTTCGTAGTCAGGATGCTGAAGATAACATCAGGCAGCTAAGTGACAAACTTTATATACTGCTCTGACGAGCTATCTCCCCTGGTGCCCCGACTACATGAATTTAAACGTGCTACTAGATTGGCATCTAGGTCCCACCGTTTTACTGTTGAAATAGTTGAATGTAACCGCCGCTTCTACTCCAGCAGTTTCTTTTTCGCGCGTCCCGACAGTCGAACTCCCTTCCTCTTACTTCCTTTCCTAATAACTACAATCTTCAAAAATTTAAATGCAACGTCAGTCGCCATTTTCTGTTGTCTTGATCCCCGTTCTTGTTTTATCCTTTCCGCAATCCCCTCTATACACAGTCGTCTCCCCCACTTTTACTTTCTATAACACCCTGTGTGCTAGTGACTGTCCCGCCTTGCTTAGGTGGAAATGCTCATATATATATATATATATATGTATATATATATATATATATATATATATATATATGTATATAAATAAAAAGAAAGAACAGTAAGATATAAAATCCGGTGTTCTTATAGATATTTTATTTTTACAAAATAGTGCTCAATGTAAATTTACAGAGCATTAATATTATAAATTAATTGATTTAAAATGTTTTTTTTTTCGCTACACAGTTCAACCATGGTTGGAACTGTGTAAAAAAAAACATATTTTAAACATATTTTAAATCAATTAATTTAAATATATATATATATATATATATATATATATATATATATATATATATATATATATATATATATATATATATATATTATAAATTAATTGATTTAAAAATATATATATATATATATATATATATATATATATATATATATATATATATATATTGTGCATATTTAGGCATATTTTCATTCAAACAGATTTGGTTAAATAACTTTGGAATTTTCGTTGTGTTCCTTTCGAGTTCAAGGATTAATTTCTTGATAGGCTTAGAAAATTGTTAAAGAAATTTGTTCTTCAGCAAGAAAAGATTTTCTACACTGAATTAAAAATTATTAAACAAATCTTCGTTAATAATGACTTCCCTAATTACATTGTTGATGAACAAAATAGACAAGCTATTAGGAATATTAACATAAATAAAAATGAATACAGTACATCATCAAATAAACTTATCAAATGCATTCCAAATATAAACAGGAGGAATTTTTTTTAAAAAAACTCATAAATCTAATATATCCCCTATTGATCCAAGTAAAAAAAAAATGATAGAATTAATTATATACTATACTAAATTTAATACAACCAACCTAGTTATCCAAAACAATTCTTCTCCGCCAACTGGCATCTTGCAAAAGGTCGACATTGTTTAGCAATTTAAATGTCCTTTACGAGATTGTATCTTTGATAAAAATATCAATATTTACGTTGGCTTTACTACGACGATGCTAGCAAAACGTCTTACATTTCATTTGGCTGGTTGACCAAGATTTTCGTTACTTATATTTTGATTTCTTACTGGTTACGGGTTGAGCGGCAATCTAGCAAAATGATGTTTAACATTAAAGTACATACGAAGCAGATTTGTGCCAGCGAATTTATCCATGCGGACAAAATTGCATTAATTTGGTCGGAGTCTGCTGAATGTTTATGGAGACCAAATTGTGGATGTGAGTACAGTTAGACGCTGGCTCACCACTGCTATCAACCGATAGCCGAAGTTTGTTATCAAGTGCTGGTGAAAATGTAGCGTCAATGGCGATGAAGATGTGGAACAACAGTATTTTCTAGTTGACAACTTGTTCTACCCGAAAGTGTTACCCTGCTCCTTGTATCAATTGCAGTTTTGATGTAAATAAAAATAGAAGGTATTACTTTTAACATGTACCTCGCGCGCGCGCGTGTGTGTGTTTATGTGTGTGTGTGTGTGTGTGTTTGTGTGTGCGTGTTTGTGTTTGTTCGCGCACGCGTATTGCTGATTTTAATCAAATTTGTTTGGATGAATAATTAATGCCTAAATACTTTTATTTATTTATTTATTTTTACAAGGCCCAAGAGTCATTCCATAGCCTTCTGCCTAAAAATCCCCTTTTACTCCCCATCATCATTTACTGATATTCCTTGGTGTGCTCATCACTAATGGTCAAAATATGGTAAAACTTCACAACCCTCTAGAGCAACCCATACTGTTTTTCACTGCTTACAAAAAAGTCGTTTAAATAGTTCCTCAGCTCTTTATTATTATTCAGAGACAATGTCTTTGGGATCTTTACTTTTGATGTAATGACGATGGTCATCAGCTTGACTTTTATAGTAACAATTTCCGCAGCTCTTCGGCAAGGTTTTGGTATTGACCGACTTTCTCATGCTTTCATCATCATTTTTTTTTTTCAAGTAGTTAATTGACTTTTACACAAGTCGATCGGGAACAAGTGACAACAGGTCTCCCCAAATCTCCAGCACTAACCTCAGTGTCTTTATGTATTCTATGTTGGTCTATCTTAGCTTCAGATCTCCACCAAATTTCCAATTCCTCTAATTTCAATGTTTCAGTCAGACGAAAGGCATAAGACAGAAGTCAGATGAGGGTGGAAGGTATTTGTCTTAAAGGGAAGAATGTTTATAAAATTAAACACGAATATTAACCTTATGACATTAATTTGGCGTTAATATGAAGAATAAAATATTAATTTAAAATTAAAAGAGAAATAAAAAAGGGTTTAAAAATAAATTTAAAATATATAGATAAAAGTAAGAGATTAATGGAAAGACAGTTTAGGAGATCTTAAAATAGGATTTTGTAAATAATTAATATCTTTCCAAACCAATTCTTTTATTCTTTCTTTTCCACTCATTCTCTTTCTCACTAACCCTCTCTCTTCTCTCTCTCACTAACCCTCTCTCATTCTCTCTCTTTTGACACAAACACATATGCAGAATATATATCTCTTCTTCCAAACATTCAGCTTCTTTCTCTCTCTCAGCCTCAAAACTAAAGGTAGATTTATCCTTCTCTCTCTTCTCCCCCCCTCTCTCTCTTCTCTCAAACAAACTGTATCATTTTACATCCATATTTATATGGACAACTTCTCTTTCTTACTTTACTTTCTATCATTCTCCTTTCAAAGCTCAAACCCTCATTTTACGCCCTTCCCTCTGTTTGTCCAAAGTCTCAACTTATCTCTTCTCTTCTCACTCACTCACTCACTCACTCACTCTCTTTCTCTCCATACCTAAATATATTCAACTTTTACCCCTTTTCTCTCTACTCTCTTTCCTATTCAGTTTCTCTATCTCATTCTCACTGTTTAAACATATTTAACGCTTCCCTCTTTAAAGCTTTTTATATATATATATATATATATATATATATATATATATATATATATATATATATATATACAAACCTGTTCAGTTTCTCTCACTCTCTGGATTCAAATCTATTCAAATTATTCTCTCCCATCTCACCATCTCTTTCCATCTCACCATCATTTGTATCTCTCTATTTAATTTACTTCTACCCAACAGATATCACGACAATTCCACTGAGTTGAAGACGTGACTTTTAAATTATTACATTACGTAAATACGACTTCGTTATTTTTGCAGCTTAAAACATGAAATGTCAGCAGAAGGGAACGTCACTGGGAGCTTTGCTGGCGGCCAGTTCAACCACCCCCACCACATCAGATGTCATCAGTTTGCCGATTCGATAAAACATTTTGCCATCAAAGTCGATATTTTCATGAACACAATGTTGATGAACATGTCTCTGAACGCCAACAGGGAGCCAAATTCATTATTAAATTGCCCATTTGTTTTATCTTTTATTATATTTAAAGTCAGCAGGCAGTCGTGACGACAACATAAGGGTTTTTTTTTAAAGTACATATACGGATGTGTATATTTAGACATACGCACATATATTGTATAAAAACACACACACACACACTATATATATATATATATATATATATATATATATATATATATATATATATATATATATATATATATATATATATATATATGGGATGTCCAAAAATGTATTCACATTTTGCATGTTTACTAATGAAATCCGATGGATTGGCCACGTCATCCGGCTGGAGTAACCGCATTTCTAGACGCCTATTGTACAGAGAGCTTCTGGTTGGCAGAAGACATCAAGGCCGACCAAAGAAACTGTGCAAAGACATTCGAAGCTAACCTTCACATGTGCAAGATCTGAGCCACGGAGCCAGATTAATGTGCTGTCGACCGATCACGTTGGCGTGACATTGTCCATGAAGCCTCTCTCTTCAAACCTTGAAGAAACCCGGTCTCGAGAACTAACGACTCAAAAAGAATCGGTTCACCGTGCAGCTTTGGCAGCGATCAAACCCACTGACTTGCGGTGTCCGCATTTCTCCAGAACTCATTCAGACTTTGCTTACCGACCAATTCTGATGAATTTCAAAACAAAGTCTTCTTCAAACACGGACGAAAAAACATGATTAATACTATTTGCATTGTTCGGACTATCGTCCTCATCTTTGTTGCCATATTTATCACAACGTTTCGACTGTTGTACGTTCCGGCCTTTTTCAGTTGGTTGGAATGTCGAACTGAACCCTTTATTTCGCTCGCTGGAGTAGACTGTTCTAGTTCCACGTGCCATGTCTGATGGATGTCATTTATCTCCTGTTAATTCGCCTCTCCAAGTTCTCAATCGCCTTAACCAGGTATTGAACTTACAACTCTTTGGGTCCTGTCACTGGATCTAACCGACGCCTTTATCCACTGTGCCACGTGTCCATAAGCACGTGGAACTAGAACAGTCTACCCAAGCGAGCGAAATAAAGAGTTCAATTCGACATTTCAACCACCTGAAGAAGGCCGGAGGGTACAACGGCTGAAACGTTGGGATAAATATAAAATAAACTTTTCAAGTGTGTGGTGTGTTTTGGTATTGTTAATTTCTTTTCATGTTTTGACTGTTTGAAATGTATTTTGTTTTGTGCTTTTGAATACTAGTAGGATTATTTATCCAGAGTCTTCGCATGTTGAGCGCAGCTGGAATTCGGGTGCTTGTCTTTTTATTTTTGAAATAAATTTATCATATATATATTAGCACCAGAAATAAAGACACAAGAGATGAATTGAGTTAAACAAATATATTATCAGAAACAGTAATACAAACATATACAAACGAGAATGTTACAGCAAGAATGTTCGGTTCGACTCTCAGAGCTGACTGCTGGAAACTTCCGTCACTAAAAGGCAGTACCTGCTCCTATTTATAGCTGCGTGCGTGGGTAAATTGCTATAACAACAACACACACACACACACACACACACACACACACACACACACACACATACATATGTGTGTGTGTGTGTATTTGTGCGTGTGTGTGTGTGTGTATTTGTGCGTGTGTTTCTGTGTGTGCAGTGGTTGGTTGCTTGTTTCCGTGTATAATAGTGTGCAAGAATGGTTTGCGAGTCCTTGTTGCAGACGTCTGAACAGGCACATTTTAAGTTTCTTCCGTACCCACAGAGCCAGCCTGTAGGTCATATTGCAACTATGCCGGGTGGACTTTCATTACAGGTTTGGGGGAGATAGCGCCATTCTTGCGGGATCAGCAGTTGACTAAGGTCAGAATACTTTGAATCTCTCGATCAAGATGAATTGGGGTGCCGTACTAGTGCAGTCATAGATAATTGAGCACTATAACAAACTCTTTTTTTTCCCATAAGTATTTTATATGATAAGGCAGTAGTAGCAACAACAACAAAATAGCTGTTGCTTCCTTAATCAACCTTGACTGCATTTAATTACCGAATTGTATTCAGAAATTATATCAAAAGATACACAAAGAAATAATACTTGTGTCATTGATTGATGTTCAAGCGCCCAAAAATCATGATCTCAAATGCTGATTTTCAAGGTAGTATTTCCCGACTGGATGATTAACGTAAAGCAATTTTCTTATCCCCACTATCTCCCAACCTGGCCTTGTGCCAAACTAAGCTAAACTCAGTAAATAGTAGAAAGGAAAAAGAGGGGAGAGAGAGAGAGAGAAAGAGAGAGAGAGAGAGAGAGAGAGGTGAAGGGAAGTGGATTCTTGAGGAAGCAGGTTGAAGAAGTGGGAACAGAATAAGAAAAATGAATGGGAGGAGGTGGGCCTAAACGAAGAATCCAGTCAGTAAAATTGATTCACTTGGCAGCGATCGCTTCGACGGCCAGCGCCCTCTTCCGTCGGTGGAACAAAACGAAATTCCCAGCCATATCCAAACACATTTATTTGTACAGCTGCAAACAACAAATGCCATAACATTATTGCATTCCCCCCTCACCCCCACCTCTGCCGCCTATCGGCTTCCAAGAAGAATATTGCTGGTGAAGTCTTGTCTTGTTTCGACGTTGTCGGCTGCTGGAGACGGTAAACAAATACAGAATTCGGATTAATGAAGGTCTTTCCGTGGCCCGTGGCCATTATTCGTCTTACACCGGTCTGTAACCCGGATGTCGAAATATCTAGCATTGCTAACCTAATTAAATTCTCTTGTCGTTTACTTTGTTTTTATTTTTCGGTTGTAATTGTAAATTTGTTTGTGTTCATTTGGATTTTTCAATACTTTCGCGTGGCGAGAGAGAATAGAGAATGAAAGAGAAGGGAGATAACCGAAGAAGAGAAATAAAAATAAAAAAAGAAGCAAGCGAAACGATTCCAAAGCTGTTCAATGATGAAAATTGCAAAACGACATTTGACGATAATGATAATAATAAGTATATGAGTTTTGGGCGAAAAATTACTTCATTGTTCCAGATATTTTACTGATATTATAGCTGAGACAAAATGAAATAATGTTGAATTTTTTATTTTAGGTACCTAAACGAAAAAGCTAAAAAAGCAGCATATCTTGCTTGATGAAAAAACATGCTCCAAACGTTATGAAAAAATAGTTTTATCGTCAAAATCTTTGTTAGGAAGGATCAAAGTATTTTCATTATTTAACGGAATTTTCTACTCCTTTTTAGATCATTTGAAATTTTGATTAAATAACTTGTTTTTTTTTTTTTGAGTCAGTGGTTATACTACAGCAAATTCTAGCCTCTTTTTTTACGATGACAGATATTAATTTGGAAATTCTTTCAAAAATCAAATAATTGTCAGATTTTAATTAAATTTTCAGGACTTATTCATAAATGAATTAAATTAATTTTGCAATTTTTTATTATAAAACCTTAGTAAAATTATTTTTTACATGTGGTTCTGCCCCTTACTTTTATGACAAACAAATACATCGGGATACTTTTTAGTGACTATATTAGTTAAAAGCAGAATTCTTTGAAGAATTTGAATCACCGATTTTTTTGAAAAATCGGACCCCGTTTTACCGAAAATCTGTCCTGAATAAAAAAAAAAAGATAAAAAAACGCAATAAAACTAAGACAGTATTTAATTAGAGGAGTTTTTATTTGCTTTTATGAATAATATATATTAAAGGCAATATTATCTGAAGAAAAAAATTTTTCTACAAAAAATGAATTTTTACAAGATTTGTTTGAATTTTTAAAAAAATTCAAATTGAATAATTTGTAATAATTTATAATGATGTAAGTTTTTAAATCTATTAAAATTCGTTTTCAGTGTGATAATTCTTAGGAATTATTGTTATCAAGTAAAACTATATTTCCTAATCATATATTGTAAAGCTTATTACAACCTAACGACTCTGAATATTTTGATTTGTTTTTGTATGTGTGATTACGTGCCGACTTTCTGAAGTATGGATGTACAAGCCAATAAATCTAGCATTAAAAGCTCACGGCAAAAACAAACTTTATCGTCTGCCTCACCATATTTAACTCTGAACACATTCGGCTGTAGGTCGACTGTCAATAAATCGATTAATATGTCAGAAAAACAAGACACCGTAGTTAAGAAATTTTTGTATACATTTTATTCTATAAGTAATATTTGCTTCAAATCAGATTAATTTAACTCAAATAACGTTTCAAAAATATTTTTTTTTATTTTTGCAAGATTTTTAAAACCGAGAATTAACTTTTGTTTACGAATCTGTCAAAGTAGCTGTTTTGATCAATTTTACTAGGAAAAATCGATTCCGATCAATATAATTTCTGCATGAAATACATCACAGAGTATTTTGCTTACTGGAAATAGTAAATTTTAAATCGTGTACCGAATTAGCGGAGGTACCGATTATTAAAATTTAAAACCTTATGTATACGGAATTAAAAAAAAATTCGGTTGAAAGAAAGAAATCTTTATTAAAACCACAATTAAATAAATTGAGGGGTTTAAGAGACGCTCTTTGAAAACAGTTTGGTTTGGTTGTTTTAAACGGCATATCAACACCTCTAGGGTTGTTTAATGCTGAAATCTAAAAAAAACTGTACACTGTTTTATGTTTTTGCCTACATATACTTCGAACGCAATTTTATGCCTTCAACTAAAGATATTTTGTACGTAATTGTATACATCTACAGGTCTGAATATTGGAGAAATTTTGTTAGAAAAATATGCGTCCTCCGGCAAGATTCGAACCAGTGTTGCCTAGGGTGAACTGTTATTAGATCTGACGTGCCTTAGACCACACAACCACGTAGAAGTTCCCGGGCAAACTCAATCCGAATAGTGCTTTTGAACAGACATTTTCCTGAATGTCGAAATATACATTTCTGTTCTGTCGGATTTTTAGCCCATTTCGTAAAAAAATTGTCCCTGTTTACGTTAGGAGACAAAACAGAGCAGATATTCATATTGCCATAGAACTCGCCATGAACTTATTTAGTCATTAACTTAAGAATTAAGATTCATCCTAAAATTCAAATAGAAAAACCATAAAATTTTAACGAGTCTTTCTAGTCTTAATAATTCTACAAGTTTAGTTTCATTGGAATGTTTTTTTCTAGTTATTACACTCAAAATAAAATTGTTTCCCGTAACAATCAAGTCAAAATCGTTTCATTTTATGCTTTATAGAAAGGATTCTTCAAATGATTCATGAATATATCATTTTTCCCTTTTGCAACTTACCAGACGTTTCTCTTTTGTGAATATTGTAAATTTTACTAGCACAACTTCTAACTGATCTCTCGGAGAAAAAATCGTTAGACGTTTTTGTTTCTTACGTCTATTTCGTAAAAAAACTAGATATCAACAATTATTGCCTCGTTTATCAATATAGATTTACAAGGATTTATATTAAATCGTGAATGTTTGATAAATTAAAACGTTTCCCATCATAAAACAGCAGCTTCTCCTCGAAAGGTACGTGGACACGCTACGCTTGATGAAACTTAAGCGGATTGACACTTGTACGTGTGGCGTATTCAGATATTCTGGATAGCTTTGAGACGAGTCCTGTACACCACGTCAGCTGGTCACATGCTTAAATATTTGCCCTATTTTAGATTGCTTCATGGAAGATTCATTTGGAAAGAAACAAGTCGCGTATGCCATCTTTGGAACCAGGCACTGATTGGAAAACTCGACGTTTTTTATGGAAAAGGGTGTTGAAAATATCTTCTTGGGTTTGCTTTTATAAAAAAAAATCTAACGTTCATCCAGTACAAGGCCCAAATGTCACTCAAAGTAGTCGGCTATTTGTTGAGGTTGTTGTGTTAGCGTAAGAGA
>CAHIKZ030000758.1:827500-937500 GCA_903632075.3 Acanthosepion pharaonis
ATGATCGCCTACGTCCTGAAAGGACAAGGCATGTAAAAAGAAAGAAAATAACATTTTTACATTTTTTAACTAAAATTAAATGCTCAAAAATGGGTATGAATCTAATTTTTGGTGTCGCTACTTATCACATCAAAACCTTAGCTGTCACCGTGTGTGCAATGTTGATTTTCCAAACAAAGTGAAAAATCAACCTGTCCTAATGGAACACAGAAAACAGACGTTTATTGCCAGGAACTTGATCCAATAAAGGAAGCATTATGTTGAAAGTCACTTGCGTTGATAAACGGAAAAAGGTTTTATTCTCAAGGAAGAGAAAGGGCACATACTGCAAAACAAACCAAAGATCTTATGATCATAAGGATGGGACGTTTTTCCACATCCCCCAGACACACCGGATTTAGCACCCACAAATTTTTCGTTTGTTTTGATCACTAGAGAATTTCATAAATGGTTGGACATTTAAAAACTTAGAAGTTAAAAACATTCTTTCAAACTGTTTCCTTTCCGGGTATTGTATGTCAGTCGTGGGTAACTAAGAGTTCGAATCGGGGTTATAACAGAAATAACTAGTCGAGATAGACACGTAGAGAAAATCAACATGCATATGTAGTCAAGTGAGATAGACCCATGGGTGAAATATTGTACGAATTATCGTGTTTTAGTACTCGAGAGTTAATCTCTGTTGCTGCCACTGATTTCGTCATTAGTCGAAGGCATCACTGTTGATGGAAGCGTTTGATGTCGTTGTTGATGGTCTGGTTAAGCTTGCCTTCAGTGGTGTCAATCGCTAATTCTAAACGAGTCGGGTCTGCCTTCGTGACTGTAATTTATAGTGAGTCGGTAGTTCAGAAAAGGCTTTTGCGAACACTGCGTGAGCTTTTTCTGATTAGTAAGAAATGATGAAGAGGGCTTGGAAAATATGATACTCACAGGGAAGATTGAAGGCAAGGGAGATAGAAGAATACAACGCAAAACATACTTGGTGAGAGTGATGGCGTGGGGGTGGCGGGACAGGGTTTGGGAGAAATAACAGAAAAACAAAATTCAGTAAGAGCTACAAAGGACAGGAGATTGTGGACAGCCATGATCACCTACGTCCTGAAGGAACACAACACATGAAGAAGAAAAGGTGTTTTATGACACTGGTAATTTTGGATGGTATTCCGGAAACGGGTGCGCGGCGCCGGACGAAATTAAGGTCAGTTTTTGACATATGAGCCGTAGATGTCGAGGTGAATACTTCCGACTGTGTACACGTGTGTATGTATGTTTGTATATGCATGTATTTCTGACTGCTACAAACATTTTTGTGGATACCCATGTTTGAATAGATGACTTGATTTTTTTCTGTTTTTTTTTAAAAAGTGTGAATAACATCTATTGGCCCACGCATTCGAGCGACTTAAGATTTAATAAAGGAATATGTATGTATATATGTGTAAGTATGATTGTTAGAAGCCTATCTAAATCTTAGGTGTTCCACTGAGTAGAAGGGACCCCCTACCCGCCAAAAAGAAAAGAAAACAATGGTAAAGTATTAGGTTTTTGATATCCCTGAATGAACGCTATAATTTGTGTCAATATTTCTGACTGGGATTATGTTATGGTAGAATATACGTGATTCAACCGGTTTCTAAATAAATAATTCTATTTTAATGAATGCGAACTCGGAGAGCCGAGTTCGAATTCCAGTCCAGTTCGTTAGATTTACTGACGCACAAATATCCTTGGGAAAGGCATGAATCCATCTCTTCTATCCACAACTATGGGTTAAGTAGCAGGGTGGGTTCTTTAGCCTTGGTTGGCAACCAGTATATCTTAGAAAGAAATGTCAAACTACTGCGGGGAAAAAATCTTCTGCCTTGTCAGTTATGTATCGAAAGATACACCCAAGCATGTGGCATTGATTGTCTTTCAAATACAGTAAATATTTTAATCGGAAAGTTCATGGCAATACCCCCAACTTAAAGTGTTTCTAATATTTAAAATTTTCATTTTCATTTATGTTTGTCCACATTTCGACCGGTCCATTTTCCAGCCTGCCATGTGGTATCTGTTGTTTTAATGGTTAATAACATCACTATTGTTTTAGACAATACAGCTTAATTTTTTTTTTTTTTGAGTTTAACATCATTAGAAAATTTAACTCTTAATTATAAACACCCACACTCCGGTACATGGAGCTCGAGAGCCCAGGAAGGCAGTCCATCTAGCGGTAGAAAACCCGTGATTTTAACCCTCCACTGCCTTGCAGTCATATCCATATTTATGGAAAAGGCTATCCGGACTGGAGATTCGAAGGCGGTTGGCTGTCAACACTGACAAGTTTCCGGCAACTCATGCAGCCAGGCCGTCCCCAAATGTAATGCTTCTTTGGATCTTTTCTGTACAGCCGAGATGGGGCCCATGTAGTCTGGGCAGCGCACTGCCTCTCTATATTATCACCCAGGCCTGCTCCCTCAAGAGGTCAATCCAATTTTACTACCAAAGGATTGAATTTTGACCAAACAGGTTGATAAAAAAAAAATCTCGTGAGGTAAACGAATGTCTACTATATTTTTTAACCTACAAATACGGACGGCTAACTTTCGCGAGACAGACTAGTTTTTCGATTTCAAAGGACATTTTATCATATTCTGTGTTTAATTTAGTTGAGTACTTATATTCCTATGAAACTTAACTTCACTGGGCTTACTGAGGGGATTATTTGATATTACTATGACGTTCCTTCCTACTTCAAACAAAAGGTTAGGAAGGAAACCCCCATCACTACTGAAAAGAGGAATAACAGTTAATAGAATCGAAAAACCTATTTTTGGAAATAATATTTTCACAGAAAAAAAAAAAAAATTCAAACGAAAGTAGTACTGTCAGCTCGGTCAGGGAATACCGAAAGTTTCCTTATGAGGAAATGGCTAGTATCATCATTACCATTTGAGATTAAAACAGATACTACACTTTGACCACCGCCCGATTGCCAGAGAGAGAGAGAGGAAAAATATAACTCGAGTAGTACTGTCTTCTCAGTCAATGTATGTCGAATGGTTCCTTAAAAAGAAATGGTTAGTATTATCATTGCCATTAGACATTAAAACAGATACTACACTTTAATCCCAGCCGGATTATCAGAGAGAAAGGAAAGGTGTATCTAGAGTTGCATTGTCTTCAGACAATGAATGCCGAATGATTCCTTATAAAGAAACTGCTGATATGACAATTACCATATATGCAGACTCATTTAACCTACAAATATATTATGTTTTATGGCTTCTGTCTAAATTTCTAGGATGAGGAGTTATAATTATTAACATTATTTAAATTCGGACTAATGTCTTCATCTTTGTCGTTATTATCACAACGTTTCAGCCACTGCGCCCTTTTGGCTTCTTCAGGTCTCGGAAGTTAGCAATCTAGCAACAACCAATGTCGTTAAACCTAGACACCCGTAACGGATGCATAACAGAGTTTAACTGTTGTAATTGAACTGATCAGGCAAGTTTTCTTGTTATTGTTAATAGTGTTTACAAAGTCAGTTTTAACATCAGACCCCTAAAACCTCGCTGACAGAACAAGGCGCCCAGAAATATTTGCAACAATCATATTCAAATCGTTGGCGATTTTTTCCCCCTTTGTTTTGATTTTGTTTCGTGAGACGCAGTAGTTGAGCCTGATGGTATCGTGTGTTGCTGGGATGTCCGAACACTGACGGAGATTTAAATACCTACTGATCAGAATCGCAGACTCGTCAGAGCCATTTGCATGGTAATAGGAAATTGATGGTGTCTAAGCGCCGCCTAGACATCGGCTCATCTTGATCCAGGCGGCGATGAGCCGGCTCACAGGATCCGACGCTCAAGCGTTGATCTTTTTTAACCCTTTCGTGGCCAACCAATAACGCCATTTAAAATTGATAACTTGAAACTAGTGCTGGGAATGCTGGCGACGTTAGTCGCGGTGTTTGTGGTGCGGCCTGAAGTGTTGGCGGTTTTGGGTGGTGGTGGCTCCTCTAGCTTAGCACGCGCGAGACTTGGCAGCCGGACAGCATTAATGCTTAATCGACATTTTGCGCCAGATTTAGAAAGAAGAAAAAAACAAAGTCAGGGTGACCAGCGAGTTCTATATATGGCTACTAAGGGCAAAATGACCAACTGTCGTTTACTATCCAGAAAAAAAGCCAAACAAAATAAACTCGGCATATAGCTTTACAGTTGAAATTTTGTGGGTAGTGAAGATTTTACAAGTACACGACAACTGTACAGATCATTTTATTTTATTTGTAATTCGTCTTAACTATAAATTAACTAACTTTAGAAAGAAATAGGATTTCTGTTGTACCTATCAAGGATCGACCGAATTTTTGACGGTTGAAGCCAAACGCTTACCACTTGTAACATCAAAAACGTGAGTGATAAATTCTAAGCTCAGGCTCCTCACCGTGGAGCCACGATCGGAATGTTCCATAACTCAGTGTGATAAGAAGACCATATGTATTGCAATCAATGAAGCAGTAGGTATGTCTAGGGTAACATAACCTGACGGAGCCTATTCCTCTTCAAGCTATTTTTGAATTCAAATTTTCTCTTAGATTAGTTATCGTACTGAGGCTAAAAAACCCAGTCTTTTCCTATTACTTATACGGGTTTCAATTCAGGGTTTTCATTTTTCTTGTCTGGCTGGCATCCAAGCTCAGTCGGACCTGCTATTTAACCCATAATTGGAGGAACATGATTTTTCTGAGGATAATAGTGCAAACTGAACCTGATAAGCTCACTCAGAGTTTGCACACTGTACGCTGATGACACTTTTCTCTCTGGTACACGTATATCCAACTCCAGGCTGTAAAACAATGTTTAGTAATTCAGGTTTGCGGAACATTACTAGGTCCCTCTTGTCTGCACTAATCTCCGTTGAAAAGCAATTGTCGTCAAGCTTTTAAAAAATGCATAAAAATAAAAAAAAAAAGAATAAAAACAGGAGTGTTTGTGTCACGAAACAGAAAGAACCGCGTGTGGAGGACAATTGACTTTTCCCTTAAGAAACTCTTGGGAACATCTGTTTATTTTCAGCGATCGTTTTTGGATTCCACAAAGATGAAGAAGAGTCTTGAAGCAACAGAAATTTGGTTCTACAGAAGGATGCTGAGAATACCATGGGCCGAACATGTGAATAACGACGATGTTTTAGAGAAAATGGAAACAAAAAGCAACCTTATACTTAACATCTGGAAGAGACAGATTAAATTTCTACAGAGGGATGCTGAGAATACCATGGACCGAACACGTGAGTAACGACGAAGTTTTAAAGAAAATGAAAGCAAAAAGGAAACTTATACTTAACATCTGGAAGAAGCAGTTGAAATTTCTGTGTAACGTAATGAGGAAGGAGAGCTTGGAAATTCTGAAACTCACAGGACAGATAGAGGCTAAGGGGGACAGATGAAAGCAGCGTGTAACATACTTAATGGGCTTGTGGAAATGGATGGTAAAACAGGGTTTGGGAGAAGCAACAAAAAGACAAAACTTATTAAAAGCTACAAGGGACAGATCAAGATCTTTCAATGCCACCTTTCTATTTCGATATATACGACCATTATTGTGAAAATTATGGAATCGCTAATCTTTGGTGGCACAAAACGATTTTTCCTTAATAGCTCATACTCCACGAATTGCACCTAAAACAAATTAAATTTAATTATTTTTAACTAATGAGGTAACCTTTTCAGATGAATTAATAGAATAAAATCAAGAAGAAAAATTAATCTTAATTAATACATTGATTCTCCCTTCAAAGTTTTTTTTACCGACTTTAGGAATGGACTTCAGTCATGAAACATTGTATTCTCCATTCTCATTGGCTGAAAATTTCTTGAATATTGGTTGACAAATTAATAATTGATTGATTTGTTTTTTACGGCTTATCAACCCTTTGCATGTCATTTAAATCCAGAAAATATGAGAGAAGATATGATTAAAGGAGACGGAGATATAGATTTCAAACAGAAAGGCGGATAGATATGTTGAAATCGAGATAGATAAAAATAACCCAAGGCGATAGATAGATATGAAGGTTTCATTGATTGATTGATTCGTTTTTTACGGTTTATCAATCCTTTCTAGGTTATTTAAAGCCAGAAAATATGAGAGAAGATATGATTAAAGCAAACGGAGATAATGGTTTCACACAGAAAGGCGGATAGATATGTTGAAATTGAGATAGAAAGATAAGAATAACCCAAGTCGATAGATAGATAGATATGAAGCTTTGATTGATTGATTGATTTGCTTTTTACGGTTTATCAACACTTTGATGACAAAATATTTTCGGATTGTAAGACTTTTATTTTTTTTTTTAGAAATAATAATGTTTTAGTGATCCAAAACTTACTAATTAACAAAAAAACTGGGGGATAAGAAATGTATTGATACCTTTTCCAATGGTCCAAGAGAATATAACGAACGCAGCTGAAATTGGAACTCGGATCTCCGATTAACAAGTTCAAGCTATTGTCTATTACACCACCCACACATCCAAGCTTATACTACCTGGTATTTCCAAGCGTTCACCTATCTAGGCACTGACCACGCTTGATGTCCCTTACCTTTGGTGATCATACAGGAGTCTGTGTTTCAACGATGCATGGCCGTAAGACGTTTAACAGATTAACTTTGCCGTATGAAGTTTTGTCATGAATTATCTTTTAAATTCAGACTTTTTGCTGGCCATGGAATTGAATCGATTTGCCTTTCCTGAGGAAAACCTTTAAGTATCTTTGCACCTTGGCAAGATACAGTTTCCTCCTAAAAAAACGCCACTTCATCATCACCTGATTTCTATCGATGGAATTAGAAAATTGTTCAAATGTTCATTGTATACTTGTTGAAGTAATGACTGTTGTCATCCCTGAAAATTTACCCGAGATATAAACCGATATCATAAATAAGTGAATAATGTGGTATCTTCATCTTCCTCTTCAGACAGACGTTTTTATATATTTCTCTAGCAGCCTTACCCAGCTGGCCGATAAGAAAAACGTTCAATTAGAATGGAGCAAAAACAGCATCATGTTTATATGTAACCCAGTCTATCTTCAGTTATTTTCATTAAAAACATTTTGAATTAATGAAGTTACTGATATAACAGAAGTAGTCTGTATTTATTCAATTGAAGTTATCTGAGGACATGAAGGGGTTAAAAAAGTCACATGAAGATCCACTTCATGCCACAATTATTTTGGAGTTTTGAAATTCAATTTGTTAGTGTGCTACCAAGGATGTATAAGAAGAAACATTTATAAAGCAATTGTTAAGTTTGAAGAAAATTGGTTGAAAGATCAACGAAAAATAAGAAAGAAACCAGTAAAAATTTACGCAGGCCTTCACTATATGGGTGGACTCGATTATCAAGTTAAATGACTGTTAAACAATCAAATTATTATTGGTTATAAATGAGTGAAGTTTAAATTAGATTGCTTGAAAATTTAGGGAGTTTTTAGTTTAAAATTTTTTTTTAAATCGATTTGTATTGAAATCGATTTTTCGTTTTTCGCGGTTTTTCGCTAACAGCATTGGCGTAGAAATAAAAATGAGGTATCGTTGAGCTCGTCATGATGTAAGTAACCTGCATACCGAGTTTGAACGAAATCGGAGGAATAAAGTTGAATTTATCGATTTTTCACCGGCTTTATTGATTATTAATTTTTTTAAAAATTATCGATTTTTTTACGCTAAGACCTTATCTCTTACATTTTACAATTTATGTGCCAAGTTTGGTCAAAATCGGTTGGATGGAGTGTGAAAAGGTATCACTCAGACAGAGAGACACACAGACATCCTCTGTTTTATATATAGAGATTGTAACGGAAAGAGGCAAAAGTTCCAACATCATCGTTTTGATCAATGCCGTCTTCATTTAATATTATTCTCACTGAATCCTTCTCTCACCATGGTTACTAGTCTCTCTAGTCGAACCTAACAAGAAAACATTCTTCTGTTTAAGTGTTTCTGCTGCTTCCGTTCCAATGAACTGGTTTCTGTCACAAAAACAGAAGTTTCTGCTCATTTATGTCATTTCTTTTCTTGTGCATTTTGTTGGTTGGTTTACTTGGTTTTACGGTATATCAACCCATTTAGTCATTTCATGCTGAAATTTAAATTTTTTTCTGGTTTGTACCGGTCTTATTTGAAGACATAATCGAACCAAAGTCATTTGAACAATTCCTAGTGTATCAATTATGCTACCCTGTTGTGCTTGTTTTTATCTTACTGCATTCAATGAAGACACCAGTATACAATCACTCATATGATTAATTATCATTAATTCTGTGCTCTTCGTTCGATTTCAACCTCTTGTATTTACTGGATTTATAATTATTGACAAATGCTAATTCTAAAAAAGCTTATTTATTCTTATGTATTGTCACTAAGAAGTCACTCTGGTTGAAGTGAAAGAGTGCAGATGAGTCAAGTATTCTCCTACCATGTCACTATGGCTGATGAAATGGAATGCATACGGGCCAAATATTCTTCTCTGTTTATTCGTCTTATTTTTAGGGGAAGAAAAATCTAGGGACGAATCTATAATTAGCAGTTAATAGATTAGGAGTTGTCTCCCTTTGAAAGACCTTTTTGTGTCAGTTTATATTAAATTAATTAAAACGTACTCGAAAGCGTCGGACCGAAATGGACAAGAAATTGCTTTATTTTCTAAGAGCATTTTAACGGTATTGCGCTAACAAAAATTGAGTTACCATGTGCCGTTTTTGCACATATACATAATGAAATAGGATCATTATAATAAAGATATTATTATCGTTATGCTATTGCCATCGATACTCGTTATTCGTACTTATTCGTTCATTGCCGGTACACCATCCACTTTCTTCTGCAACTACCACTAATATGGATGCTGTTTTTTTCTTCTTTCTTTAAAATGACATCTGTCGTAACATTACAGATGCACATGTTTGAGAGGAGACTGTCAATTGTTTATGTCGGAACTTGGTAAAGATTGGGAGGAGGGTGACAGAAAGCGATGGCTTGCATCTTGGCTTGCAGAACAGCAATGGACAGCAGTAGTAACAATGTACATTCCTCGTCTGCCAAAACCCTGGGCTGGGTGTTAGGAATGAAGACACAAAAAATCTCGATGAAAATGTCAACAGGGAAGCCACAAAAATATGTCAGGAGAATTCTGAATGACAGTGTCTTCGTGATAGCAATGAAAAAAAAAATGAAAGCAGAATCCTTGAAACGAGAATTGGGTTGAAGAACTTCCGCGATTCGAAAAACTTCCTCTAACAAATTAATGACAACGATATTTAGCCGTCTGATCGTGTGTAGTGGTTAGCGATCTGTTCTACTCGATCAATGATGCTGTAGAGTAGGTTCTCTCCCTCACAGGGACTCGCATATATGGCCTTGTGACAGACAAAGATAAGTAAATATTTGGGTACTTAGTTTAGATCGATTTTTGCCAAGTTAGTCTGTGAGGCCATTGTTTAGTGAAATTAACTCGATTTCACAAGTGCTCTAGTATTGTGGCCAGACTAAGTTAAAGTTACTAAGATCTGTATAATGGTAGAATTTTTATACAGTGGATTAATTTAAATGATACACATACGAATGTAGAAGTTCCAGTAATAAATCATTTAATTCACATATGAGTCGAATTTGATAAATCAATTGCTTCGTGTCGAGATCGAACTCCGAATTTTACAAATGATTAAAAGAAAGTATATTAATAATTTCAAGTGGAATTTTCACAACTTTGCTTGCTTCTTATAAAACAATAATGGAAAACTTAGAAGCCGCGTCGTTTACGGCCATATCACGTTGAAACACAGGTTCTCATTCAATCACCGAGGTTAAGCCACGTCGAGCATCGTCAGTACTTAGATGGGTGACCGGTTTGGTTGGTTCATTTTGTTTAGCAACATATCAACCTCTATGTTTGGGGTGGCCAAACATGCTTTAGGTAAGAACCACATACATACATACATCAGATGTTTGTGAGCCGCAAGACATCAACCAAATTTATACAGACCTTTTTTGCAATATATATATATATATATATATATATATATACAATAATATTCCTGTAATCAGTTTTTTAAACTATTAATTTGTATTGGTTTCAGTAATCACAAAGGACACACACACACACACACACACATACATACATATATATATATATATATATATATATATATATATATATATATATATATATATATATAGCAAATGTTTTCAAAATTTGATTAAATATACTTTAACATTTTAAAAAACATTATTCAGTATTATTATTGTTTAGGTAAAAAGCATTATAACATATCACAAATAGCTACAGTATGAGGCAAAAAATGGACGCATCATAGAAAGTAGATTTTTTTTATTTCTTACCAAGACAAGTGAGTAATAGAATTCGTTTATTAATACAGGTGTACATATATACATTATATAAAAATGACTTAGTACTTTGTTGGGTAAACTTTTGCTTTAATAACCGCCTTAATTCTTCGTGGCATACTATAGACTAAATTCTTTAATCAACGTTCTTCGTCAGATTTCTCCAACATTCCTTTTAATTAGCGAAAAAGCTCATCTTCTGTGTTAACTTTCCTATTACAGGCACCCTTGTCCATTATCACCCCAAAGTTTTCAATTGGGTTAAGTTCAGGACTGTGACTAGGCACCTGGAAGAGTTGCAATTTGCCCTCGTTGGGCTTCCTCTCTAGATAACGTTTATTCTTTAAGGCCGTATGCTTAGGATCGTTATCTTTACTAAATCATTTTTTGACTTGTATAATATACATATGTACACCTGTATTAATACCCTGCATTAATAAACGAATTCTATTACTTGTCTTGGTAAAAATACAAAAATCGACTTTCTATGGGTGTGTCCATTTTTTGCTTCGTACTGTACATTGTGGATAAAGGAATTTTCGACAATATATGCATTTTGTACGTATTTATGGTTATTTTTTTTTTAAACATTTTATCAAAAACGACACTCTTGTACATGTAGTTATGGATATTATTAATTACTTTGTTTTTTAATTAATAAAATTTTGGAATATTGAAATAATAAAAATTGAAAATTTATCTCTCTGATAGATGTTGCGATCTGTTCGTGTAGTAATTGAACTACGGGAATTTACCGTTTATATTAAATGTGACGAAAAAAGGAGCCCAGCCAACATATTTCCACGAGCAGCAAATGTTAAAGTTCAAAGAGACACAGCTGGCTCACGAGCCGCAGTTTGGCCAACCCTTGCTCTATGAATTATTTAAATCTAAATATTTTTAACGCAATCTTATGTCTTCAACTACATTATATTTTGTACATAATTTTATACTTTCAGTACAAACGTATGTTTTTAGTTTGCAGATGATATTGTTGGCATTTAAAAAATGTATTGTTGTTAATTTTACGATAGAAATGTATTTTTTACACCTTTTTTTTAGTGTTGTATTATTAGTCATTTTACAATAACAATGTACTGTTTGCCATTGTGCTATATAGTTATACTATTAGTATTAAATTTTTATAAAAATATATTGCAATTAATTTCACTATAAAAATGTATTTTTTTTTATAGAAATAGAAGTTCATTACTGGTATTTTTACTATAAAATAAACATTATGATTTTTGCTTTGGGGTTCACGATTTGGCCATTGCTGGGACCCTAACAGGTGCTACCACCCCAGGTCAAACTGACCCTGGGGGCAACAATAATTAAGAGGTGCTTCCACGCCCCTCAAAAACGTTAATTTCCTGATCAGAATCATTTCTGCCTGATGCAGGTTATACCCAGGACTAACCGATTGAGAATACAGGTGCTGTAAGCTTGGATGTGCGGGTGGTGTAATGGATTATGGCTGACTATTGGAAATCAGATTCGTTATATTCTTTTACGCGGAAATACCTTTGGGAAAGCTATGGATCCACCTCTCTCCCCAACAGCTATGGATTAAATAGCAGGAATTGTATCTGTAAATCATTATCGCATAAATAAATAAATAAAAAATTCTTAGAATCTAAAAATATTTTCTGGTCTTAATTAATTTGAAAAAAGTTGATAAGCCGAAAAAAGAAGTCAGATACAATCGACGGGTTCGGCCCGCGAAAAGATTTTAACGAAAAAATATTGAGATCCTATACAAACCCAGCTCACGGACGTATTTTCTTTATTCTGAGTGATTTAATTGACCACAATGATGACTGAGGGGGTGTTTTCTTACACTGGCCCCAGGTTACATCTTGTTACACAGGCCCCAAGTTACATTTTGTTACACTATCCTCAAATGTCATTTTGTTATATTGGCTTCAGATTACATCTGGCTACACTGGCCACAGGTACAATCTTGTTAAACTAGCCTCGGGTTTAATCTTTTCACACTGCTCCCAGTTTCCATCTTGTCTGACTAATCCAAAGTTCCATCTTCTTACAGTGACGTCAGAGTTGATTTTGTTATGCTGGTTTCCACTATCTCTTTTTTATACTTGCCGCAATTTACATCCTGCTACACAGAGTGAAGAATCATTTTTGTAAAACGAGCCTATGCTCATTTTTTATACTGGACTCATGTTCCATTTTGTTACACTTGCCCTTAGATTCCATCTTGTTACACAGACACACACGTTGGATCTTGCAACGAGCTCCAGCGCCATCTTTACATTAGCCACATGTTTCATCCTGCTAAGCTAACTTTGTTCAGTTTTCTTACATTGGCTCCAGCTTTCATATTGTTACACTGGCTCGAGCTTCCATATTATTACACTGGCTCCAGCTTCCATATTATGACACTGGCCCCAGCTTCCATATTGTTACACTGTCTCGTGCTTCCATATTATTACACTGGCTCCAGCTTCCATATTGTTACACTGTCTCGTGCTTCGATATTATTACACTGGCTCTGGTCCTATGTTCCTTAAGGACACATGGACCAGTGGATAAAGACGTTGGTTAGATCCAGTGACTAGACCCAAAGAGTTGTGAGTTCAGTATCAGGCCACAGCAATGGTGAACCAAAAAACTTGGAGAGTTGAGTTAAAGAGAAATAACTGAGACATCCGGAAGAGGTATGGCGCGTGGAACTAGAACAGTCTACTCCGGTGGATGAAATAAAGGGTCCGGTTCGAAATTCTGAAGAAGGCCAGAGCGTACAACCGCCAAAACATTGTGAATATGACAGTGAATATGGGGATAACAGTCCGAATAATGTAAATAATGCAAGTAATCATAGTACCTCATCTCATAGATCCAAACACCTGAAGAAGGCCGGAGCGTACAACGGCCGAAACGTTGTGAATATGGTAATGAAGATGAGGATAACAGTCTGAATAATGTAAATAATTCAAGTAATCATAATACCTCATCTCAAAGATATAGACAGATATTAAAATGTTTTATATTTCTTAAAAAATTTATGTTTTGATATCCTTCGGATTTTTGTGTCATATTTTCTGTCCAGCTATTGTTGTACTCGCTTGTACTCTTTCATTTGCTTCTAACGAAGAAACACAGTCCTAAGGACAAACACGCATGCAAAGTCACATGTAGACAGTGTGTGATGGACAGAAAAATCAGCTCTTCTTATATAATATACATTTGAGATCAAGTGACCCGGCAAAAAAGCGTCAGAATTTGTCTGCTTGCTTTCTGATGGTCATTCGTCTGCTTTTCTCTGTTCTCCTTCGCAGTCTTTAATTTAAATTTGTCTTAAAACGAGTACAGAATCGAGATGATTCCCTCAAAATAAAAATTAACAATAAGAAACCGTTCAATTACTATAATCTTCATATTTCATTCTCGTCTAAAATGTTGTTCGCTTTTGTACAATTCAACCATCTTGAAAAAAAAAATGAAGTCCAGTAATTTTCATTAACAAAGTAAATTGCTTTAAAAAGATCAACGCAATCTCCGGTGTTATCGTTAACTTTACCTCCCACCCACAAACCATTTTTCAAATAATCAAAGCATAATTCTCCCAAATTAAACTCTTTTTTTTTTTTTGTAAAAATATAAGATTTTTAATGTTGTCTTTTGCTTCCCGCCTTGATGGTTTGTCACTCGTCTTATATTCGTGTGTAGAATTTTGATTTCTGACAGATGAAGACGTTTGGAACATAGGAAATAAAGCTGGCAAGGAATTACCAAAATTTAGGAGAATAAAATTAAATGAAATTTAACGCCTCCTAACCTCTACAAGGTTTCCTTTTTTTTTCTCGTCTGCCTATTTTATTTTCGATTTTCGCTTTCAGCTGAAAACAAACATGGCGCCCTCGTGTCAGAAATAACGAAAAAGACAAAAGTTTTATGTATTTAAGATTTTAGCACATTTTTTTCTATATGACTTTAATCTAAAATCGATTAATTTTTTTTTTGAAAATAAAATGTTAAATAAAAGTTAAAATTATAATAAATAGAAGAAAGAAAATGAGGAGTGGGGGTTCAAGAATAAATAACAGTGAAACAATAAATACGAATGAACGAAAGGAAAAGGAGAGACGAAATAGAAACGAACAAAGAAATAACGGTAAACAAAAGCAATAAAGAAGAACAAAGAGAAACATAACAGCAATAGAATAATAATAATAATAATAATAATAATAATAATTCGGGATTCATCTGAAGCAAAACAAGAGAGGAACTCAGAAACCAGAAGTATAAAAAAATACTGATTCCAACGCACACTGAAAAGATGACGTCGAAATGATGTATGTTAAAAGAAAAGTGGGTGGAGATGATTGTTTGCGTCGAGAATTGCGTAAATTTCCCAATCAAGAGAACAGGCCTGACTACACAAGACAGAACAAAGAAAAAAGGCGCACAACAGCTAAAAATTACAATAGAACGAAGAGAAAAACCAGGAATCTTGTAAATAGTCTATTATTATTATTATTGTTGTTGTCGTTGTTATTATTATTATTATTATTATTAGAAAGTGTGGCTCCTAATAGCGGTAAAAAACAGTACCATCAGGACGACTATATAAAGGCCAATTTTAAGGAATTCTGTGACAAAGTAGAAACGGTTTTCGTGTGGCGCGTTTCGTCTTTTAGGACTTCATCAGGACAAAAGTGAGAGTAACGTAGGGGAAACCTTAAAATAGAAAGTGTCGCTCCTAATAGCGGCCAAAAACAGTGCCATCAGGACGACTATATAAAGGCCAAATATAAAGAATTCTGTGACAATGTGGAAACGGTTTTCGTGTGGCGCGTTTCGTGTTTTAGGACTTCATCAGGACTACAGTGAGAGTAACGTAGGGGAAACCTTAAAATAGAAAGTGCGCTCCTAATAGCGGCCAAAAACAGTGCCATCAGGACGACTATATAAAGGCCAAATATAAAGAATTCTGTGACAAAGTGGAAACGGTTTTCGTGTGGCGCGTTTCGTGTTTTAGGACTTCATCAGGACTAAAGTGAGAGTAACGTAGGGGAAACCTTAAAATAAAAAGTGTCGCTCCTAATAGCGGCCAAAAACAGTGCCATCAGGACGACTATATAAAGGCCAATTTTTAGGAATTCTGTGACAAAGTAGAAACGGTTTTCGTGTGGCGCGTTTCGTGTTTTAGGACTTCATCAGGACTAAAGTGAGAGTAACGTAGGGGAAACCTTAAAATAGAAAGTGTCGCTCCTAATAGCGGCCAAAAACAGTGCCATCAGGACAACTATATAAAGGCCAATTTTAAGGAATTCTGTGACAAAGTAGAAACGGTTTTTGTGTGGCGCGTTTCGTGTTTTAGGACTTCATCAGGACTAAAGTGAGAGTAACGTATGGGAAACCTTAAAATAGAAAGTGTCACTCCTAATAGCGGCCAAAAACAGTGCCATCAGGACGACTATATAAAGGCCAATTTTAAGGAATTCTGTGACAAAGTAGAAACGGTTTTTGTGGCGCGTTTCGTGTTTTAGGACTTCATCAGGACAAAAGTTAACATGGGGAAACCTTAAAATAGAAAGTGTCGATCCTAATAGCGGTAAAAAAACAGTGCTATCAGGACGACTATATAAAGGCCAATTTTAAGAATTCTGTGACAAAGTAGAAACGGTTTTCGTGTGGCGCCTTTCGTGTTTTAGGACTTCATCAGGACTAAAGTGAGAGTAACGTAGGGGGAAAACTTAAAATAGAAAGTGTCGCTCCTAATAGCGGTAAAAAACAGTGCTATCAGGACGACTATATAAAGGCCAATTTAATGAATACTGTGACAAAGTAGAAACGGTTTTCGTGTGGCGCGTTTCGTGTTTTAGGACTTCATCAGGACTAAAGTGAGAGTAACGTAGGGGGAACCTTAAATAGAAAAAGCGGCCAAAAACAGTGCCATCAGGACGACTATATAAAGGCCAATTTTAAGGAATTCTGTGACAAAGTAGAAACGGTTTTTCGTGTGGCGCGTTTCGTGTGTTTTAGGACTTCATCAGGACTAAAGTGAGAGTAACGTATGGGGAAAACTTAAAATAGAAAGTGTCGCTCCTAATAGCGGTAAAAAACAGTGCTATCAGGACGACTATATAAAGGCCAATTTTTAGGAATTCTGTGACAAAGTAGAAACGGTTTTCGTGTGGCGCGTTTCGTGTTTTAGGACTTCATCAGGACTAAAGTGAGAGTAACGTGGGGAAAACTTAAATAGAAAGTGTCGATCCTAATAGCGGTAAAAAACAGTGCCATCAGGACGACTATATAAAAGGCCAATTTTAAGAATTCTGTGACAAAGTAGAAACGGTTTTCGTGTGGCGCCTTTCGTGTTTTAGGACTTCATCAGGACTAAAGTGAGTAACGTAGGGGGAAAACTTAAAATAGAAAGTGTCGCTCTAATAGCGGTAAAAAACAGTGCTATCAGGACGACTATATAAAGGCCAATTTTAAGAATTCTGTGACAAAGTAGAAACGGTTTTCGTGTGGCGCCTTTCGTGTTTTAGGACTTCATCAGGACTAAAGTGAGAGTAACGTAGGGGAAAACTTAAAAAATAGAAAGTGTCGCTCCTAAAGCGGCAAAAAACAGTGCTATCAGGACAACTATATAAAGGCCAATTTTAAGGAATACTGTGACAAAGTAGAAACGGTTTTTCGTGTGGCGCGTTTCGTGTTTTAGGACTTCATCAGGACTAAAGTGAGAGTAACGTACGGGAAACCTTTAAAATAGAAAGTGTCGATCCTAAAGCGGTAAAAACAGTGCTATCAGGACAACTATATAAAGGCCAATTTTAGGAATACTGTGACAAAGTAGAAACGGTTTCGTGGCGCCTTTCGTGTTTAGGACTTCATCAGGACTAAAGTAGTAAGTGGGGGAAACCTTAAATAGAAAGTGTCGATCCTAAAACGGTAAAACAGTGGTATCAGGACAACTATATAAAGGCCAATTTTAAGGAATACTGTGACAAAGTAGAAACGGTTTTCGTGTGGCGCCTTTCGTGTTTTAGGACTTCATCAGGACTAAAGTGAGAGTAACGTAGGGGAAAACTTAAAATAGAAAGTGTCGCTCCTAATAGCGGTAAAAACAGTGCTATCAGGACAACTATATAAAGGCCAATTTTAAGGAATACTGTGACAAAGTAGAAACGGTTTTCGTGTGGCGCGTTTCGTGTTTTAGGACTTCATCAGGACTAAAGTGAGAGTAATAGGGGAAAACCTTAAAATAGAAAGTGTCGATCCTAAAGCGGCCAAAAACAGTGCCATCAGGACGACTATATAAAGGCCAATTTTAAGGAATACTGTGACAAAGTAGAAACGGTTTTCGTGTGGCGCGTTTCGTGTTTTAGGACTTCATCAGGACTAAAGTGAGAGTAACGTAGGGGAAACCTTAAAATAGAAAGTGTCGATCCTAATAGCGGCCAAAAACAGTGCCATCAGGACGACTATATAAAGGCCAATTTTAAGGAATTCTGTGACAAAGTAGAAACGGTTTTCGTGTGGCGCCTTTCGTGTTTTAGGACTTCATCAGGACTAAAGTGAGAGTAACGTAGGGGAAAACTTAAAATAGAAAGTGTCGCTCCTAATAGCGGTAAAAAACAGTGCTATCAGGACAACTATATAAAGGCCAATTTTAAGGAATACTGTGACAAAGTAGAAACGGTTTTCGTGTGGCGCCTTTCGTGTTTTAGGACTTCATCAGGACTAAAGTGAGAGTAACGTAGGGGAAAACTTAAAATAGAAAGTGTCGCTCCTAATAGCGGTAAAAACAGTGCTATCAGGACGACTATATAAAGGCCAATTTTAAGGAATTCTGTGACAAAGTAGAAACGGTTTTCGTGTGGCGCCTTTCGTGTTTTAGGACTTCATCAGGACTAAAGTGAGAGTAACGTAGGGGAAAACTTAAAATAGAAAGTGTCGCTCCTAATAGCGGTAAAAACAGTGCTATCAGGACGACTATATAAAGGCCAATTTTAAGGAATTCTGTGACAAAGTAGAAACGGTTTTCGTGTGGCGCGTTTCGTGTTTTAGGACTTCATCAGGACTAAAGTGAGAGTAACGTAGGGGGAAAACTTAAAATAGAAAGTGTCGCTCTAATAGCGGTAAAAAACAGTGCTATCAGGACGACTATATAAAGGCCAATTTTAAGGAATTCTGTGACAAAGTAGAAACGGTTTTCGTGTGGCGCGTTTCGTGTTTTAGGACTTCATCAGGACTAAAGTGAGAGTAACGTAGGGGAAAACTTAAAAGAAAGTGTCGCTCCTAATAGCGGCCAAAAACAGTGCCATCAGGACGACTATATAAAGGCCAATTTTAAGGAATTCTGTGACAAAGTAGAAACGGTTTTCGTGTGGCGCGTTTCGTGTTTTAGGACTTCATCAGGACTAAAGTGAGAGTAACGTACGGGAAAACTTAAAATAGAAAGTGTCGCTCCTAATAGCGGTAAAAAACAGTGCCATCAGGACGACTATATAAAGGCCAATTTTAAGGAAACTGTGACAAAGTAGAAACGGTTTTTCGTGTGGCGCGTTTCGTGTTTTAGGACTTCATCAGGACTAAAGTGAGAGTAAGAGGGGAAAACTTTAAATAGAAAGTGTCGATCCTAATAGCGGCCAAAAACAGTGCCATCAGGACAACTATATAAAGGCCAATTTAAAGAATACTGTGACAACAAAAGAAACGGTTTTCGTGTGGCGCCTTTCGTGTTTTAGGACTTCATCAGGACTAAAGTGAGAGTAACGTGGGGAAAACTTAAAATAGAAAGTGTCGATCCTAATAGCGGTAAAAAAAACAGTGCTATCAGGACGACTATATAAAAGGCCAATTTTAAGGAATACTGTGACAAAGTAGAAACGGTTTTCGTGTGGCGCCTTTCGTGTTTTTAGGACTTCATCAGGACTAAAGTGAGAGTAACGTAGGGGAAACCTTAAAATAGAAAGTGTCGATCCTAATAGCGGTAAAAAACAGTTTATCAGGACGACTATATAAAGGC
This sequence comes from Acanthosepion pharaonis, assembly GCA_903632075.3. Classification (NCBI taxonomy): domain Eukaryota; kingdom Metazoa; phylum Mollusca; class Cephalopoda; order Sepiida; family Sepiidae; genus Acanthosepion; species Acanthosepion pharaonis. The sequence continues at coordinate 846,908 of CAHIKZ030000758.1, forward strand.
CAATTTTAAGGAATACTGTGACAAAAGTAGAAACGGTTTTCGTGTGGCGCGTTTCGTGTTTTAGGACTTCATCAGGACTAAAGTGAGAGTAACGTAGGGGAAACTTAAAATAGAAAGTGTCGATCCTAATAGCGCTATCAGGACAACTATAAAAGGCCAATTTTAAGAATACTGTGACAAAAAGAAACGGTTTTCGTGTGGCGCGTTTCGTGTTTTAGGACTTCATCAGGACTAAAGTGAATTTTTAACGTAGGGGAAACCTTAAAATAGAAAGTGTCGATCCTAATAGCGGCCAAAAAACAGTGCCATCAGGACGACTATATAAAGGCCAATTTTAAGGAATTCTGTGACAAAGTAGAAACGGTTTTCGTGTGGCGCGTTTCGTGTTTTAGGACTTCATCAGGACTAAAGTGAGGTAACGTAACGGGAAAAACTTAAAATAGAAAGTGTCGATCTAATAGCGGTAAAAACAGTGCTATCAGGACGACTATATAAAGGCCAATTTTAAGAATTCTGTGACAAAGTAGAAACGGTTTTCGTGTGGCGCGTTTCGTGTTTTAGGACTTCATCAGGACTAAAGTGGAGAGTAACGTAGGGGAAAACTTAAAATAGAAAGTGTCGCTCTAATAGCGGTAAAAAAAACAGTGCTATCAGGACGACTATATAAAGGCCAATTTTAAGGAATTCTGTGACAAAGTAGAAACGGTTTTCGTGTGGCGCGTTTCGTGTTTTAGGACTTCATCAGGACTAAAGTGAGAGTAACGTAGGGGAAACTTTAGAAAAATAGCGGTAAAAAAAGTGCCATCAGGACAACTATATAAAGGCCCTGTGACAAAGTAGAAACGGTTTCGGTAAAAGGACTAAAGTGAAGTAACATGGGGAGTAAGTGCTTAAAATAGAAAGTGTCATCTAATAGCGGAAACCTTAAAAAACGACTATATATAAAGGCCAATTTTAAGGAATCTGTGACAAAGTAGAAACGGTTTTCGTGTGGCGCGTTTCGTGTTTTAGGACTTCATCAGGACTAAAGTGAGAGTAACGTAGGGGAAAACTTAAAATAGAAAGTGTCGCTCCTAATAGCGGTAAAAACAGTGCCATCAGGACGACTATATAAAGGCCAATTTTAAGGAATTCTGTGACAAAGTGGAGAAACGGTTTTCGTGTGGCGCGTTTCGTGTTTAGGACTTCATCAGGACTAAAGTGAGAGTAACGTAGGGAAAACTTAAAATAGAAAGTGTCGCTCTAATAGCGGTAAAAAACAGTGCCATCAGGACAACTATATAAAGGCCAATTTTAAAGGAATTCTGTGACAAAGGAAACGGTTTTCGTGTGGCGCGTTTCGTGTTTTAGGACTTCATCAGGACTAAAGTGAGAGTAACATGGGGGAACCTTAAAATAGAAAGTGTCGCTCCTAATAGCGGCCAAAAACAGTGCCATCAGGACGACTATATAAAGGCCAATTTTAAGGAATTCTGTGACAAAGTAGAAACGGTTTTCGTGTGGCGCGTTTCGTGTTTTAGGACTTCATCAGGACTAAAGTGAGAGTAACGTAGGGGAAACCTTAAAATAGAAAGTGTCGCTCCTAATAGCGGCCAAAAACAGTGCCATCAGGACGACTATATAAAGGCCAATTTTAAGGAATTCTGTGACAAAGTAGAAACGGTTTTCGTGTGGCGCGTTTCGTGTTTTAAGACTTCATCAGGACTAAAAGTGAGAGTAACGTAGGGAAACCTTAAAATAGAAAGTGTCGCTCCTAATAGCGGTAAAAAAACAGTGCCATCAGGACGACTATATAAAGGCCAATTTTAAGGAATTCTGTGACAAAGTAGAAACGGTTTTTGTGTGGCGCGTTTCGTGTTTTAGGACTTCATCAGGACTAAAGTGAGAGTAACGTATGGGAAACCTTAAAATAGAAAGTGTCGATCCTAATAGCGGCCAAAAACAGTGCCATCAGGACGACTATATAAAGGCCAATTTTTAGGAATTCTGTGACAAAGTAGAAACGGTTTTCGTGTGGCGCGTTTCGTGTTTTAGGACTTCATCAGGACTAAAGTGAGAGTAACGTAGGGGGAAACCTTAAAATAGAAAGTGTCGATCCTAATAGCGGCCAAAAAACAGTGCCATCAGGACGACTATATAAAGGCCAATTTAAGGAATTCTGTGACAAAGTAGAAACGGTTTTTGGCGCGTTTCGTGTTTTAGGACTTCATCAGGACTAAAGTGAGAGTAACGTAGGGAAACCTTAAAATAGAAAGTGTCGCTCCTAATAGCGGTAAAAACAGTGCTATCAGGACGACTATATAAAGGCCAATTTAAGAATTCTGTGACAAAGTAGAAACGGTTTTCGTGTGGCGCGTTTCGTGTTTTAGGACTTCATCAGGACTAAAAAGTGAGGTAACGTAGGGTAACCTTAAAACAAAAAAAGTGTCGCTCCTAATAGCGGTAAAAAAACAGTGCTATCAGGACGACTATATAAAGGCCAATTTTAAGGAATTCTGTGACAAAGTAGAAACGGTTTTTCGTGTGGCGCGTTTCGTGTTTTAGGACTTCATCAGGACTAAAGTGAGAGTAACGTAGGGGAAACCTTAAAATAGAAAGTGTCGATCCTAATAGCGGTAAAAAACAGTGCTATCAGGACGACTATATAAAGGCCAATTTTAAGGAATTCTGTGACAAAGTAGAAACGGTTTTCGTGTGGCGCGTTTCGTGTTTTAGGACTTCATCAGGACTAAAGTGTTTTAAAATAGAAAGTGTCACTCCTAATAGCGACCAAAACTTCATCAGGACGACTAGGAATTCTGTGACAAAGTAGAAACGGTTTTCGTGGCGGTGTTTTAGGACTTCATCAGGACTAAAAAGTGAAGTAACAGGGGAAAACCTTAAAATAGAAAAGTGTCGCTCCTAATAGCGTGAAAAAAACAGTGCCATCAGGACGACTATATAAAGGCCAATTTTAAGGAATACTGTGACAAAGTAGAAACGGTTTTCGTGTGGCGCGTTTCGTGTTTTAGGACTTCATCAGGACTAAAGTGAGAGTAACATGGGGGAACCTTAAAATAGAAAGTGTCGCTCCTAATAGCGGCCAAAAACAGTGCCATCAGGACGACTATATAAAGGCCAAATTTAAGAATTCTGTGACAAAGTAAAACGGTTTTCGTGTGGCGCGTTTCGTGTTTAGGACTTCATCAGGACTAAAGTGAGAGTAACGTAGGGGAAACCTTAAAATAGAAAGTGTCGCTCCTAATAGCGCCAAAAAACAGTGCCATCAGGACGACTATATAAAGGCCAATTTAAGGAATTCTGTGACAAAGTAGAAACGGTTTTCGTGTGGCGCGTTTCGTGTTTTAGGACTTCATCAGGACTAAAGTGAGAGTAACGTAGGGGGAAACTTTAAAATAGAAAGTGTCGCTCCTAATAGCGGTAAAAAACAGTGCCATCAGGACGACTATATAAAGGCCAATTTTAAGGAATTCTGTGACAAAGTAGAAACGGTTTTCGTGTGGCGCGTTTCGTGTTTTAGGACTTCATCAGGACTAAAGTGAGAGTAACGTACGGGAAAACTTAAAATAGAAAGTGAAAACCTAATAGGTAAAAAACAGTGCCATCAGGACGAATAAAGGCCAATTTTAAGGAATTCTGTGACAAAGTAGAAACGGTTTTTTCGTGTGGCGCGTTTCGTGTTTTAGGACTTCATCAGGACTAAAGTGAGAGTAACGTATGGAAACCTTAAAATAGAAAGTGTCCTCCTAATAGCGGCCAAAACAGTGCCATCAGGACGACTATATAAAGGCCAATTTTAAGGAATTCTGTGACAAAAGTAGAAACGGTTTTCGTGTGGCGCGTTTCGTGTTTTAGGACTTCATCAGGACTAAAGTGAGAGTAACGTAGGGGAAACCTTAAAATAGAAAGTGTCACTCCTAATAGCGGCCAAAAACAGTGCCATCAGGACGACTATATAAAGGCCAATTTTAAGAATTCTGTGACAAAGTAGAAACGGTTTTTCGTGTGGCGCGTTTCGTGTTTTAGGACTTCATCAGGACTAAAGTGAGAGTAACGTATGGAAAACTTAAAATAGAAAGTGTCGATCCTAATAGCGGTAAAAAAACAGTGCTATCAGGACGACTATATAAAGGCCAATTTTGGAATTCTGTGACAAAGTAGAAACGGTTTTCGTGTGGCGCGTTTCGTGTTTTAGGACTTCATCAGGACTAAAAAGTGAGAGTAACGTGCCAAAAACTTAAAATAGAAAGTGTCGCTCCTAATAGCGGTAAAAAAACAGTGCTATCAGGACGACTATATAAAGGCCAATTTTAAGGAATTCTGTGACAAAGTAGAAACGGTTTTCGTGTTGCGCGTTTCGTGTTTTAGGACTTCATCAGGACTAAAGTGAGAGTAACGTAGGGGAACCTTAAAATAGAAAGTGTCGCTCCTAATAGCGGTAAAAAACAGTGCTATCAGGACGACTATATAAAGGCCAATTTTAAGGAATTCTGTGACAAAGTAGAAACGGTTTTCGTGTGGCGTTTTTCGTGTTTTAGGACTTCATCAGGACTAAAAGTGTCGCTCTAATAGCGGCAAAATGTGCTATCAGGACGACTATATAAAAGGCCAATTTTAAAATAAAAAAAGTCAGGTTTTCCTCAGGACAAAATAGTAACGGCCAAAAAAAGTCGCCACAGGACGACTATATAAGGCCAATTTTAAGGAATTCTGTGACAAAGTAGAAACGGTTTTCGTGTGGCGCGTTTCGTGTTTTAGGACTTCATCAGGACTAAAGTGAGAGTAACGTAGGGGAAAAACCTTAAAATAGAAAGTGTCGCTCCTAATAGCGGCCAAAAACAGTGCTATCAGGACGACTATATAAAGGCCAATTTTAAGAATTCTGTGACAAAGTAGAAACGGTTTTCGTGTGGCGCGTTTCGTGTTTTAGGACTTCATCAGGACTAAAGTGAGGTAACCATAGGGGAAAACTTAAAATAGAAAGTTTGTCGCGTTTCCGTGTTTTAGCTTCATCGGGACAAAAACAGTGCCATCAGGACGACTATATAAAGGCCAATTTTAAGGAATTCTGTGACAAAGTAGAAACGGTTTTTCGTGTGGCGCGTTTCGTGTTTTAGGACTTCATCAGGACTAAAGTGAGAGTAACGTAGGGGAACCTTAAAATAGAAAGTGTCGCTCCTAATAGCGGTAAAAAACAGTGCCATCAGGACGACTATATAAAGGCCAATTTAAGGAATTCTGTGACAAAGTAGAAACGGTTTTCGTGTGGCGCGTTTCGTGTTTTAGGACTTCATCAGGACTAAAGTGAGAGTAACGTGGGAAACCTTAAAATAGAAAGTGTCGCTCCCTAATAGCGGTAAAAACAGTGCTATCAGGACGACTATATAAAGGCCAATTTTAAAGAATTCTGTGACAAAGTAGAAACGGTTTTCGTGTGGCGCGTTTCGTGTTTTAGGACTTCATCAGGACTAAAGTGAGAGTAACGGACGGGAAAACTGAAAAAAAGTGTCGCTCCTAATAGCGGTAAAAAACAGTGCCTATCAGGACGACTATATAAAGGCCAATTTTAAGAATTCTGTGACAAAGTAGAAACGGTTTCGTGTGGCGCGTTTCGTGTTTTAGGACTTCATCAGGACTAAAGTGAGGTAACGTGGGGAAACCTTAAAATAGAAAGTGTCACTCCTAATAGCGGCCAAAAACAGTGCTATCAGGACGACTATATAAAAGGCCAATTTTAAGGAATTCTGGTGACAAAAGAAACGGTTTTCGTGTGGCGCGTTTCGTGTTTTAGGACTTCATCAGGACTAAAGTGAGAGTAACGTACGGGAAACCTTAAAATAGAAAGTGTCGATCTAATAGCGGTAAAAACAGTGCCATCAGGACGACTATATAAAGGCCAATTTTAAGGAATTCTGTGACAAAGTAGAAACGGTTTTCGTGTGGCGCGTTTTCGTGTTTTAGGACTTCATCAGGACTAAAGTGAGAGTAACGTAGGGGAAAACTTAAAATAGAAAGTGTCGATCCTAATAGCGGTAAAAAAACAGTGCCATCAGGACGACTATATAAAGGCCAATTTTAAGGAATTCTGTGACAAAGTAGAAACGGTTTTCGTGTGGCGCGTTTCGTGTTTTAGGACTTCATCAGGACTAAAGTGAGAGTAACGTAGGGGAAAACTTAAAATCAGGACTAAAGTGAGTGCTATCAGGACGACTATATAAAGGCCAATTTTAAAAGTGACAAATAGAAACGGTTTTGTGGCGCGTTTCGTGTTTTAACTTCGGCCAAAAAGTAAGTGGGGAAACCTAAAATAGAAAAGTGTCGACTATATAAAGGTGCCAATTAAAACCAATTTAAGGAATTCTGTGACAAAAGTAGAAACGGTTTTCGTGTGGCGCGTTTCGTGTTTTAGGACTTCATCAGGACTAAAGTGAGAGTAACGTAGGGGAAAACTTAAAATAGAAAGTGTCGCTCCTAATAGCGGCCAAAAAACAGTGCTATCAGGACGACTATATAAAAGGCCAATTTTAAGAATTCTGTGACAAAGTAGAAACGGTTTTCGTGTGGCGCGTTTCGTGTTTTAGGACTTCATCAGGACTAAAGTGAGAGTAACGTAGGGGAAAACTTAAATAGAAAAGTGTCGCTCCTAATAGCGGTAAAAAACAGTGCTATCAGGACGACTATATAAAGGCCAATTTTAAGGAATTCTGTGACAAAGTAGAAACGGTTTTCGTGGCGTGGCGCGTTTCGTGTTTTATAAAGGCCAATTTTAAGATTCTGTGACAAAGTAGAAACGGTTTTTCGTGTGGCGCGTTTCGTGTTTTAGGACTTTCTAAGGAGTGAATAACGTAGGGAAAACTTAAAAAAAAAAAGCGGGATCAGGACGACTATATAAAACCAATTTTAAGGAATTCTGTGACAAAGTAGAGGACTTAACGTAGGGGAAAACTTAAAATAGAAAGTGTCGCTCCTAAAAGCGGCCAAAAACAGTGCTATCAGGACGACTATATAAAGGCCAATTTTAAGGAATTCTGTGACAAAGTAAAACGGTTTTCGTGTGGCGCGTTTCGTGTTTTAGGACTTCATCAGGACTAAAGTGAGAGTAACTTCTTAAAATAGAAAAGGACTAAGCGGTAAGAGTGCCATCAGGACGACTATATAAAGGCCAATTTTAAATTCTGTGAAAATAGAAACGGTGTCGCGTTTCCTTCATTAGGACTAAAGTGAGGTAAAAAACTTAAAATAGAAAGTGTCGCTCTAATAGCGGCCAAATCAGTGATCAGGACGATATAAAGGCCAATTTTAAGGAATTCTGTGACAAAGTAGAAACGGTTTTCGTGTGGCGCGTTTCGTGTTTTAGGACTTCATCAGGACTAAAAAGTGAGAGTAACGTAGGGGAAATAAACTCTAATATAAAAACAGTGCTATCAGGACGACTATATAAAGGCCAATTTAAGGAATTCTGTGACAAAGTAGAAACGGTTTTTCGTGTGGCGCGTTTCGTGTTTTAGGACTTCATCAGGACTAAAGTGAGAGTAACGTAGGGGAAAACTTGAAAGAAAGTGTCGCTCCTAATAGCGGTAAAAAAAAACAGTGCTATCAGGACGACTATATAAAGGCCAATTTTAAGAATTCTGTGACAAAGTAGAAACGGTTTTCGTGTGGCGCGTTTCGTGTTTTAGGACTTCATCAGGACTAAAGTGAGAGTAACGTAGGGGAAAACTTAAAATAGAAAGTGTCGCTCCTAATAGCGGTAAAAAACAGTGCTATCAGGACGACTATATAAAGGCCAATTTTAAGGAATTCTGTGACAAAGTAGAAACGGTTTTCGTGTGGCGCGTTTCGTGTTTTAGGACTTCATCAGGACTAAAGTGAGAGTAACGTAGGGGAAACCTTAAAATAGAAAGTGTCGCTCCTAATAGCGGTAAAAAACAGTGCTATCAGGACGACTATATAAAGGCCAATTTTAAGAATTCTGTGACAAAGTAGAAACGGTTTTTGTGTGGCGCGTTTCGTGTTTTAGGACTTCATCAGGACTAAAAGGAGAGTAACGTAGGGGAAACCTTAAAATAGAAAGTGTCGCTCCTAATAGCGGCCAAAACAGTGCCATCAGGACGACTATATAAAGGCCAATTTTAAGGAATTCTGTGACAAAGTAGAAACGGTTTTCGTGTGGCGCGTTTCGTGTTTTTAGGACTTCATCAGGACTAAAGTGAGAGTAACGTAGGGGAAACCTTAAAATAGAAAGTGTCGATCCTAATAGCGGCAAAAAAACAGTGCCATAAGGACGACTATATAAAGGCCAATTTAAGGAATTCTGTGACAAAGTAGAAACGGTTTTCGTGTGGCGCCTTTCGTGTTTTAGGACTTCATCAGGACTAAAGTGAGAGTAACGTAGGGGAAAACTTAAAATAGAAAGTGTCACTCCTAAAAGCGGTAAAAAAAACAGTGCTATCAGGACGACTATATAAAGGCCAATTTTAAGGAATTCTGTGACAAAGTAGAAACGGTTTTCGTGTGGCGCGTTTCGTGTTTTAGGACTTCATCAGGACAAAAGTGAGAGTAACGTAGGGGAAACCTTAAAATAGAAAGTGTCGCTCTAATAGCGGTAAAAAACAGTGCATCAGGACGACTATATAAAGGCCAATTTTAAGAATTCTGTGACAAAGTAGAAACGGTTTTCGTGTGGCGCGTTTCGTGTTTTAGGACTTCATCAGGACTAAAGTGAGAGTAACGTAGGGGAAAAACTTAAAATAGAAAGTGTCGCCCTAATAGCGGTAAAAAACAGTGCTATCAGGACGACTATATAAAGGCCAATTTTAAGGAATTCTGTGACAAAGTAGAAACGGTTTTCGTGTGGCGCCTTTCGTGTTTTAGGACCTCATCAGGACTAAAGTGAGAGTAACGTAGGGGAAAACTTAAAATAGAAAGTGTCGCTCCTAATAGCGGCCAAAAACAGTGCCATCAGGACGACTATATAAAGGCCAATTTTAAGGAATTCTGTGACAAAGTAGAAACGGTTTTCGTGTGGCGCGTTTCGTGTTTTAGGACTTCATCAGGACTAAAGTGAGAGTAGTGCTATAGGTGAAACCAATTTTAAAATAGAAAGTGTGGCGCGTTTCGTGTTTTAATATCAGGCGGCCTCAAAAAAAAACAGTGCCAACAGGACAGGACGACTATATAAAGGCCAATTTAAGGAATTCTGTGACAAAGTAGAAACGGTTTTGTGTGGCGCGTTTCGTGTTTTAGGAATTAGACTAAAGTGAGAGTAACGTAGGGAAACCTTAAATAGAAAGTGTCGCTCCTAATAGCGGCCAAAACAGTGCCATCAGGACGACTATATAAAGGCCAATTTTTAGGAATACTGTGACAAAGTAGAAACGGTTTTCGTGTGGCGCGTTTCGTGTTTTAGGACTTCATCTGGACAAAAGTGAGAGTAACGTAGGGGAAACCTTAAAATAGAAAGTGTCGCTCCTAATAGCGGTAAAAACAGTGCTATCAGGACGACTATATAAAGGCCAATTTTAAGAATTCTGTGACAAAGTAGAAACGGTTTCGTGTGGCGCGTTTCGTGTTTTAGGACTTCATCAGGACTAAAGTGAGAGTAACGTGCCATAAGGACGAAAACTTCAGGACTTAAGAAAGTGTCGCTCCTAAAAGCGTAAAAAAACAGTGCTATCAGGACGACTATATAAAGGCCAATTTTAAGAATTCTGTGACAAAGTAGAAACGGTTTTCGTGTGGCGCGTTTCGTGTTTTAGGACTTCATCAGGACTAAAGTGAGAGTAACGTGGGGAAAATAAAATAGAAAGTGTCGCTCCTAATAGCGGTAAAAACAGTGCTATCAGGACGACTATATAAAGGCCAATTTTAAGGAAATTCTGTGACAAAGTAGAAACGGTTTTCGTGTGGCGCGTTTCGTGTTTTAGGACTTCATCAGGACTAAAAGTGAGCCATAACGTAGGGGAAAACTTAAAATAGAAAGTGTCGCTCCTAATAGCGGTAAAAAACAGTGCTATCAGGACGACTATATAAAGGCCAATTTTAAGGAATGACAAAGTAGAAACGGTTTTCGTGTGGCGCGTTTCGTGTTTTAGGACTTCATCAGGACTAAAGTGAGAGTAACGGAAAACCTTAAAAAAAGTGTCGCTCCTAATAGCGGCCAAAAACAGTGCCATCAGGACGACTATAGGAATTCTGTACAAAGGCCGCGTTTCGTTTTAAGGAATCAGGACTAAAAGTGACAAACGTAGAAAAACGGTTTTCGTGTTGCGGCGTTTCGTGTTTTAGGACGACTCATCAGGACTAAAGTGAGAGTAACGGTTTTAGGGAAAAACTTCAAAAGGACTAAAGTGTCGCCTTCTAATAGCGTAAAAAACAGTGCTATCAGGACGACTATATAAAGGCCAATTTTAAGGAATTCTGTGACAAAGTAGAAACGGTTTTTGTGGCGCGTTTCGTGTTTTAGGACTTCATCAGGACTAAAGTGAGAGTAACGTAGGGGAAACCTTAAAATAGAAAGTGTCGATCCTAATAGCGGTAAAAAACAGTGCCATCAGGACGACTATATAAAGGCCAATTTTAAGGAATTCTGTGACAAAGTAGAAACGGTTTTCGTGTGGCGCGTTTCGTGTTTTAGGACTTCATCAGGACTAAAGTGAGAGTAAAGTGAGTGTCGCCCTAAAGCGGTAAAAACAGGGGAAAAGGCCAATTTTTAGGAATTAGACAAAAAGTGTCGCATCCTAATAGCGAAAAACTTGAAAAAAAACAGTGCCATCAGGACGACTATATAAAGGCCAATTTTAAGGAATTCTGTGACAAAGTAGAAACGGTTTTCGTGTGGCGCGTTTCGTGTTTTAGGACTTCATCAGGACTAAAGTGAGAGTAACGGGGAAACCTTAAAATAGAAAGTGTCGCTCCTAATAGCGGTAAAAAAACAGTGCCATCAGGACGACTATATAAAAGGCCAATTTTAAGGAATTCTGTGACAAAGTAGAAACGGTTTTCGTGTGGCGCGTTTCGTGTTTTAGGACTTCATCAGGACTAAAGTGAGAGTAACGTAAAAACTTAAAATAGAAAGTGTCGCTCCTAATAGCGGTAAAAAACAGTGCCATCAGGACGACTATATAAAGGCCAATTTTAAGAATTCTGTGACAAAAGAAACGGTTTTCGTGTGGCGCGTTTCGTGTTTTAGGACTTCATCAGGACTAAAGTGAGAGTGAAAGAGTAACGTCGCTCCTAATAGCGGTAAAAAAAACAGGACGACTATATAAAGGGCCAATTTTAGGAAATAGAAACGGTTTGTCGTTTCGTGTTTCCTAATAGGCGGTAAAAACATCCTAATAGGCGGCCGATCAGGACGACTATATAAAATAAAAACGGCCAATTTTAAAGAATTTTGACAAAGTAGAAACGGTTTTCGTGTGGCGCGTTTCGTGTTTTAGGACTTCATCAGGACTAAAGTGAGAGTAACGTAGGGGGAAACCTTAAAATAGAAAGTGTCGCTCCTAATAGCGGTAAAAAACAGTGCCATCAGGACGACTATATAAAGGCCAATTTTAAGGAATTCTGTGACAAAGTAGAAACGGTTTTCGTGTGGCGCGTTTCGTGTTTTAGGACTTCATCAGGACTAAAGTGAGAGTAACGTAGGGAAACCTTAAATAGAAAGTGTCGATCCTAATAGCGGTAAAAACAGTGCCATCAGGACGACTATATAAAGGCCAATTTTAAGGAATTCTGTGACAAAGTAGAAACGGTTTTCGTGTGGCGCGTTTCGTGTTTTAGGACTTCATCAGGACTAAAGTGAGAGTAACGTAGGGGAAACCTTAAAATAGAAAGTGTCGATCCTAATAGCGGCCAAAAACAGTGCCATCAGGACGACTATATAAAGGCCAATTTTAAGGAATTCTGTGACAAAGTAGAAACGGTTTTCGTGTGGCGCGTTTCGTGTTTTAGGACTTCATCAGGAAAAGCCAAAAAAAAGTGAGAGTAACGTGACAAAGGGGAAACCTTAAAATAGAAAGTGTCGATCCTAATAGCGGTAAAAACAGTGCCATCAGGACGACTATATAAAGGCCAATTTTAAGGAATTCTGTGACAAAGTAGAAACGGTTTTGTGTGGCGCGTTTCGTGTTTTAGGACTTCATCAGGACTAAAGTGAGAGTAACGTAGGGGGAAACCTTAAAATAGAAAGTGTCGATCCTAATAGCGGCAAAAAACAGTGCCATCAGGACGACTATATAAAGGCCAATTTTAAGGAATTCTGTGACAAAGTAGAAACGGTTTTCGTGTGGCGCGTTTCGTGTTTTAGGACTTCATCAGGACTAAAGTGAGAGTAACGTAGGGGAAACCTTAAAATAGAAAGTGTCGATCCTAATAGCGGCCAAAAAAACAGTGCCATCAGGACGACTATATAAAGGCCAATTTTAAGGAATTCTGTGACAAAGTAGAAACGGTTTTCGTGTGGCGCGTTTCGTGTTTTAGGACTTCATCAGGACTAAAAAGTGAGAGTAACGTAGGGAAAACCTTAAAATAGAAAGTGTCGCTCCTAATAGCGGTAAAAAACAGTGCCATCAGGACGACTATATAAAGGCCAATTTTAAGGAATTCTGTGACAAAGTAGAAACGGTTTTCGTGTGGCGCGTTTCGTGTTTTAGGACTTCATCAGGACTAAAGTGAGAGTAACGTAGGGGAAACCTTAAAATAGAAAGTGTCGATCCTAATAGCGGCCAAAAAACAGTGCCATCAGGACGACTATATAAAGGCGAATTCCAGACAAAAAAACGTGTTTTGCTCATCAGGACGTAACGGGGAAATGAATAAAGTGTCCGGTAAAAACATTTTAAGGAATTCTGTGACAAAGTAGAAACGGTTTTCGTGTGGCGCGTTTCGTGTTTTAGGACTTCATCAGGACTAAAGGAGAGTAACGTAGGGAAAACCTTGAATAGAAAGTGTCGCTCCTAATAGCGGTAAAAAACAGTGCCATCAGGAGGGCCAATTATCAGGGCGACTATATAAAGGCCAATTTTAAGGAATTTGTGACAAAGTAGAAACGGTTTTCGTGTGGCGCGTTTCGTGTTTTAGGACTTCATCAGGACTAAAGTGAGAGTAACGTAGGTGAAACCTTAAAATAGAAAGTGTCACTCCTAATAGCGGCCAAAAACAGTGCCATCAGGACGACTATATAAAGGCCAATTTTTAGGAATTCTGTGACAAAGTAGAAACGGTTTTTGTGTGGCGCGTTTCGTGTTTTAGGACTTCATTAGGACTAAAGTGAGAGTAACGTAGGGGAAACCTTAAAATAGAAAGTGTCGCTCCTAATAGCGGCCAAAAACAGTGCCATCAGGACGACTATATAAAGGCCAATTTTAAGGAATTCTGTGACAAAGTAGAAACGGTTTTCGTGTGGCGCGTTTCGTGTTTTAAGACTTCATCAGGACTAAAGTGAGAGTAACGTAGGGGAAACCTTAAAATAGAAAGTGTCGATCCTAATAGCGGCCAAAAACAGTGCCATCAGGACGACTATATAAAGGCCATTTTTAAGGAATACTGTGACAAAGTAGAAACGGTTTTCGTGTTGGGCGTTTCGTGTTTTAGGACTTCATCAGGACTAAAGTGAGAGTAACGTAGGGGAAACCTTAAAATAGAAAGTGTCGCTCCTAATAGCGGTAAAAACAGTGCCATCAGGACGACTATATAAAGGCCAATTTTAAGGAATTCTGTGACAAAGTAGAAACGGTTTTCGTGTTGGGCGTTTCGTGTTTTAGGACTTCATCAGGACAAAAGTGAGAGTAACGTAGGGGAAACCTTAAAATAGAAAGTGTCGCTCCTAATAGCGGTAAAAACAGTGCTATCAGGACGACTATATAAAGGCCAATTTTAAGAATTCTGTGACAAAGTAGAAACGGTTTTCGTGTGGCGCGTTTCGTGTTTTAGGACTTCATCAGGACTAAAGTGAGAGTAACGTACGGGAAAACTTAAAATAGAAAGTGTCGCTCCTAATAGCGGTAAAAAACAGTGCTATCAGGGCGACTATATAAAGGCCAATTTTAAGGAATTCTGTGACAAAGTAGAAACGGTTTTCGTGTGGCGCGTTTCGTGTTTTAGGACTTCATCAGGACTAAAGTGAGAGTAACGTAGGGGAAAACTTGAAATAGAAAGTGTCGCTCCTAATAGCGGTAAAAAACAGTGCTATCAGGACGACTATATAAAGGCCAATTTTAAGGAATTCTGTGACAAAGTAGAAACGGTTTTCGTGTGGCGCGTTTCGTGTTTTAGGACTTCATCAGGACTAAAGTGAGAGTAACGTAGGTGAAACCTTAAAATAGAAAGTGTCACTCCTAATAGCGGCCAAAAACAGTGCCATCAGGACGACTATATAAAGGCCAATTTTTAGGAATTCTGTGACAAAGTAGAAACGGTTTTCATGTGGCGCGTTTCGTGTTTTAGGACTTCATCAGGACTAAAGTGAGAGTAACGTAGGTGAAACCTTAAAATAGAAAGTGTCGCTCCTAATAGCGGTAAAAAACAGTGCCATCAGGACGACTATATAAAGGCCAATTTTAAGGAATTCTGTGACAAAGTAGAAACGGTTTTTGTGTGGCGCGTTTCGTGTTTTAGGACTTCATCAGGACTAAAGTGAGAGTAACGTAGGTGAAACCTTAAAATAGAAAGTGTCGCTCCTAATAGCGGCCAAAACCAGTGCTATCAGGACGACTATATAAAGGCCAATTTTAAGGAATTCTGTGACAAAGTAGAAACGGTTTTCGTGTGGCGCGTTTCGTCTTTTAGGACTTTGTCAGGACTAAAGTGATGCTTACGCCGAGTCCGATGAAATCCTCATAGACAAACGCGTCACACGAAAACTTTTTCCACTTTGTCATAGATTTGCCTAAAACTTATTCTTGTTATATAAAAATGTATATATCTTTTTCCCATAAAGGCCAATAGAAAAAAAAAAAAGACAAAACAGGAATATAACAAATTGAAACTGACTGTCTATATTTCTGAGATGAGATATTGCAACTATTGACGCTATTTGTTCTCATCTTTTGCACAATATTCACGACGTTTCGGTCGTTGTAATCTCCGGCCTTATTCAAGTATGGCTGATCATATATGAGAGAGAAGACCAAACTTTGTGGGACGAAGTTGAAATAACAGACAGAAGAACATCACTGGAAAATGAAAAAAAAACTTAAGGAATCAGCGCCTATGCTAGACCACAGAAATCTCTTAAACCGGCTAAGCATAGACATGAATACAATATGAGAACCAGTAATACAGAGAGCTAAGGAAAAACAACAATAACAAAAAAAAAAAAATGTAATATGAGCTCTGGTAAAAAATGATTACTGAGACATTAGTTTTATAAATCTCAAACGGTCACCCTAGGACACATGGCCCAGTGTATCAGTCAGTCATGAGCCATGCGTGATACACGCTTAGGCGATCATGTATCTTTCGATACATGACTGACGAGGCTGAATTTTTTTCCCGCAGTAGGTTGCCATTTCTTTCTGCGGTAGACCAGTTGCCATCCGATACTATGGAACCCGGTTTATCCTGCTATTTACCCATAGCTGGGAAGAGAAGAAGAGGATACATACCTTTCCCAAGGGTATTAGCACGTAAGTAAATATAATGGATTCGAGCCGCTATTAATCATTGTGTTAAAAGTGACTTGACCCAAAGAGTTGTGAGTTCAATACCTGGCCTTAGCCGAGGGAGAATTATCGTTATTATAGGGAATTGACTAAAACTGAGATATCCAAAGACCATGAACTTAATAAATGGTTCGTACAACGGGCGAAACGTTATGAATATAGCAATAAAGATCTAAATAGAGTAAATTTAAACTGTGTTGAAAAATATGAGACAACAAATTGATTCAAAGACACAATATGAATAGGCAATAATGGGTAGGGAAGGTGATCCGCTGGGAACATTGCAAATGGCTGCATTTTGTTCATAAGGGCAAGACTTATCAGAATCAATTCTAGAGAATAAAATATTTAAAACAATCTGAGACTTAGTGATTCAATCGCGTCTCCTAATCAAGGTCAGAAGATCGGACCTGTTAGTAGAAGATGATAACTTCACCATGTTGTGAATATCGCTCTTCCAGTCGACCAAATAGTATGGATGACTTTTTATATAAGTATCTTGACCTTGTCAAGAAGTAGGGCGCTTTGTGCAATATGAATATAACAATCACACCATTTGTTAAAAGAAACATGGCGGAGAAAATGTTACGACGTAGTCTTGTGGGTGACGAATTATTTTCCATATTACAACCCCTCGAAAGCCTATCGTTATTTTATCGCTATTTGCATTGTAAATGTTCTGACTAGTCACATTCATTCCTTTCATCCATTCGGATCTTGATAGCTAAGACCTGCCAGGCCACGTTTATTATGGTCGAATCATCCTCATTCCTTTCATATTTCATTGATGAGAAGAAAGTTCCATTCATACAGCTGCTTCGCAATAACTGACATCTTGTGGAATAGACTCCCGTGGGAATACTTCCCCGATTACTACAATCTTAACCTCTTCAAATCTAGGGTAGATCGTTTTCTACTTTCAGTAACGCATTACCTCGAGTGGCTCTTGCTTCGGGTGGACAAAATTGAAAAAAAATACTAAAAGAATATGGAGGCGACTTGCTGTTACTTTATGTTCAGTGTAAACAATCAGTCACTATTGGTAGGAACACTCAATCACTCAATAATAATAATAATAATCGACTATTGTAAATTAACCCATAAGATATGCATAACTAGCCATAACCAGGGTGATCCATTGGACTCTGTCCGAACGGCTGGATTTTGAGCACACAAATCAACTGTATATTGATTTTCTAAGCGTAGATAGATGTGGCAAATAGCCGCAAGTATGGTGCACCCAATGAGGATCGAACTCACTATTCAGTCGTAACTTTTAGCGAGACAAGCATGCTGACCATTACACCACGCCGAAGTACTCATACAGCTCAATTGTATATGCACCGGCCAGAATCTATCGAAAATAAGGAAACATGCAAAATATGGATCTTTCAGATTCAAATAAATCAAAAACCACATGCCAGATTATTGATTTTTCTATTTCAGTCGAACACTGAATAGATTTGAAAGCGAAAAGATCGATAAATACTTCGATCTTAAGTTTTGTTAGACAAACAAATTACATAATCCAGAATGTATATAGAAAGACATCATTCAATGAAAAATTTAGTTAACACTTAAAGAAAGAACGGTTAATTATTTAACAATAAAAATGAAACATGATTCATTAATTAACTGGAAATTAATTATTAATTAATTACACTAAATTGCCACGAGACACCAGTTTGGAAAGGTTGAGTCTATGAAAAAGCCTGCTGGAATTGGAAACCAAAAGAGTCGGAACAATCCAGACAATGGCATTACCAAAAAACAGACAAAATTCAGAGTTTGGAGGTTTTGAGTAACGTGGAACCACTTCTTAATTGCTGTTACATTTAGTTGAAGCCATAAAATTGTGTTCAAAATTTAGATTTTGGTATTAAATGACCCATAGCGGTGTTGATATACCCTTGAGCAAAAGCAACCGACCAGCCGAGGTTCTCTTGCTGCTGTGACGATCGTTGTTGGTACACTTAAATCGGTACCAAAAGAGCTTTTTAAAAAGATGAAAGATGTTAGAATATCAGCTTTACCAATTCGAGACTCATCCAACTCTGCATTGTTCCCAGATTAACACCCAAACACACTGAAATGTTCGTATTGGCGCTTCCGGTGCGAAGGCCAAGCAGTATAGTTTACCATTTCCAAAATCTGGCGAAGTGAATTGCGTCACGATGTTCTTTTTTCTCGTTGACGGTGGCCAAATGATCTAACTATGCAGTCGATAAAATCAAAGACAAACAATGCGCATGCGCGAAATTAAAAATATAAAATGGCAACAAATTACCCATCATACCCCGTACATTTTATGCTGAAACGAAATGCATCCCTTTTCGTGCCTTCGGGCTAAGTTCAAGGGTTAGGGTTATGTTCTATCTTTCTCTTAGAGTTATGATTGAACCCTAGTGTCTTGGATTCCAATCGTGCGACAGTCTTTTCCTCCTTGCACAAAGAAGTGGGAGGGTTAGTGAATGACGACTATTAACAATTATGTGTACAGGCATCCCAGATTAAATCAACCTTGTTTCATATCCCACCACCGTTATAAGGTGAGTAAATATCGACCAATTGCTTAATAAGGTGTTGGTTGTGCAAGCACCAAGAAATACACATCTGTTTGTTTATCTACCTTTATCATTTTGTTCGTATCTATCTTTGTTTCTTCCTTTCCGTCTATCTCTTTGTCATAGACCGTTCTCATCTATCTATCTATCTATCTATCTATCTATCTATCTATCTATCTATCTATCTATCTATCTATCTATCTCAGTCTATTCAGTATCTATCTATCTATCTATCTATCTATCTATCTATCTATCTATCTGTTTATTCAGTATCTATCTATCTATCTATCTATCTATTTCAATCTAATATATAATTACTCGACATGTTTTTATATCTACAAACGCCATTTTAGTGGATACTCGTATTTGAAATAGACCAGTACCTTCTTAACAGTATGTATTGAATCTATCGATCTGCGTACTCAAGAATTCTTGATAAAGAAAATGTTCGATCCGGCATTGTTCAAAACTCCACCCATTTTTGTAGGAGAAACCATCGTTTGTTCCGGCGTGTCTTACAAATGTTGATTTTGTTTATGGGTCATTTAATGCCGAAATCTAAATATTTTGTCCGCAATTTTATGACTTCAACTAGATATTTTATACATAATTTTATACCTTTAAGAAAAATTTGTCTTTAGATAAATAGATAAATTTATTGCTGGTAATTTTACTATGAAAATGTATTTTTATAATTTTGTGCTGTATTGATTGTCATTTTGAGTAGGAGATATGAAGAACAACGGTTAACCCTCACCAAATATTGTTTCTAATAAAAACCCCTACTAATCAGCTTTCTATAATTGTTGAACTTTGGCACAAGAACAGAATCATGGACATCGAGTGAGGATCGAATACAACTCAGGTGTTATCGTCCATAATTACTCATTTGACAGCGAAGTGACAATGAAATGTGTTCATTGGATCTTCCTGTCTAAGATGAGAAAATATTGGACAAACTTAATTATCTTTGAACGAATTCTGAAGAGTTCTCGGCCCGACCAAGAAGTAATTCAAAGCACAAACAATTAAATTATTGTTTGTTTCATTTCTTTCGGCTTTTTCTTTTGACTTCGATAACGATAAATTCTCTCAGGAAAGTGGAAACAAATCACTGATAGTGGAACTATTATATTTTTGGTATTAAAAGGGAAAAGGGTCAATATAAAAGCACACACCTCATTCTTAAATGCCATGTCTTTTACATCGTAGATGAATATGGCCCTCCACAGTTTCCTTTCTTAAATAATTGTAAAATGTGCATTGCTATGACTTCTGGGAAAAAATAGTAGAGTGGTTTAAATTCGCAGTTTAGAATTCAGATATTTTTGCTCTTGTTTATCCAATACAATTCCCAAGAGCTACTCAATGTAGGGGGTCCTTGACTGAGGTTCTTCGATGGCGGCAGGAGGAGCAGTGGGTAAAAAGTGCAATTTATAAGGATATGTAAAATAGATAACGGTTGGCATAGATTTGAAAAGGTTAAGATTGTAGTGATCTGGAAAATATCCACTCGGTATTCTGTTCTACAAAGCAGCGGTACTTGGGAAAAAAGTTGTCCGAATGAAAATTCATTCTTACCAGTGGAATAGGAAAGGTGTGAGGATAATTTAATTCTGTATACATGGCATAGTGGGTTTTAGCTCTAAACCGGTTGTGCTAAAGAGTACATTTGCCATGGAAATAGCGACAGAGTAGCGATAGGCTTGCGACTTTGTGACTATGGGGAAAAGGGTTGTAAGGTGGAAAATAATTCATCATTTAAATGACCAGAAAAAGAGGATTGGGTATCTCCAGCAGAGATATGACAGCAATGCTCCATTTTTGGTCTTACCTGACTCTTGTAAAGGTAGATCAAAGGCTGAAAAAGTCAACTATTCTAAACTAGTTATCAACCACCCCCACCTTAGCCTATTAGAGTATGAGGAAGAGAAAAGTATCAATGCGAAGTGATATTAAACTGACTCAGACGGAATTCGAACTCGGATCTCCGGTTCCATTTCATACTGTTAATCCACTCGCACATCCTGAAGCAAACAGCTGACATGGGTTTCTACAGTTAACGACATGTAATCGGTTCACGGTCGTCACGATCATATTCACTAGGCTCGTAACATATTATGGTATATTAGGCGAATTACATATACTCATAGTAGTAGTGGGTGGGTGTCGGGCGAAAAATCTGACGGTGACCATCCCTCTTCAGGTTGGTTTTGAAATCAAAGTTGTTCTTCCCATCGACAGGTTACCATCCAAGACTTTCCTGTTATTTAACCTATAGCGGGTTCATGCCTTTCCTAAGGGTATTTGTCTGAAAGTGGATATAACAGAGCCAAAATTTGAACACGCTCCGCCGATTTCATTGCCTTTGGTTAGTCTTTAAAAATGGTCCATGGATTTTATAAACATTTCATGTACATAGAATAAAAGAAGCAGAAGACGCATTGAATCAATTTTTACCTGATTTGTCATTGTTATTTAATCTGGTCCCCGACATATGATGTGAAAAAGAGAAAAATGAAACACGTTAAGAGTTAATCTAAATTTTATAGACTCATGATAGTCCAAACATTAGAGATGCTATCGATTGGAGGAAGACAAAATGTATGGTTGTCAGTAAGAGGAAGATACAAACAACTAATAGAAGATATGAAAAACAACGATAGAAAATGTGACACCGGAATCCGAAGTCGCATTGGAATAATGAAAGATGTCTTTCAAAAGTTAAACAAAGTATTAAGAAACAGGAAAAGTTCATTAGAAACAGGAAATGCTGGTTGATTTTTATTCTCTATGAGTCAATTCATATCGAACTCTAAATATTTTTCACGTAATTTTATGCTTTCAATTACAGATATTTTGTAGATAATTTTATATTTTCAGAGTAAAGGTAAGTTTTTTTAAATATATATTTTGTTGATCATAAAATGTATCGTTAGTAATTTTACTATAAAAATGTACTGTTGATTTTTGTTTGAGTGTACTCCATTTACTCATAGCTAAAACCTTAACAGGTGCTACCACCCCGGGTCAGGGTAGACCTGGGAACATCAGAAATTAAGGAGTGGTTCCACGCTCCTCAAAACCTCCAATCTCCCGAGTAGAGGGAGGCCCTGCTGCGGGATGTAGTTCATCGTCATGCCCAGTACAAGACATAGAAGGGGAATAGAACCTTGCTGGGCTGTTCGCTCTCTGTGGCCAAATAGGCAGTCCTTGTGTGCCATTTTCTATAGAATAAGCAAAGGAAAACATAAATAGGACAGGAAATTGTGGAGAGCCATGATAGCCAATACCCTGAATGAGAAAATTCTTCCTTAATAAATAGATAGCAACTGTTGCTACTAGAACGGTTCACTTTGGTTAATATATCATATGTATGTGAATAAAGATATAGAGAGTTATCACGTAGCGATATACAGATTAATTCTTCTTCTATGTCTCTTCAGGATGTGGATGATCATGACTCTCCACGTCTTCTTATTTGGTCCTGATTCAGGAGCTTTACTTCAGTCACTTTCTCACTGTCTTTTCTATGAATATTTTCATGGCTATTGTTCTAATGAGCTTTCCTTCTTGGTACCACGGTTGAATGAATTTAATTGCACTACTAGATTGGCAATTAGGTCTCACTGTTAGATGCAACTGCCTTTTCTATTCTAACAGCTTCATTTCTCGCCCCTCTCACCTCTGAAACTCTTTTCCGACTTCTTGATTACCTGTGAAAAGTTAATTCAACGTCATTCGCCATCTTCTGTTCTCTTGAACTATGTTCCTTTACTGTCATTTTCTTTACTTCTCCTCACTATGTTTCTCTCTTTCCATCGATAACAGTCTGCGTACTTGTGGCTTTATCACCTTGCTTGGGGTGAAATGATTAAAACAATCCTTTCGCTGTTTAAGAGACAAAAAAGGTCGTTATGGAGCGAAAACAGAAAAGAGATCACTGAAGTGGCAAAAATGGATATGGGGGCTGCACATAACAGTAAGAAAGGATAGTAGATGGAGCAAAAGGTGGGTTGGCTGGTAACCAATGGATACTAAAGTTAGTAGGAAAAGACTAGACAGAAAGTGAAGAGATGATTTGAGGGGTTTACTGATAGAAGAAACTGGGAAGGGACGTTGCTCATTAGTGGTCTCGCAATGGCTATTTTGCGAGGTTGGGAAGCTCGTATCCAGTTAGTTTTGTTTGTAATTCTGACATGAGGCATTTTACGTTTCTAGAAATTATTCAGATGAATATATGCCTGTTTTAATGACAATGCAATCACTTAGAATGTATTAATTTATCAAAAATGGACCGTCTCTAGACTCTGGTCCCAGGCGCGCGTGAAATCCCCACGTTAGAACAGCTTTGTGCTGCATTCGATACGAGTTAAATATATGAATTATTACCTGATATGGGCAGTATTCCTGGGTACGACGATAAACTACATCCGGCAGCAAGGACTCTGATCGGAAGATTGGAGGTTTTGAGGATCGTGGAAACACTACATTTGCTGGTGTTCCCATGTTCACTCTGATCCCGGTTGGTAGCACTTGTTAAAGTCCCAGCTATGGGCAAATAGTGGACCTCCAAATAAAAGCAAAAGACCATGAAAATGTACGAATACATTTTTATCGCAAAAATACCATATATATCTGTAGCTGAAGCCATGTAATTGTGTTCAAAATATTTAGATTCCAGCATTAAATAATCCACAGAGGTTGATATGCCGCTAAACAAAATCAACCAATCAACCAATAAAATGCGCAGTGGAATAATACAAAATGACTTGTAAAAGCTAAAGTATTACGAAATAAAAACAAATTTGTTAGAAACAAAGAAAAGTATTCTCAACCGTTATGTACCGTTAATCGTCCTATATGTAAGTGAATTCTGAACAATTTTCTCACTCAAAATACTTGCGGCAACAGAAATTTCGTTCTACAGAAGGATGCTGAGAATACTCTGGACGGAATATGTGAGTAACGAGGAACTTTTAAGGAGAATCGGAACAAAAAGGACGCTTATTATTAGAATCAGAAAGTGATAGTTGACATTTCTAGGGAACATAATGAAGAAAGAGGACCAGGAGAATCTGACACACACAGGACATATTGAAAGTACGATGGACAGAGCAAAACATCGAGTAACTTACCTAATAAGCTTCTGTAAATGGATGGCAGAACAAGTACTGGTAACAATAGCAAAAGTTTAAAAAATACTAAGAGCTTCAAGAGCTAAGAAGCTGAGGAAGGCATGATCAGCCAAGTCATGAACGGACACAGCCTACACAAGAACAGCGGCAACTTGTCATGCCGGCTGTAATGATAATAATTTATGATAATTATAGCGATAGTTAAGACATAACATTAGTTACTGCTCGAAGAAACAGAAGGATGGACCAGAAAATTGCCACAGTCCGTCTTCTTTACGCAAATGGGTTATCGGAAGATCTGCGGTCTATACAACATCAGGATAGCATTCAGAATCAACTTCACCCCACGGAGTAATCTCTGCCTAACATAGAGGGGAACATGACCAAGATCTGTGGGCATTCCATTTCTCGTAGTTTGGATGATGGTGAAACTAATCACCCTCTAAAAGTAAGGCTGGAGGAACAATCGTAATTAGGGGTGAGGCAATGAAATCAGGCATGGCTGATCATGTATGGAAAGAAATTAAATGAATTAAAAATACTAGACAGTGTCAGACGCCTGTTAAGAATCATCTAATAGGCTATAAGGATCTCCCCAGTAAGCCTAACATAGAAATAAATACAATATGGGAGACGTTAGTAAAGAAAGCAATAAATAAAGACTAGACGAAATATCCCTAGACATAGTCAGCTGAATGAGAAGAATCTATCACGTAGATTAAATAAAGTGTTCAGCTCAAAATTCCCTGAAGGTTAACTAGATCGACAAGACACCTGATGAAGTCTTGCCTAGGGTACAACGACCGAAACGCTGTTGTAACAACAACAAAGATGAGGACAATAGTCTTCATGTAAATACTGTAAATAGTTAAGACGTATACTGCATTGCAAAAGTTTGAAGTCACCCCCACCACAGAGTTAGCATGGGATGAACTTGACAGAAGTGAAAAAAAAAAAAAAAAAAAAATGAAAAAGAGTTCTTAGAGTCATTGAAAAAAAAAAGAATTGATTATCAGACTTTGAGTAATTTTCGCAACGAATGCCAAAAATGTGTGCTGGAGTGATCAAAACTAAAGAAGGATATTTTAGCGAGAGAAAAATTTAATCATAAAATGTCTTTTTTTCTTAATTATTATTAATTATTATTTTTCTAATAAAAAAAAAATCATGTCTCATTTTTTTAAAACCATATTTAATAAATTTCTTTTATTTAAAGTACAAAACAACGTCTTTTGGGGTCAATTTAAAAAAAAATACCAGTGGTGGTCTCAAACTTTTGAACTGTTGTTTATATGTATCCCAAATGTCTAGATATAATATCAATTTCCCTAATTATTTTAAAGGGTTGATACTTATGATAAGATGATACTTAAATAGGATGAACTTTATTTGATTTTTGGAAAAGTTTATAAGTTTTAAAAATACAAAGAAGAAAAAATCTGACTGAGATGACTGGCGACGGGACAGGTAGGCTTGGGTTTTCAACATTCTTCGTGATATTAGACATATATATATATATATATATATATATATATATATATATATATATATATATATATAAATCAGTCTTAAGCAGGAATTGAACTCGTTTTACTGATTCTGTAGCTAGAAATGGCTCGGCGATAAAAATGCTAATGGACTGATGGTTGACGCTGCTGCGCCAAGTGATGACGACGGTCATCGTAATAACGATCCCCGTGACAATAATAATATTGAAGTTCTGTTATTAATGAGGTGGTAATAATCCTGGCAACTATGTCTGGGGAGATACTGCAAATGATGATGGTAGCGATGAAGATGCTGGAGGTCGAAGTAGGAGAAAAGAAAAGTTGTTAATGATCATGATGATGATGATGACGTTGATGATGATGACGGAAATAAAGATAATAATGATGATGATTATCATGATGAAAAGGAATAATGACTTTGATGGTGATGTATCGTCTCAAGTGGGGAAGTTCAACAGCAGATAGTTCCAGGTCAGTTGGTATGCTATTCCGGGCCAATATGCCAGCGTATTCCTGACCCCTTACGTTGCCCTCTTGGGAGAAAGATGCACTCAAAGAGAGTAAGGGAGATAGATAGAGAGGTTGTCTTTGAATAAAGAAATCCTTAGCTTGGCCAATGAAGGTTGTGGCTGCAGTGATTTCGCGATGCGGCATATTCTAGCCACAATCCAGAACAGGATGCAATGATTGGACACAATCCAAAAAGATCTGATAGTTTTCCGCTTTCCCTTCTCTTTGCTATTATTGGGTTCAGTTTTCCAGGATTTTAAATCCTTTGCCGCTTCTTTTAAAAACTGATTTCCTTGTTGTTTTCACTTTTCAGTCACTTTCACGAATTCTCGCTCTTATTTTCTGTTTCAGCTGCAAATATTATTTTTACGTTTCTCTCTCTCGTTCTTTTTTCTTGCGAATAATAAAAGGATTTTGCTTTCATTTCATTCTTGCTTTGTTTTTCATATTCATTCTACATTTTTATTCGCACTTATTTTTACTTTTCTTTCACCATTTCAGTATTTCGTAAATATTCAACTTCCATTGTTCAGATCTCCTTTACGTTTTTCCCTCGATTGTGAATTCTATCAATGTTTTTATTATTTATTCAATTTTTAATTCATTTTATTGCATTAATTTTTTTTTCGTTCACTTCTTTCTTCTTCGAAAAATGTTTCTTTCTTGTTCTTTGACATTCCTTCTTGTCTTCTCTTTCTTTCTTCTTTCTGTGTAATTTTCTTTCGCTTTTAGATTCTTACTTTCTCTCTCTTTTTGCGTTTCGTGTCTTTCATTCATTCCTCGCTTCTTGGTTACCAGTTATTTTTTCTTTCGTTTTCTTTCTTGTTTACTGACTTTCTTCCTTTCTGTCTTTCTCTCTCTTTCTTTCTCCCGTTCTTTTTTTTAATAATAAATTATCATCTTTATTTCTCATTTAAACATTAGTTCGTATTATCCTTTTTCAAAAGATTATTCATTCTTCTTTCATTCCCAATTTGTTTTCTATTTTCTTTCTTCTATAGATTTTCTTTTCTTTCTCTTGTAGTTTTCTCCTCCTCTTTTCGTTGTAGTTTTTGACTCTATTTTCATTGTTCTTTTTTATTCTATTTCATTCTCTTTTTTCTCATTCCTTTTATGCACTTTTTTATTCGTTGTTTTCTTATTCTTTTTCATTCCCTTCATTTTTCTTTTCTTAATCTCTTTCATTCGCTACTTCTTTCTCTTATTCTATTTCATTCACTTTTTCTATTTTTTTGTTATTTTTCTCATTTGATTCTTTCTCGTTCTTTTTTCTTCTTCTTTTTCATTTTTCTTTTTCTTTTCTCTCCTTCTTTTTCATTCGCTTCTTCTCTTCTTCATTTTCATCTACTTCATCTTTCCCTGTTGAAGAACTTTCTTGCTCAATCGAAATGTACAGGGAATATGATGTCAATATTTCTTTGATCTCTCTTAGTCTTCCCTCACTCTCACTCTCTTAATCTCTCTCTGTCTCTCTAACTCTTTATATTGATTTTCTCTTTCTTACATTTCAACTCCCCCCACTTGTTATTATTTCGTTCATATTTCCTCATTGCTTTTCTTCTTTATTTCTCTTTTTTCTTATCTTTCTTTACTTACGTGTTATGTTTTTATATTTTCATTCCTTTTCTTTTTCAATTCCTGTTTTTCTTTTGTTTTTTATTTTCTTCCTCTTTTTCTTTTCTTTTATTTCTTTTTCTTCATTTATTTCTTTGTTTTCGTCTTCTTTTTCTGTCGGTCTTTTCGTTTTTTTTTTCTTTTTTATCTTTTAAAACTATATGTTCCAATTCGTTTTCTTCTCGACACCATCCTCTTTCTTCTTCTTCTTCTTCTTCTTCTTCTTCTTCTTCTTCTTCTTCTTCTTCTTCATCAATATTTTCTTCTTTTATCTCATCCTTTTCTCTTTCTTATTCTTCTCCCTATCTCATTTATTCTTCTTTCTTCCTTTTTTTAGTGTTTTCTTTTTTCCCACCATTTCCTTGTTCACTTTAATTCAACGTTGTCTTTTCTTCTTGCAAATAATTATTTCCATTTTCTTTTTATTTATTTTCCTTCTCACTAGTCTCTTTTATTTCCTCTTTCGTTTCCTTTTCTTCGCTGTCATCTTTCTGTTTTAATTTCCTTTAACTCCCCCGTCCCACCATCTCTTTTGTCATTCTCTTTTTCTTTTCATCCTCCTTCACACCTTATCATCGACATCCCATTAGCCACCATTATCGATCTGGTCATCTTGATACCCCGACCGAGTCCCTCTTCTACTATCATTCCCAAACCCCCCACCAACCACCAGTGTAATATGTGGGTCAGTAAACTTGATAAGAAACTCGTCGATGAATGCCCTTAAATCTCACCTTCGTCGGGGAGATGCTCTTCCCTGTCTCCGTTCCAGCCATTTTCGTCCTCGCTTCCCCCCCCCTGCTCGTTTTTACTCTCTTATCTTTTGTAACAACCGCTGCCGCGTTCCATTCTTCCTATTCCAAGTTCCTCTTGCTTCTACAACGAGGCAAATGCCCTCACCGCAAAGGTGTTTCCTCTTGTGCATCCATTAAACGAGAGACAATTTCTTTGCGTCTGCGCTCATAGACACATGGGTTGGCAAACCTACAACGTCTGTCTCTGTTTATATTTCCCATTTCCACTTTGCTTACACGCTTATGAACTCTACCTACATACGAAAAACAGACAGATGGATAGATAGATGTGAACAGATAGATAGATAGATAGATAGATAGATAGATAGATAGATAGATAGAAAAGAATAAACTGAGATAGATAGATAGATAGATAGATATGAACAGACTGTAACAGATAGATAGATAGGTAGATAGTAGACAGAGAGACAGACAGACAGACAGACAGATAGATAGATAGATAGGTAGATAGATAGATAGAAAAGAATAAACTGAGATAGATAGATATGAACAGACTGTAACAGATAAATAGATAGATAGATAGATAGACAGATAGATAGATAGATAGATAGAAAAGAATAAACTGAGATAGATAGATAGATAAATATGAACAGACTGTAACAGATAGATAGATAGACAGACAGAGAGACAGACAGACAGATAGATAGATAGATAGATAGATAGATAGATAGATAGATAGAAAAGAATAAACTGAGATAGATATGAACAGACTGTAACAGATAGATAGATAGATAGATAGACAGAGAGACAGAGTCACAAACAGACAGTACAGACAGACAGACAGACAGATAGATAGATAGATAGATAGATAGAAAAGAATAAACTGAGATAGATAGATAGATATGAACAGACTGTAACAGATAGATAGATAGATAGACACAAAAGAATAAACTGAGATAGATAGAAAAGAATAAACTGAGATAGATAGATATGAACAGTCTGAGATAGATAGATATGGACATACATATATATATATATATATATATATATATATATATATATATATATATATATATATATATATATATATATATAGAGACATATATATACATACATATATACATACATATGAACAGAGATAAATCTATACTCATATATATGTAGAAAGATAGATAGATGAAAACAGATTGAGACAATTGTAAATGTATTAAGATAGATAGAAAATAGATATGAACTGAATATATATATATATATATATATATATATATATATATATATATATATATATATATATATATATATATATGTGTGTGAACAGAAGGAGAGGATAAAAAGATAAACACAGATAAAACTTATATAGACAGATATAAAAAAACGGAACGATATATATAGAATTATATAAAGTGAAAGTAAGATAAAATAAACATAGATACAAAAATATATTTTGTAATCATTTTTCTCGAAGCAAATCAATATATATATGTGTGTGTGTGTGTGAACAGACTGTAACAGATAGATAGATAGATATGGACACACACACACACACACATATATATATATATATATATAGATAGATAGATAGATAGATAGATAGATAGATAGATAGATAGATAGATACAGACAGACAGATACCTGCATACATACATATATATGAAGAGAGATAAATCTATACTCATATATATATATATATATATATATATATATATATAGATAGATAGATAGAGAGATATGAAATGTCTGAGTTGGTCAGAGAGAAGACATGTAGATAAATAGGATAAATGAACAGACTATGACAGATAGAACAGACTGGGATTGAGATAGATAGATAGATAGATAGATAGATAGATAGATAGATAGATAGATAGATAGATAGATACGAACAGACTGAGATAGATAGATAGATATGAACAGACTATAACAGATCGATAGATGGATAGATAGACAGATAGATAGATAGATAGATAGATAGATAGATAGATAGATAGATAGATACGTACAGACTGAGATAGATATGAACAGACTATAACAGATAGATACATGGATAGATAGACAGACATACAGATAGATATGTAGATGGAAAGAAAGAAAGAAAGAAAGAAAGAAAGGTCTGGGATTGAGATAGATAGATAGTGAGGGATATATTTTATGTCGAAAGATATATATAAAGAGAAAAGAAAAGGGGCAAAGAGAATAGAAAGTGAGAAAGAAAGTAAAAAGAAAGAACTTAATAGAAAGACATAGAAATTAAATTGTCAGACGTATATGAATGTGTTAGACACACTCTCTATGTCTTTCTCTAAACTAAATAAATTAATATATATATATATCAAACTAATTCCTTTGACACAATCAAGACAATAAAAGGATCTAAAACTATCTATTATTGACATTAAAAGAAACAGAGAGGGGAATAAAAGAATATTTTGAAATAAGGTTTCTGAAGATCGTAGTTGCCAGGAAAGCAGGAAACTGAAAGAAATTTCCGCAAGCGAGAAGTGCGAGAGAAGAAACTATTAGCATAGAACTTACGGTTACAACCATCAGTTTCAACAGTGAAATGATGAGACCTAGCTGTTAATCTCCGTTGGAATTCGTTTACACGAGTTCACAACGGCAAAAGCTCATCAGAACAATTAACAGTAAAAATATTTATTGTAGAGGCAAAAGTGGGAAAGCGACCGAAAACAGAGATGCCAGGTCAGTACCGATAATGTTGTCACTTTTTTTTTTTTTTTTCCTATGGTAACAGAAGATGAGGAAGCAATATTTAATGCAGGGTCGAAGACAGATTTCTTGACAGAAACAATATAGGCAAGTTTATGTCTTGTATCAGTGGCCAGTGTTCGACTATCAGTAAGGTCACATTATTCAAATTTCTCAGCAAATACACCATCTTCTCCCCAACATGAATAATTTTTTTTCCTTTAGGTTTAGTTTCATCATCTCGCGATATAGGGGTCGCAGTGAAAATCAAAATTAGCATAAGAACAGCCAGGGGCACAAAGACTAACTTGTTAATCACTACCTCACAGATGTGTGTACTCTGTACATATGTCTAGGATTCGGTTTCCGGTCCCTTCTCCTGTGGTCTTCTCATTCTCTTTCACACCCAGTAAGCACTTGGCTCTTAGTAGCATTATCAATTTGCTTCGAGAAAAATGATTATAAAATATATTTTTGTATCCATAGCGATATGTCAAACTCAAAAGCCTGACATATCGCGATGGTCAATTAGCTCATCTCGCAGGTTAGTCATTTAATATAGTGAGTTCTGTGATTGCAAAGTACGCCTTTTACAGTAGCCAGAATACTCTAAACAGAATATTCATTACACATTGTGTATATTTGCGTGAATATATCACTTTGTATATCAATCCTCTTATATATATATATATATATATATATATATATATATATATTATTATAAGATTTTTATTATAAGAGATTATAATAAAAAAAATTTAAATAGCTAGACAAAAGCTTTTGTTTCAATACTATGATTGTACTTCCACACGCGATGATTGGTAACTGGTAACAAATTATTAACCAACCAAATTATAATCTCTTATAATAAAAATAGTATTTTACTCTACTTTGTATTGAGCACTTTAAAAAAGTAAATGCTACGAACTGCGGATTTGTACTCCATTTGTTCTCCCATTTCGATATATATATATATATATATATATATATATATATATATATATATATATATATATATATATATATATGTGTTTTCTGTGTAAACGTGTGTGTGGCTGCACATATACGAACTCAAATATATATTCAACTTTATAGAAGTGCTGGATCGATACCAACCCATGACACGTTTCATTATTTTCCATCAGGTCCTTTCCCCTTCGGGCGACTTTAGCAAATGTAAAACTATGAAAATTTCTGGGCGAGAGAGACAGAGAAACATACCTACATAGTCGCACGCTGGGAGGAACGAGTCAAACCGTGTACTGATGTTGCTGCATGTGTTGGAAGAAGGACTGCGAAAAGGAGCAGTAGACATTGGGGGCCAGGGGAGTAAAGGAGGGGGGTAGGGCGTTTCGGCGTGTGAAGGTTCTTTAGTCGTTCGCCGGAAGTGAAGGAACTCGGCGTCCGTGTTTGAGACGATAAGGACCGACGCAAGTATGTTCACTACAGAGTCCCACTCGACGCCGTGAGGACGTTTGTGCCAATTGGCCTGGGCAGGGGCAGAGAGCCCCACCCCTTTACCTAATGCTCGCAAATCCTTTGCACAGATAAATGCCGGACAAACGGGGGGGTACTTGTGAACGTCGTTTGCCGGTCTGCGAGTAAATTACAAAATATGATAGGAATAAAAACTGGGATAAAAGGAGACAAGTAAGATGGCTGCATTGACGGCGCCATATTTGATAAATGAATGGTTGAAAATGTGTGTGTCTGTGCTTGTATGTCTCACTGAATCTGATTTATCACACTTATATATATATATATATATATATATATATATATATATATATATATATATATATATATATATATATTGAGACATGATTTGTTGAACAATTTAGACATGTCCCGTCTACTTATTTTCAGTCGGATCATTTCATATTCACAGATAAGCTTTTCGGTGTCGTTATTGAAGGACGAGAGAAAATCGAGGTGTTGATATATATTTCTTTTATTCTGAGTATTTTCGACATAGGACAAGGTCATCGTCAGGGTATTGTTTATTGCAAGACAGATATTGTAGTATTCATTATTGCCTAAAATTGTTGTGCTCATCTAAAAGTTAAATTTCTTACTTGTGGAGTGAAGAACGCTGGGTCAGCGCATGATCGCTGACACCGTTTAAGGGGAGGTAACTAAGTATGATTTTGGAGAGTTTTTACGAAATATATATATATATAGACAACGCGTTTCGTCATCGTTTTAGTTTATCAAAGCAAATATACCTCAGAGGATGAAATGCGTCGGCTAAGATAAGTTTGCATTTTGTCTTTATTCATATACTCCTTTTAAAGATATACTCTATATGAAATTTTTACACATGCACACACACCTATGTATAAGTAATAGAAATTTGGGAAATCATTATAGTAATTCATCGAGTCTAGAAGAATTCTCAGCAGAATGCAACCGTTTCGTCTTATTTTGGGACTCATCAGCAGTTGGCATCCACTACCGAGATTCGAAACCGCAAACGTCATACCAACTGTACCAACTGACGAAGAAGAAACTGAATAGACTCGATATAGCGCCGCTACTCACAAATTCTGTGGTGATACTCATCCAAGTATCCATAACCTAACGGATTGTTCCCTAAGAGCCCCCCGAACACGCTCTATCTATATATGTTGGTACAGTTGATATGACGCTTCCGTTGTATCGAAACGGTCCGGGTTCGAATCTCGGTAGTGGATGCGTACTGCTGATGAGTCCCAAAATAGGACGAAACGGCTGTCCAGTAATTTCTTCATTCTGTTGAGGATTCTTCTAGACTCGATGAATTACTATAATGATGTATATCTATATATGATAAAAATATAGTTTTGAAGTATATATATATTTATGGGTAAAAGTGCACAATATCAGAGATAGTGTATATGTAAATAAAAAAAGTCGACTGTGAGGTCAACACTAAGCGGCGATAGTCTGATTCATACGTAAACATAATCTTCAAACCATTTGAAAACATTGCCTGAAGATTGTGCTGAAACATGAAAAAATGTGGGGTAATACTTCTTTATGGGTGTATCTTTTACTTTTAAAATATTTGCGACAGTTCTGTATCCAGCAAAGACATAGAATACACCCGTCCATGTAAATATTTTTTGGGTGAAGGGTCATCTCTACTCTTCCACGCATCTCCAGCACCCCTGCTTAAATATGATAATTAGGTTTGAAAATGGCTTCAATGCCGTCAGAGTTTTATCAGTAGACAATACACTAAAAATTGGCCACTTATAAGATGACAATTATTAAAAATGTATAATAGTTTAAAATGGCCGAACATTTTTGCACATAACTGTATATGGACTGGGTGTGTGTATTTGAAGGCGTGTATAGAAAAGGCCAGTATGAGAAAAATAGCTTTTGAATACCTGTTTGCTTTAAAAATCATCATTAATTCTTGGCTAATCAATTCTGTTCAGACACTGACCATCTGCGTCATAGTTAAATACATAATTATTTTAGTCTCGAATATGTCGTAGACGTATTGGATTTGCAGCCCAAGTGAAATACAGCCTCATCAGACCATGTAAGAAAGAAAAGAAAGGTTCTGAGTGTTGCGAACGAGAAAAAGAATGTCTGTCTAGGCCTTCGGTTGTACTTTTAAAAAAGTGCAGGGGCTTTGAACAGACTTGTCACTCGATTTTCAGGCAATAATATTTGAGCAATTAATCCGTCATATCTTGGACATAGCACTGGCAACGGACCATAGAGTAAACGAAGGAGAGTGAGAAAGTAGAAAATACCAGGACTTTGCTCGATATCTAAGAAAGATATAGAATATGAAGTTCATGTGGTACTAATAGAAAAAAGAAAAAAGAAATCGAGCTGAGCTTAGATGAATTTGGTAATCAAAGGAACAGTTTGAAACTTTATAGACCACGGCATTGCTGGGGTCTGCTACACTACCGAGAAGTGCTAAAGATTTGAGAAGACTCGGTGTTACTTCTGATGGTCATTTTCATATACAAATACAAGATGTATAAACACAACAACAACAATGATAGTAACAGGAGATGGTGGTGAAATGTTCTCAACCGGACCAAGAAGCTGTTTAAACAAAATGGAGTCAAATTCTTCGACCAGAATTTGGGAATTGGATGGGTCCAAAAATTTTCAGAAGCCTGTGTTAAAATCTGTGAAAATGCCAAGGGAACTTAATGTTATTTGAATTCCTTTAATAACGATCATATATATTTTAATAACGATAAAAATAATAATAATGATCTTCAGTGTAAGCCAACAATAACAACTGACGTTAACATTCAATTAAGGAATAATAATAATAATAGTATCAGGTTGTACGGTATTGGCACCCATTGAATATAAAACCCGACATGACAGAGTGGGCCAATATCTGCACTGGAAAATCTGCAACTTCTACGGGAAGGAAACTGAAAGAAACTGGTATGAACACCACCCAGACCCGGTTACGGAGATAGGACCTGTTACAATTCTATGGGACTACACAATACACACTGACAGAACAATCAAGGCCAACCGGCCAGATATTGTTATTAAAGACCACAAACAAAAACGGTGCCTCCTTATTGATATGGCAGTCCCTGTTGACTGCAATGTATCTTTGAAGATATTCAAAAAGTTGTCAAAATACAAGGACCTTGAAATAGAAATCTCGAAAATGTGGCATATGGTAACATCAACAATCCCTGTTGTAGTTGGAGCCCTAGGACTGGTTGGAAAAGATTGCAAGGGCTAATTGAAGGGATTCCTGGAAGTCTATGCCTCAAGGAGATACAAAAAATTGTTCTGACAAGTACAGTCCACACCTTACGAAGGGCTTTATCTATGTAATTTAATTCTTTTTTTTTTTTTTTTTTTTTTTTTTTGTCAGTGGAAAGTGTCATGACGCAATTTCTAACCTAAGGTCCCTGAGCGGGACCCGGAAAGAAATGTGTAAACGCCAGAAATCAAATAAAATAAAAATAATAATAATAATATCTTCAAAAAGCTATCAAAATACAAAAACCTTGAAATCGAAATCTCAAAAATGTGGCACATGGGAACATCAACAACCCCTGTTGTAGTTGGAGCCCTCGGGGTCAGTTGGAAAAGATTCCAGTAGACTCACTGAAGGGATTCCTGGAAGAACATGCCTTAAAGAAATAAAAAAAAATTGTTCTCACGAGTAAAACCCACATCTTTCGAAGGGCTTTAGCTATGTAAAATATGATTTTTGTTTAATTGGTTAGTGGAAAATGTCATGATGCCATTTATGACCTTAGGTCCCTGAGCGGGGCCCGCAAAGAAATGTGTACACACTAGAAATCAAAGGAAATAAAATAAAAATAATAATGATTTTATTGGACATGAAATTTCAAACGGATAATCATTGAACATTCACATCCGGACATAATTGTTTCCAGCAAAGAAGAGCGAGATTGTCACCTCATTGATATCAGAGTAGACAAGAAAGAAGGAAAGTCGACAACTCTACAGACTATACAATTCGAAATCAAGAGAATAAGGAATTGCTAAAAAGTTATCTATTGTGCCTATTGTAATCAGGGAGTTAGGGACAATGGTAAAGAATTTTCCAGCCCCATTAGGATAGCTTCGCTGTAAAGGTTGAATAAATCCGGCGAGAAGACACCTCCTTGTCTTACTCGCCGCTTCTATTTTTGTGCACTGACTTAATTCTTTTTTATTCTAATGTAGGCAGTTTTCTCCCAGTATAAATTTTGAATTGTTATAATATCCTTCTCAAATAGAGAATCTGAATAATATGGATTATAAATATATGAAACAAAAAGGATTGATTACAGTATTGACTTCAATAAAATGAACATTACAATATGAACCTTTTAACGGCACCATATAATAAAAAAAGAAAGCAGGTATTAACCTTCCTCTTTGAATGGTATAATATTGAATAAATTCACAAAGGTTCAAGTGACTTAGATGGTGCGGCAACTCCAGAGTTTCGCATCAAAATATTCACGGGGGCCAGGTGTTTGATAAGCTCAATAGATTTATCAAACAGCTGGCGCAGATGAGCGTATAAATGCCAAACTTCAAAGTCTTGAGTCGACTAACTAGAACAATTACTTTTCTCAAGTTATTAAATATATGCATATATATTAATATGAATATATGCATATATATTCATAATTGTATATATATATATATATATATATATATATATATATATATATATATATATATATGCAAGTACCCACACACATACATATAAATATTCAGTTGTATGGATACGAGTTTGTAACCCTGGCTTTCACGCTTTTGCGATCATTAGAAAAAACTGAATATGTTAGCTCGATCACTGATATTGACCACTTTCCAATAAGAACCGTGCATATATATATATATATATATATATATATATATATATATATATATATATATATATATATATATATATATATATCAATTAAAAGTACAATACAAACCTTTTAACGACACCGAATAAAGAAAATAAAAAGAAAAAAAGTAAATAAAATAAAAAGAAAAAGAAAAAAAAGAAAGCAAGTATTAACCTTTCAGGATTGATGATCTCTTTGTAATATGGATCGCGTTAGCCGTTTTAAATTCAACTTCTCCCAATATATTTTGTCTTTCATTCTTTTGGATCGATTTCTGGCCTGTGTATATACTATTGATCTGCATGGTATCATTGATTATTATAAGGATTTGCGTTTCCATCACCAGTCATTCTTTATGAGAAGACGATCAAATAAATGTCAGTTTCTTTAAAATTCCAGCATCCTCTTATGAATTCTCACAGATTGTAAAAGTCATTTGGTCTGTATTGCCTAAATTCTTGCTTGGATTTCGAAAGTTTCCACTTTTTTAACGGATATTAATAAAGATCAGCGAACTATGGCTCTCAGGCCCAAATCGGTCTGCTAAGACATTTCCTCCTGCACTTCGACCACAGGAAAGGAATATTTGATTATTCTGAAATAATTTTTATTTTATTTTTCCGTAAATATTATTTTGTGTAAGATTTAAAGAATTTTTTTTATTCACC
Source organism: Acanthosepion pharaonis (assembly GCA_903632075.3). NCBI lineage: Eukaryota > Metazoa > Mollusca > Cephalopoda > Sepiida > Sepiidae > Acanthosepion > Acanthosepion pharaonis. Next base: position 884,374 of record CAHIKZ030000758.1, read on the forward strand.
ATTGTGGCCTTACAATTGAAACTTGAAGATTTGCAATCAAGTGCCAAGGATAGACATAAAGTAGAGAATATAAACTGATTTTTACGAATGTCGCCCACGTGAAGGATATTCTACTTGAAAATTTTTTATTCGACTATTCATTTCCGTATTTATCTGAGAAGACATTTTCAAAGATGAAACAGACGAAATCTGCACATTAGTCGCCCTTAATTGATCAACATTTTAATATCAATTTTTGATGATAGGAAGCACAATTTTTGAATCACAGACTTTTTAATCTCCGAAAAAAAGAAAAAAGATTTTAATAATTCCAATTGACTCTCCATCTTTAACCCTAAACGCTAAAAGAATTGTATTAGAGCTAATGTTTATTCATAATGAAATAATAATAATAATAATAATAATAATAATAATAATTATTATTATTATTATTATTATTATTATTATTAGCTTTTCTAGTAATGTGCTTTTCCAGTTTTTCTATACTTTTTTAGCGAGGTGCCTTTTCATCTTGTCTACTAATGTGCTTTCCCAGTGTTTTCTTGTAGTGTTTTCCATCTTTTCTGACGGGATATTTTCCAGTTTTTCAAGCAAGATAATTTTTCTAAGATGCTTTTCTAGCTTTTTTTAGCAAGATCCTTTTCTAGCAAGATTATTTTCTATTTTTTCTAGTAATGTGCTAACTTTTCTAGCATTTCTAACGATATATTTTTCAGTTTTTTTCATTTTATTTTATTTTATTTTTTTTTTAGCAAGGTACGTTTTCCCATTTTTTTTCTAGCACGATGCTTTTCCCGGTTTTTCTCCTGAGGTGTATTTCCAGCTATCATGGTGGGTTGCTTCATCCTATTCTCCAGCTAGATGCCTTTCCAGTTTTTTTTTTTTGGCAATTTAGTTAGTATTTCTAACTATTTTAGCAATGTGCTTGTTCAGTTTTTACTAGCAACGGTGATTTCTGTCGTTTCTACCAAGGTGCATTCCCAGCTTTTCTAGCGATGTCCTTTTCCAGCTTAACGAGAAAATATTTTTTTTTTACTGCATTTCTATCGAGTTCCTTTTCTATCATTTCAGCAACGTACTTGTCCAAATTTTCTGGCAATATATTTTTCCAGCTTTGGTCAATCACAGTAATATCACCGATACGATACATCACTGACCTAGATGGAGGTGGTCAATTTGAATGTCGAAGTTGGAAAAATATTTTTAGTATTTTTTTTTTTTTTTCTACGACAGTTTTTGGTTTGTATATTTAAATATCAGTCATTTGCACAATTCTAAACTGATTCCCTTTCCTACCCAGTCATGTCTATTTTGGAATTTCATTTTAGCCTACTTGCTTATTCTATGACGGATTGTTTCAACTTTATATCTACAGGTCTGTTTTTACACTTTTGTTGCGCCATGTCTATTTTGGTTCAAATATGGAATTATTCAGGGTTAACATCAAGAGGAATTCAGTTTATCTTTTCAAGTGTCCTCTTTTCAGCCACGTCCATGTCATTTCGTTTACAATTCCCTTCATCTCTCTCTTTAAATATCTGACGAATAGGCTTATTTTGGTTTGTGTTACTTCTTCTTCTTCATCATCATCATCTTCTTCATCTTCCTCATCTTCTTCTACTTCTTCTGCTACTTCTTCTGCTTCTTCGAGTTAGTCTTTTCTTCTTTTTCTTCATCTTCTTCGTCATCATATTCATCTTTATCTTCTTTTCTTTTTCTTCGTCTTCTTCTTCGTCTTTTCTACTTTTTCTTCGTTATCTTCTTCAACTTCTTTTTCTTCGTCTTTGTCTTTATTTCTTCGTCGTCTACTTCTTCCTCGTCGCCTTCTTTTTCTTCGTTTTATTCTTCGTTTTCTTCGCTTTTTTCTTTTTTCTTCTCTTCCTCGTCTTCTTTATCTTCGTTTTTATCATCTTCGTCTTATTCATCTTGTTGTTGTTGTTGTTCATCTTCTTTTTCTTTTTCTTCCTCGTTTTCTTCTTCATCGTCTTTTTCTTCTACTTCTTCTTCTTTATCCTCATCTTTTGCATCTTATTCAACTTCTTCGTTTTTTCTTTCTCGTTGTCTTCTCCCTCGTCTTCTTCGTTTTTTATTCATCATCGTTGTCGTGTTTTTCTTCTTCACCTACTTCTTCTTCTCTTTCTTCTTCTACATTTTCTTCTTCGTCTTTTTCTTCATCGTTTTCATCGTATTTTCCTACTTCTTCGTCTTTTCTTCTACTTCCTCGTCTTCATTATCTTTGTTGTCTTTTCTTTTTCTTCTACTTCTTTACCGTCTTCTTCTTCGTCGAGTTTTTCTTCTTTTTCTTCTTCATCATCATCTTCATCTTTTTAACTTCTTCTTCCTCTTTTCTTCTTCTTTGTCTTCTTCCCCATCTTCTTCGTCTTTTTTTCTTCTGGTTCTTCATCTTCATCCTCATCTTCTTCTTCACCATTTTTTTAACTTCTTCGTCTTCTTCTTCTTCAAACTTTTCGTCTTCTTGTGAAAGAAAGGAAAGATCTGACCTCCCTATCATTATGGGTCAGTCTTTTGTATCCATCAGTTATCATTATAATATATTTTGTTATGTCTTTTATTCGATCTTCTCGCCACTTTATAAATATTTTCGGATTGTCATAACAAAGACACCGCCACCTGGCGTAGTCGGCGTAAGAGAATGACTCTAATATAGTAAGAAGTATGAACAAATTAGATACATAATTTATAAATACACTTGCCACGATTATTGCTGAGCAAATAGAAGAAAACACTAATATCGGTGGTGATAATGTTACACCTTCTCACCTTTCATTAAGACGAGAAGAGGAGGGGAAACGATTCTGAAGTAGTGATGGTGATGCTGCTGCCAGTGGCAGTAAACCTATCATCATCATCATCATCATAATCGTTATCATAAATTCTCATTTATGATAGTGCTACTCTAGCTGTTGACAATGACGCTAGACAATACTCATAACATGACCTTTGTTTGGAAAGGTCGAACGAGCCTAAAGCAGTACATATGCTGATATCAAGGGTTTCCGAAAATAATCTACCCAAAGGCTCCTTTATATAAATGTACAAAAAACATTCAAATTAACCAAATTAGTAAAAAAAAAAAAATAAGAAATGAAAAAGAACCTTGGTAACCTCACGACCACATAATCATAGACAATAAAGGAAATAATAATAATAATAATAATAATAATAAGAAGAAGAAGAAGAAAGGCAAACTGTAAAAAGGCAAAGAAAAAGAAGTAGAAAAAGAAGTACAAATTGTAAAAAAAGAAGTAAAAGAAAGCTCATGAAGTGAGATGCGAATAAAGAGAAAGAAAGGAAAAATGGGAAGAAGAAAACGATAAGGAGAGAAATGAAATTGTAATTAATAAAAAGAGGGAAGGAGAGAAAAGAACAAGAATGAAGAAAAACAATACAGAAATGAGGGAGGGAGAGAAGAGAGAAAAACTAAAAAAAGGGAGAGAAAACAATAAATGAGAGGGAAGAAGAAGAATAGAGAGAAGAGGGAGGGAGAGAAAAAAAAAAAGAAAACAACGTGAGAGAAGAAAAGCAATAAACAGAAGAGCGAAGGATAGAAAAGAGAAGAAAAAAGAAACGAAAATGAAGAAGAACAATACGGAGAAGATGGAAGGAGAGAAAAGAGAAGAAAAAAAAAAGGAAAATGAAGAAGATCAATGCAGAGAAGATGGAAGGAGAGAAAAGAGAAGAAAAAAAGAAAGGAAAATGAAGAAGAACAATACAGAGAAGATGGAAGGAGAGAAAAGAGAAGAAAAAAAGAAAAGAAAATGAAGAAGAACAATACAGAGAAGATGGAAGGAGAGAAAAGAGAAAAAAAAAAAGGAAAAGGAAAAGAAAGAACAAACAGAGAAGATGGAAGGAGAGAAAAGAGAAAAAAAAAGAAAAGAAAATGAAGAAGAACATAAAACAGAGAAGAAGGAAGGAGAGAAAGAGAAAAAAAAAAAGAAAAGAAATGAAAGAAGAACAATACAGAGAAGATGGAAGGAGAGAAAAGAGAAAAAAAAGAAAGAAAAAGAAAATGAAGAAGAACAATACAAGAGAAGATGGAAGAGAGAAAAAGAAGAAGACAAAAAAAAAGAAAGGAGAAAATGAAGAAGAACAAATACAGAAGATGAGAAGGAGAGAAAAGAGAAGAAAAAAAAAAAGGAAAGGAAAGAAGAACAATACAAAGAAAATGGAAGGAGAGAAAAGAGAAGAGAAAAAAGAAAGGAAAAGGAAAAAAGAGAACAATACAGATAAAGATGGAAGGAGAGAAAAGAGAAGAAAAAAATAAAAAGGAAAGGGAAGAAGGACAATACAGAGAAGATGGAAGGAAAGAAAGAGAAAAAAAAAAAAAGAAAATGAAGAGAAAAGAGAAGAGAAAATAAAAAGGAGAGAAAAGAGAAAAAAAAAAGAAGAGAAAAATAAAAGAACAATAGAGAGAAGATGGAAGGAGAGAAAAGAGAAAAAAAAAAAAGAGAAAAATGAAGAAGAGACAATAAGAGAAGATGGAAGGAAAAGAAAAAAGAAGAAAAAAAAAGAGAAAAGAGAAGAGACAAATAAAAAGATGGAGAGGAGAGGAAAGAGAAGAGAAAAAAAAAAAGAGAAAAGGAAAAGAAGAACAATAAAAGAAGATGGAAGGAGAGGAAAAAGAGAACAAAAAAAGAAAGGAAATGAGAAGAAGGAAATAAAAGAAGAGAGGAGAGGAAAGAGAAGAGAAAAAAAAAAGTGAGAAAAATGAAGAGAAGAACAATAAAAAGAGAGAAGATGGAAGGAGACAAAAAAAGAGAGAGAAAAAAAGAAAAAAAGAGAGGAAGAACAATACAGAGAAAGATGGAAGGAGAGAGAAAGAAAAAAAAAGGAAAGGAAAAGGAGAAGAACAAATAAAAAGTGAGAGGAGAGGAAAAGAGAAGAAAAAAAAAAAAGAGGAGAGGAAGAAGAAGAAGAGACAAATAAAAGATGGAAGGAGAGAAAAGAGAAGAGAAAAAAAAAGGAAATGGAAGAAGGAAAATAGAAGAGACAAATAAAAGGAGAGGAGAAAAAAAAAGAAAAGAAAAAGAAAAAATGAGAAGAGAAGGAAAGAGAAGAGACAAAAAAAAAAGAAAGGAAAGGAAAGAAGAACAAGACAAAGAAGATGGAAGGAGAGAAAAGAGAAGAAAAAAAAAAAAAATGAAGAAGAACAATACAGAGAAGATGGAAGGAGAGAAAAGAAGATAAAAAAGAAAGGAAAATGAAGAAGAGACAAATAAAAGTGAGAGGAAGGAAAGAAAAGAGAGAAAAAAAAAAGGAAAAGGAAAAGGAAATACAGAGAAGATGGAAGGAGAGAAAAAGAGAAGAGAAAAAAAAAAGGAAATGGAAGAAGGACAATACAAAGAAAAGTGAGAGAGAAAAGAGAAGAAAAAAAGAAAAAAAATGAGAGGAGAGGAAACAGAGAAGAGACAAAGAGAAAAGTGAGAAAAAAGGAAAGAGAAGAGCGAAAAAAGTGAGAGAAGATGGAAGGAGAGAAGAGAGAAAATAAAAAAAAGAAAGGGAAAGGAAGAAGAACAATACAGAGAAAATGAGAGGAGAGAAAAAGAGAAGAAAAAAGAAAAAATGAAGAAGGAGGAAACAGAGAAGAGACAAGGAGAGAAAAGAGAAAGAAGAAAAAAAAAGGAAAAGAGAGGAAAAGAACAATACAAATAAAATGGAGAGGAGAGAAAAGAGAAGAGACAAAAAAAAGTGAAGGAGAGGAAAAGAAGAAGAAAATAAAAAGTGAGATGGAAGGAAAGAAAAAGACAAATAAAAAAGTGAAGAGGAAATGAAGAAGAACAATACAGAGAAGATGGAAGAGAGGAAAAGAGAAGAAAAAATAAAAGTGAGAGAGGAGAAAGAGAAGATACAGATAAAAGATGAGAGGAGAGAAAAGAGAAGAGAAAAATAAAAAGGAAAATGAAGAAGAGACAAGACAAAAGAAGATGAGAGGAGAGAAAAAGAGAAGAAAAAAAAAAAATGAAAGAAGAAGAATACAGAGAAGATGAGAAGAGACAAAAGAGAAAAAAAAAAAGAGAAAATGAAAGAAGAAGACAAATAAAAGAAGAGAGGAGAGAAAAGAGAAGAAAAAATAAAAGGAGAGGAAGAAGAAAAGACAGAGACAAATAAAAAGGAGAGAAGAGGAAAGAAAAGAGAAAAATAAAAATGAAGGAGAGAGAAGAAGACAAGAAGAGGAAAGAGAAAAAGAGAAGGAGAAAAAGAAAAGAAAAGGAAGAAAACAATGAGAGAAGAGAAAAAGAGAAAAGACAAGAAAAAAGAAAGGAAATGAAAAGAGAAGAACAAATAAAAAGAAGAGAAGGAGAGGAAAAGAGAAGAAAAAAAAAAAAAGAAAGGAAGAAGAACAATAGAGAGAGAAAATGGAAGGAGAGGAAAAGAGAAGAAAAAAAAGAAAGGAAATGGAAGAAGAGACAAGACAAAGAAAATGGAAGGAGAGAAAAAAGAGAAGAAAAAAAAAAAATGAGAAGAAGGACAATGAAGAGAAAATAAAAAGTGAGAGGAGAGAAAAAGAAGAGAAAAAAAAAAGGAAATGGAAGAAGAGAAGAGACAAAGAAGATCGAGGGAGAGAAAAGAGAAGAAAAAAAAGAAAGGGGAAATGAAAAGAACAATACAAGATAAAGATGAGAAGGAGAGAAAAGAGAAGAGACAAAAAAAGGAAAGGAAAAGGAAGAAGAAACAATGAGAGAAGATGGAAGGAGAAAAAAAAGAAGAAAAAAAGAAAAGGAAAATGAAGAAGGAGAGACAGAGAAGATGGAAGGAGAGAAAAAGAAAAAAAAAGAAAGGAAATGGAAGAAGAACAAAACAGAGAAGAGAGGAGGGTGAGAAAAGAAAAAAAAAAGAGAGAGAAAAGGAAGAAGAAAAACAAAGAAAAAGTGAAGGAGAGAAAAGAGAAAAAAAAAAAAGGAAGAGAGAAAAGAGAAATACAAAGAAGATGGAAGGAGAGAAAGGAGAAGAAAAATAAAAAAGTGAAAGGAAGAAGAAAAGAGAAGAGACAAAAATGGAAGGAGAGAAAAGAGAAGAAAAAAAAGAAAGGAAAAGGAAGAAGAACAAGAAGAGAAGATAAAAGGAGAGGAAAGAGAAGAGAAAAGAAAAATAGAAAAAGGAGAGGAGAGGAAGATGGAAGGAGAGAAAAAAAAGAAAAAAGGAAAGGAAAAGAGAAGAACAATACAAAAGATGAGAAGGAGAGAAAAGAGAAGAAAAAAAAAAAGTGAAAAGAAGAAGAAATGAGAAGAGAAAATAAAAAGAGAGGAGAGAAAGAGAAAAAGAAAAATAAAATGAAGAAGAGGAAATACAGAAGAAGAAAAAAAGAGAGAGAAAAGGAGAAAAAAAAGAAAAGGAAATGGAAGAAGAACAATACAGAGAAGATGGAAGGAGAGAAAAGAAAAAAAAAAAAGAAAGGAAAATGAAGAAGAGACAATAAAAAGAGAAGATGGAAGGAGAGAGAAGAGACAAAAAAAAAAGAGAGGAGGAAATGAAGAAGAAACAAATAAAGAGAAGATGGAAGAGAGAAAAGAGAAAGACAAAAAAAGTGAGAAAGAGAAAATGAAGAAGAACAATACAGAGAAGATGGAAGGAGAGAAAAGAGAAGAAAAAAAAGAAAGGAAAATGAAGAAGAACAATACAGAGAAGATGGAAGGAGAGAAAAGAGAAGGAAAATAGAAAAGAAAATGAAGAAGAACAATACAGAGAAGATGGAAAGAGAGAAAAGAGAAGGAAAAAAAGAAAGGAAAAGGAAGAAGAACAATACAGAGAAGATGAAAGGAGAGAAAAGAGAAGAAAAAAAGAAAGGAAATGGAAGAAGAACCATGTAAAGAAGATGGAAGGAGAGAAAAGAGAAGAAAAAAAAGAAAAGAAAATGAAGAAGAACAATACAGAGAAGATGGAAGGAGAGAAAAGAGAAGAAAAAAAAGAAAGGAAATGGAAGAAGAACAATACAGAGAAGATGGAAGGAGAGAAAAGAGAAGAAAAAAAGAAAGGAAATGGAAGAAGGACAATGCAGAGAAGATGGAAGGAGAGAAAAAAGAAGAAAAAAAGAAAGGAAATGGAAGAAGAACAATACAGAGAAGATCGAGGGTGAGAAAAGAGAAGAAAAAAAAGAAAGGAAAAGAAGAAGAACAATAGAAGAGAAAATGGAAGGAGAGAAAAAGAGAACAAAAAAAAGGAAAGGAAAAGGAAGAAGAGACAAGAAAAAGATGGAAGGAGAGGAAAAAGAAGAGACAAAAAAAGAAAGGAAAATGAAGAAGGACAATAAAGAGAAGAGGAAGGAAAGAGAAGAGAAAAAAAAAGAAAGGAAAGGAAATGAAGAACAATACAAAGAAAATGGAGGGAGAGAAAAGAGAAGAAAAAAAAAGAAAGGAAAATGAAGAAGAACAAAACAGAGAAGAGAGGAAAAGAGAAGAGAAAAAAAAAAGAAAGGAGGAAAGGAAGACAAAAAACAGAGAAGAGGAAGGAGAGAAAGGAGAAGAAAAAAGAAAGGAAATGGAAGAAGAACAATAAAAAGAAGATGGAAGGGAGAGAAAAGAGAAAAAAAAAGAGGAGAGAAAAAGAAGAAGAACAATAAAGAGAAGATGGAAGGAGAGAAAAGAAGAAAAAAAAAGGAGAGGAAATGAAGAAGAACACAAAGAAAAGATGGAAGGAGAGGAAAAGAGAAGAAAAAAAAAAAAGGAAAGGAAAATGAAATGAGAAGAACAAACAGAGAAGATGGAAGGAGAGAAAAGAGAAGAAAAAGAAAAGGAAAGGAGAGGAAAAGAGAACAACAAATAAGAAGATGGAAGGAGAGAAAGGAGAAAAAAAAAAAAGGAAAAAAGGAAGAAGAACAATACAGAGAAGATGGAAGGAGAAAAGAAAGATAAAAAAAAAAAGAAAGGAAAGGAAGAAGAACAAGACAGAGAAAATGGAGGAGAGAGAAAAAGAAGAGAAAAAAAAAAAGGAAAATGAAGAAGAGAGAATACAAGAGAAGATGGAAGGAGAGAAAAGAAGAAAAAAAAAAAGAAAGGAAAATGAAGAAGAACAATAAAAAGAAGATGGAAGGAGAGAAAAGAGACAAAAAAAAAAGAGAGGAGAAAATGAAGAAGAACAAATACAAAAATAGAAGGAGAGAAAAGAGAAAAAAAAAAAAGAAAGAAAAATGAAGAAGAACAATACAGAGAAGATGGAAGGAGAGAAAAGAGAAGAAAAAAAAGAAAGGAAAATGAAGAAGAACAATACAGAGAAGATGGAAGGAGAGAAAAGAGAAGAAAAAAAAGAAAGGAAAATGAAGAAGAACAATACAGAGAAGATGGAAGGAGAGAAAAGAGAAAAAAAAAAGAAAGAAAAATGAAGAAGAACAATACAGAGAAGATGGAAGGAGAGAAAAGAGAAGGAAAATAGAAAAGAAAATGAAGAAGAACAATACAGAGAAGATGGAAAGAGAGAAAAGAGAAGAAAAAAAAAAGGAAAAGGAAGAAAGAGAAGAGACAGAGAAAATGAAAGGAGAGAAAAGAAGAGAAAAAAAAAAGAAGGAGAGGAAATGGAAGAGACAAATAAAAAGATGGAAGGAGAGAAAAGAGAAGAAAAAAAGAAAGGAAAAGGAAGAAGAACAATACAGAGAAGATGGAAGGAGAGAAAAGAGAAGAAAAAAAGAAAGGAAAAGGAAGAAGAACAATACAGAGAAGATGGAAGGAGAGAAAAGAGAAGAAAAAAAGAAAGGAAATGGAAGAAGGACAATACAGAGAAGATGGAAGGAGAGAAAAGAAAGACAAAAAAAAAAAAGGAAAGGAAAGAAAGAACAATAAAGAGAAGATGGAAGGAGAGAAAAGAGAAAAAAAAAAGAAAGAGAAAGGAAAAGAACAAGAGACAAAGAAGATGGAGAGGAGAGAAAAGAGAAGAAAAAAAAAAAGAGAAAATGAAGAAGAACAATACAAAGAAGATGGAAGGAGAGAAAAGAGAAGAAAAAAAAAAAGGAAAAGGAAGAAGAACAATGCAAAAAGAAGATGGAAGGAAAGAGAAAAAAACAAAAAAAAAAGAAAGGAAAAAAGAAGGACAAACAAAAGATGGAAGGAGAGAAAAGAGAAGAAAAAAAAAAGGAAAGAGGAAGAAGAACAATACAGAGAAAATGGAGGGTGAGAAAAGAGAAGAAAAAAAAAAAAGGAAAATGAAGAAGAACAAACAGAGAAGATGGAAATAGAAAAAAGAAGAAAAAAAAAGGAAAGGAAAAGGAAGAAGAACAACAACAGAGAAGATGGAAGGAGAGAAAAGGAGAACAAAAAAAAGAAAGGAAGGAAAAGAAGAACAATACAGAGAAGATGGAAGAGAGAAAAGAGAAGAAAAAAAAAGGAAAAGGAAGAAGAACAAAACAGAGAAGATGGAAGGAGATAAAAAGAGAAGAAAAAAAGGAGGAAAAATGAAGAAGAACAAAACAGAGAAGATGGAAGAGAGAAAGAGAAGAGAAAAAAAAAAAAGAAAGGAAAGAGAAAGACAAATAAAAGAAGATGGAAGGAGAGAAAAAGAAAAAAAAAAAAAAGGAAAGGAAATGAGAAGAAACAAACAGAAAGATGGAAGGAGAGAAAGGAGAAGAAAAAAAAAAGAGAGAAAATGAGAAGAACAAATAAATACAGAGAAGATGGAAGGAGAAGAGAAAATAAAAAAAAAAAAGAAAGGAAATGGAAGAAGAAACAAATACAGAGAAGATGGAAGGAGAGAAAAGAGAACAAAAAAAAAAAAGGAAAATGAAGAAGAACAAACAAGAAGATGGAAGGAGAGAAAAGAGAAGAAAAAAAAGAAAGGAAAATGAAGAAGAACAATACAGAGAAGATGGAAGGAGAGAAAAAAGAAAAAAAAAAAAGGAAAAGGAGGAAGAGAAATACAGAGAAAATGGAAGGAGAGAAAAGAGAAGAAAAAAAGAAAGGAAAATGAAGAAGAACAATACAGAGAAGATGGAAGGAGAGGAAAGAGAAAGAAAAATAAAAAGGAAAATGAAGAAGAAAAATAGAAGAGAAGATGGAAGGAGAGAAAAGAGAAAAAAAAGAAAGAAAAATGAAGAAAAGTGAACAGAGAAGAAGAAGAAGAGAAAATAAAAAAAAAAGAAAGAAAAAATGAGAAGAACAATACAGAGAAGATGGAAGGAGAGAAAAGAGAAAAAAAAAAAGAAAGGAAAATGAAGAAGAACAATACAGAGAAGATGGAAGGAGAGAAAAGAGAAGAAAAAAAGAAAGGAAAATGAAGAAGAACAATACAGAGAAGATGGAAGGAGAGAAAAGAGAAGAAAAAAAAAAAAAGAAAAGAAGAAGAACAGAAGAGAGAAGATAAAAAGAGAGGAGAGAAAAGAGAGAAGGAAAATAAAAAAGAAAGAGGAAGAAGAAACAATACAGAGAAGATGGAAAAGAAGAGACAAAAAAGAAGGAAAAAAAAAGAAAGGAAAAGGAAGAAGAACAATACAGAGAAGTGAAAGGAGAGAAAAGAAGAGAAAAAAAAGAAAGGAAATGGAAGAAGAAAGAAAGAAAAGAAATGGAAAAGAGAAAAGAGAAGAAAAAAAGAAAAAGAAAATGAAGAAGAACAATACAGAGAAGATGAGAGGAGACAAAAAGAGAAGAAAAAAAGAAAAGGAAATGGAAGAAGAAACAAAAAAAGATGGAAGAGAGAAAAGAGAAGAAAAAAGAAAGGAAATGGAAGAAGGACAATGCAGAGAAGATGGAAGGAGAGAAAAGAAGAAGAAAAAAAGAAAGGAAATGGAAGAAGAACAATACAGAGAAGATCGAGGGTGAGAAAAGAGAAGAAAAAAAAGAAAGGAAAATGAAGAAGAACAATACAGAGAAGATGGAAGGAGAGAAAAGAGAAGAAAAAAAGGAAAGGAAAAGGAAGAAGAACAATGCAGAGAAGATGGAAGGAGAGAAAAAAGAAGAAAAAAAGAAAGGAAAATGAAGAAGGACAATACAGAGAAGATGGAAGGAGAGAAAAGAGAAGAAAAAAAGAAAGGAAATGGAAGAAGAACAATACAGAGAAGATGGAGGGTGAGAAAAGAGAAGAAAAAAAGAAAGGAAAATGAAGAAGTGAACACAGAGAAGATGGAAGGAGAGAAATAAAAAGAAAAAGAAAGGAAATGGAAGAAGAAACAAATACAGAGAAGAGGAAGGAGAAAAGAGAAGAAAAAAAAAAAGGAAAATGAAGAAGAACAATACAGAGAATGGAAGGAGGAGAGAAAAGACAAAAAAAAAAGAAAGGGAAAAGAAGAAGAACAAATAAGAGAAGAGGAGAGAAAAGAGAAGAGAAAAAAAAGGAGAGGAAAAATGAAGAAGAACAATACAAAGAAGATGGAGGAGAGAAAAGAGAAGAGACAAAAAAAAGAAAGGAAATGAAAAGAAGAAGAGACAAAGAAAAAGGAGAGGAAAGAGAAGAAAAAAAGAAAGGAAAATGAAGAAGAAAAGAGAAGAGAGAAGATGGAAGGAGAGAAAAGAAGAACAAAAAAAAAAGAAAGAGAAAATGAAGAAGAACAAATAAAGAGAAGAGAGAAGGAGAGAAAAGAGAAGAAAAAATAAAAGGAAAATGAAGAAGAGAGAAATACAGAGAAGATGGAAGGAGAAAAAGAAAAAAAAAGAAAGAAAAAAAAAGAAGAACAATAAAAAGAGAAGAGAAGAGAGAAAAGAGAAGAGACAAAAAAAAGAAAGGAAAATGAAGAAGAACAAATAAAGAGAAGAGAGAAAAGAGAAATGAGAAGAAGAAAAAAAAAAAAAGGAAATGAAGAAAGAACAATACAGAGAAGATGGAAAAAAAAGAGAAAGAGAAAAAAAGAAAGGAAAATGAAGAAAACAGAACAGAGAAGATGGAAGGAGAGAAAGAGAAAAAAAGAAGAAAGGAAAATGAAGAAGAACAAACAGAGAAGATGGAAGGAAAGAGAAAAGAGAAAAAAAGGGAAATGAGAAGAGACAAGAACAATACAGAGAAGATGGAAGGAGAGAAAAGAGAAGGAAAAAAGAAAGGAAAACGAAGAAGAACAATACAGAGAAGATGGAAGGAGAGAAAAGAGAAGAAAAAAAAAAGAAAATGAAGAAGAACAATACAGAGAAGATAGAAGGAGAGAAAAGAGAAGAAAAAAAGTAAGGAAAAGAGCGAAGAACAATACAGAGAAGATGGAAGGAGAGAAAAGAGAAGAAAAAAAGAAAAGAAAAGGAAGAAGAACAATACAGAGAAGATGGAAGGTGAGAAAAAAAATAAAATGAAAGAACTAGGGAAAGAAGCACAAAATAAACTAGAGGGAAAGAGCGAAAAGAAAAGCGAAGGAGAAAAAATGAAAGAACGAAAAGACCATGGCGGCGGAAAAGTTTTGAAGGAAATTACAAATAAAATGTGAAACGATTTAGGATTTTTTTTTTTACTTTAAATGGCGGAAATCAATTTGTCTTTTATGCGTTTTTTTTTTCTTTCTTTTGTGATTTGTGTCTAATTTTCCATTTCCTCCAATCTATTCAATACAAGCTTTGTACATTGTGAGTCTTACCGAGTCGGTATCATAAAAATTCGTAGACCGTCACTACCCCTCTGCCAACAGACACACCCAGTACCAGCACTCACACTCAGATGGAAGCAGATATGCACCTCCCCACATATATATACAGATAAAAAGACTCACATAAATTCATGTTCGTAACAAATCAGACGTACAGATTCCACCCCCATATATATATATATATATATATATATATATATATATATATATATATATGTTAATAAGTCATTATATCTCATTACTATAAATAGTCAACTTTAATATCTGCCGGCCGATTGGGTATGGAAATAAAATTAGCCGATATAAACTTCAAAGGAACCTAATGAAAGATGTGTATTTCTTAAGTAGAGTAATTTTAACTTGCTTTGTTGCTAATGGCTTCTCGTAGCTTAGTCGTAAAGCACGCCTGGCTTGAAGGGGCTTTCCCAATCAGGTTCTATTTTTGTTGGCAGGCGGGCAGATATATTTAACTGATTAAAACACAGTAATAAATAATTAAACACGTGCACCCATTAAAAATAACACGCGCACACACACACACACACACACACACACACACACACACACACACACACACATATATATATATATACAGGATGGGATTGGTAAATTGTTGCCATTTTATATTTTTTCCATTTCGCTCATGTGTGTTGTTTGTTCTTGAGTTTGTCGACTGCACAGTATAGTAGGGTCAGTTGGGCACCGTCTGTGAGAAAAAGATCATGTATTTTTCGATATATGACTGACGAGGCAGATTTTTTCCCGCAGTAGGTTGCCATTTATTTCTGCGGTAGACTAGTTGCTATCCAAGGCTATAGAACCCGTTCGTCCTGCTATTTAGCCATAGCTAGTGAGGAGAAGAAGAGGATTCATATCTTCCCCAAGTGAATGTAATGGATTCGACTGGAATTCGAACTCGGCTCCCCGAGATGTTATCCATTACTCCACCGTGCCTCCTATTGATACTTAGGAAAATATAAATCGGTTTTTGACTGGCCACTCAATGAAATGGTTCGTATTATTTTTTATAGGTAGCTCCACAGATTCGCTAAAAGATGCGCATACCATGATGAAAAAATTTAATAACAACAAAATTTTATTGTTAAAATCTTTTAGTGGAAAGACCAAAGGATCTTTTGATTATTAAACTATATTTTTTTCTGCTTTTTAGAACGTTCTAAATTTTTGGCAAAAATCTTATTTTTCTTGCGTCAGTGGGGAGGACCAAAGATTAGTATAGGAAATTTTAGCATCTTTTTTTTTTGTGGTGAAAAACATTGATTTTGGAAAATCTTGCAAAAATCAAATATTTGTCGGATTATTTTATTTTAGAAATGTTTTCTTTTAAAAAAATCTTGGAATTTTTTTTTTTTTACATCTGTTATCCACCCGCCACATTTATTTAATTTTATGAAATTTCGAGAAATTAATTTTTTTGTATTACATGTTTATATTTTCTTTGGAGAATTTCTTTTGCAAAACACGACCACGAGTTACCGAAAATTTGCTCTTAATAGTCAAGTAAAAATGCATTAAAACTAAGACATTATTTAATTAGGAAAGCTTTTAATTGCTTTTATGAATAAGATATATTATGGCCATTATTTTTTCGATGAATAACGAATTTTGGCAAGAATTGTTTTCATCTTTTAAAAATTTAATAATATATAAAGTTTTAAATCTGTTAAATTTATGCATTAATTTGTATCGATTAGGTGATATTGTTATCAAGCAAAAACTATATTTACTAAACATAAAAGGAAAAGTTTGCTACAATTCAGAAAACTCCAATATTTTATAAAGAATTTTGAAATATTTTGTACGTGTATAAACGTAAGGATTTTTGTAAATACGGACGTCCATACACGACATTATAAAATAAGAGCGATGCTTATAATAAATTTAAAGCCAAAGTACATAAATTCAATAAAACATTAGATTACAGGGAATATTTTCGTAAATATTTAAGCTTATTGGGTAGTTAAAAATTATGTAAAAAAGGCGCTCACGTTATATTTGTCAAGTAATTTTTACAGATATGTCCTTCGTAGAAAAATAAGATAAACTTCCACCTGTCAGTTAAGCTCTCAACCTATCAACATTTTAAATACACACCTACAGCTTTGTCTAAAAATGCATTTCTCTGTGATTAAACATAAAGTAAGTAACATTTCTTTCGAATCATATTAAATAAACTGTAAATTATATAATATTCCTCAAATAAAGTTTCAGCAAATATATTTTATTTTTGAAAGGCTTTTTAATAAAGAGAATTACATTGCGATGACAAAAATGGCGCTAATATCAACGAATGTTATTGATTTTAAAACAAAAACTCCCTCCAGTCAATTTAAATTAGTTTTGAAATACAGAAAAAAAGTATTTTGCTTATTGGAAATATTAAATTTAATCTATTAGCTTGAAATTAGAATTAAATTAAAAGCTTCAAGAAAGATTTTTCATTTTTAAAAATCATTTTAAACCTTAGGTATCGTGTTACTGTGGAGGTAGCTATATTTTATAAAGAACTTCGACTGCTCAATGAATGAGATTACAAAAAAGACTGCCCTTCGTTGTGTTGGCCGGGAAGGGTGATCTGGTCGACAGTGAATGGTCAGAAGGTTATTGGAAGTGTGCAGGGGTGTGGTCAAGCATCCAAGGACGAAAGATAATCGGAAATGTTGCGATACAATCTAAGAATTCGGACAGAGCCTCGGGGAGCGTCGTTGCTAAATTGCAAAGATCTGGTTTTAATTTGGATGTGTGTTGACTGGAAGGAAGAATTGGTTGGAAACGAAATAGCTTCAGTTAATCTGATGTCCGTTGCACTGGAATACAACGTGAAATGGACATTCCTGTTGTTAATAATAATGATAATGATACTCTGAAGGGAAAAGAAAGAATGAAAACATTAAATTGTGGAATATTGCTACTACTGCTACTACTGCTACTACTACTACTAATAATTATAAATAGCAAGTCTAACATCTTCATCATTATCACTATGAGTTCTGCGATTCTATGCTTACTCCGCGTAATAATACGAGGTCTGATCAAAAAGTATCGGGACTGTTGCTATAGTAACGAAGATAAAGTACGCAGCGTAATGCTATTTGGCACCGATTGACCTTAAATCTTGTCGAGCATACACACTAACTTATAACGCACTCGCTCGCTGCCGTTGTTTATAGCAGTGCTTGAAAGGAGAGTGTGTAGAGTGTGGTTGTCTCAACACAGCACAAAGGTTCTATCATTGACCATGGCTTTTTGCGGCAGTTTTTGGCCATGACAACATTCCCAGGTTCAATAACCACCATATTCCCCATATCTCGCCCTTTGCAGCTTTTTTCCTGTCCAAAAATAAAATCGAAATTTGAAAGGAACAGTATTTCAAGACGTCGAGGAAATTCAAGTGAATACGACGAAGTAGCTGCTCTCTAACCCCCTTCCCCCAAAAAAGAAGATTTCCAGAAAAAATGGAAATTATGGGAAAAGGAGAAAGGAAGAAAACGATAAAAAAAAGAAATAATGGATGCACGTTGTTGTACAAAATTAATTATCGGTCACGCTGCTGCCCTCCTCTATTTGAGATGATGTGATTATTCCGTTGTTGTAATAATACTGTCAGCCACAAGCATGAGTTGCGTTACAAAGTAAGCAAATACTTTTGTAAAACCGGAAATTTTATTTTATTTAAAGAGAAAGTTTGTTTATTATTTATTTTCGGAAATCCCACAGAAAATATAAAAATATCTACTTATTTTATTTTTATATTCTTAAAAAATAATTTAATAGAAATTTAAATGCAGCCGCGAATTTTTCTACGGGTTTTTCTTCTTCTGTTCTCAAATCACCTTCTTGATAAAACTGATTCCATAATCTCGAACCGATGATCAAGCCCTTTACTACAACTTACATAAAATACTTTATTAAATAAAACTTCATTATCCACTGGTTAACATAACGTTTTTTGCTTAGTTTTATATTAAGGAAGTATATTGTATGTATTTTAACCCTTCTGACTTCTTTGTGAGTTATAGGGCCACAGCCTCCCCACACACGGAGTTGTTACTGTGGCTCCTCACTAAGTAGTTTTCTACAGAATGGCAATGCTATGCATAATGTGCTCAGTAATATACAAGTTCAGACCATAAAAATTAAGAGATTATCAACATAAAGATTTACTCAGTGGCTAAAATACTTACATATTTCATACACGTGATCGGCGCCCGAGCGCTGATATTTTTTACCCTAAGATTTCAAATGTTAAATTAGGATTTTTCACTTGGCTGATTGGCGCTACATAGTCTTTATACTTACCTATTTACTCCATAGATTTAGATGGATTTCTTGACGTCCTAACGCTTTCTCATCTCAATGGTTAAAAGTGGCTTCCAGCTAATGAAGCATATAGGTCTTATCGAGGACCGTCCTTTTTCAAAATTTGTGATATGGCGCTACAAAGTAACAAACAAGAACTGTATCAGATAGCAGAAATCAAATTACTTCAGGACTTTCAACAGCGGAAACAACTAAAATGGAGTCATATGGATGTTGTGCGTGGTGCCAAACTTGCTCAGAAATATCTAAATTGCTAGCTGTATGCAACCACTTTCGCAGATCAATGATTAAAATGGCGCCAAATGAATGAAATCTTGTAGGTCTTAGCGACGGCCATCTTTATTCCAACGTTGTGGACTGACGCTACACACTCACAAAAGAACAACAGTACCAAACAACAGAAACCACATCATTTGAGGTCTACCAACAGCAGCAACAACTAAAATGGATATCACATGTAACTTGAAGAGAAAATAATGACATAATCAAGATGTTGACATTCAACATTATTTCAGTCAAAACGTTAGGAAGGAAAGCCGCCATCATTACTGGGAAGAGCGATTACAGTTACTGGACGCGAGGAACCTATTTTCTTGAAAAACTGTTTCAAGAGAAAGATTTTATAATTTCAACCAAAAGCAGTACTGGCTGCTCGGTCAATGAATGCAAAATGTTTCCTTATAAGGAAACGATTTATATTAACTTTACCATTTTTCGTGTTTGTAACACTTATTTAAGTGTATAGTAATTACATTAGTCGGACTATTGTCCTCATCTTTGTCGCCATATTTGTCACGTTTCGGCCGTTGTACGCTCCGGCCTTCTTCAGGTGGTTGGAATTTCGAACTGAACCCTTTATTTCGATCACTGGGGTAGACTGTTCTAGTTCAACGTGCCATGCTTGATGGATGTCAGTTATCAGTTATCTCCTGTTAATTTTCCCTCTGAAAGTTCTCCACTGCCTTAACCAGGTATTGAACTCACCTTCTTTGGGTCTGTCACTGGATCTAACCAACGCCTTTATCCACTGTGCCATGTGTCCTCGAGGACACATGGCACAGTGGATATGGCGACAGAGATGAGGACAATAGTCCGACTAATGTAAATACTGTACATAATACCTCATCTCAGAAATATAGACAGATTATTTAAGTGTCTTGTATAATTTTCAACTTGTTTGTTTTATTTCGTTTTAGTTATGACTAAAGCTGGTATTGAGGCTACAGAACATTTCCATGGAAATTCCATAGATATTACCGATTATAAATTTTATATATTTACTGGTTTGTCCATAACGAAAAATGAAGGAATATTTTCTT
This sequence comes from Acanthosepion pharaonis, assembly GCA_903632075.3. Classification (NCBI taxonomy): domain Eukaryota; kingdom Metazoa; phylum Mollusca; class Cephalopoda; order Sepiida; family Sepiidae; genus Acanthosepion; species Acanthosepion pharaonis. The sequence goes on from CAHIKZ030000758.1 coordinate 903,532, forward strand.
AGGTCTTTTGAATCTTTAAATATATTTTTGAAATTATTATATTACTAGGAAGAAATTATTGGGTATCAGTTTATTACATAACAACTACGGAAAACAGATCCCCTACTCTGTGCTAGTTGAATCTTATGTAAATACTAATTAAGTCATGTCATAAAAACAGCGGAATATTTTGTTAAGTCCTTATTACTATTAAAATTCTTTTCACTTCTCTGTCCTCTCTATATAAAATTCCGTGACTTCCGTTGGTCTATCCTTCTGTCTGTTACACCCTTTAAAATAGCTATACATGATCGATTAAACACAATTTGGGAGAGAATTGCAAACAGGTAAGGGGTACAAAGTACAATTGGTTTTACTAGGGTACGTAGCTTAGTACAATAAATTTTGATTAGTCTTTTGGAAAAATTAAAAGTTTTATTATTTAACATACAAAATACTCCCACTTTAAAAACTATTTAATGATTAAAATGGCAAATACTTATTTCATAAAAAGTAATATTGTTTCTGCATATATTTTCTTTAAGTTTTTATATATACAAGAATACAGTTTCCAGTTTGCCTTGCGCTTGCGAGAACTATGAACAAATAACAAAGCCAAACGCTTCAAAAAGTTTAAATTTGGCCCCAGAAAGAAATATTTACGCATGGCCAGTTTTACGTTACATGCTCAAAAGTAAGAAATCTTAAGAATTCTTCGCTGTTAAAAAGGAAAAGAATAAATTTTCTTAAAAAATATTGTTTACCATTTACTATAAAATTAAATTAAATTCAAGAAATTATTAAACCGCGAAGTAGGTTTTTTGTCAAAGTATTTATCCAAACAAATCAGCTTATTCAAATTTCATCGATTGGTTTGCTAAATTGAACGAAACGTAGAGTTTGTAGACCTCGACAAAAAATGTTAGCAATGACTTCAACAATACTAAATACTGTGGGGATTTCAATACGTGTTAGCGGGTTGCAAAAAATTCTAGTTAAATATATTTTGCAATTGTTATAGTAATATGTAGTCATTATTACGAATCGGTTTATAACTTAATAACAATAGAAAACCAAGCCCTCACTTTATTTCCAGTAAAATCTTAGATTATATGTCGAAAAAATGACCTAATATTTTAAGTCATTATTAATATTATACGTTTTTCACTTGTGAAAGTTAAAAAAATGATTGATTGGTTTTTACGGCTTGTCAACCTTTTGCAGGTTATTTAAAGGCAGATAACATTTTTAGATTGGAAGAAGTTTTTTGCAGGGGTATGGATAATAATAATATACTGATACAAGGTCTATGAATAAACCCGTAGTTGTGGGGAGAATATGTGGATTTATGTTTCTCAAGGTTTTGTGCGCAAGTGATTATAACGAACAGGACTGGAGTTGGAACTGGGCTCTCGGATTTACATTTACGAGATAATTACACCACCCGCATATCCAAGTTTGCAGTACCTGCTACTTGGTATTTCTAGGCGGTCACCAATCTAGGTACTGACCTAATAACCAGTCTCGACGTTGCTTAACTTCGGTGACCGTAAGAGAACTGGTGTTTCAACGTGATATGGCCGTAAGTAAAGTTCAAATATATTTTCCAATTATTATATTAATATGTAGAAATTGTGGGGGATCAGTTTATTACTTACTAATTACAGGATACAGACCACCAGTTTATAAACATATATTAATATTACACGTTTTTATGTTCAAATTAAAAAAAAAGTTGAAATTCAAATGAAAATAAAAGCTCAACTTCTAATTAAAAAAAGTTCAATTCAAATTGAGTTTTAAATTGACAAAAACTGAATTTCAAATTAATTTTTAGCACGAAAAGATACAATATTAGTTTACAAACAAACGTTTAAAAAAATATAATCACAAATGGATTATTAGAAATGTGGCATCATTTTGTACAAACTTTCATGTCTTCGTGCAAAATTTGCTTAAACTCTCTATGGAGATCATTTCGGTCATCATTCTGATGCATAGATATCGATAATTTCAAACGATCTTTTTGGTTTTTGAAGATTTCTACCAGTTATTGATGATGTATGGAAGCCTACAAGGTTCATTACCCTTGATGATGTATGGAAGCCTACAAGGCTCATTATCCTCGGCATGTCCTCGATCTTTGCATCTCTTGTGCCATGCGAAAATATTTTCAAATAATGTGAATTTCACCCCACCCCTATAAACTCCTTTTAGTTTTTGAAAAGCTTCGGCAGCCGGTTTAAAATTCACTAAAATATTTTAAATGTAAAAGTTGCTTGATTTGCGAACTGACCATTTTTTGACAATCTTATATGTGGTATTTTTGTGCTATTGATATGTTTTCCTTGAAAACAGAAAATGCCGTGAACTGTAGAAAAATCAAATAAAAAAATGAAACAAAGAACTTTTGTTACTGTTAAACCAAGCATGCACAAGTGAAAATGTTTAGTACACATACACTAAAAAATGCGTGTGAATATCTCCAATACAGTGTTCTTCGTTACACGATCGAGGGCAGTGTTCTATTTGAAATACGCTGATATAACGAACACGCACTGGTAGTCATAGAAAATGGTAGGAGGTTGGCTTATATCATGACAACTTCACCAAAGCCAATGGATAGTGGATAAAAAGGGGTCGAAATCCAAGTGTAGGTCACCAACTAATGGTACGCGCCGATTTTAATAATAAATATAAGTATTAAATACTCCATAGACACACGCACACACACAAACATATATATATATATATATATATATATATATATATATATATGAAAGTGAACCTTGAAGTCAACACTCACACACACACACACACACAGATATATATATATATATATAGTTTTAAGATATGCTATATTTGTGAGATAAGGTGCTCAGTATGAGAAATACAGGATCAAGAAGACAGAAGATAATGATTATCATTGCATTTAAACTTTTGATGATCAAAGTTGACTGGAAGAAGCCGGAAGAGAGTTACACAGATGAGAAGTGTGAGAGAAGTGACTGTTAGTATAGAACTTACGGTTAAATACCGCTATTTCGACTTTAAAACGATGAAACCCTGCAGCCAATCTATTACTGCACTTAAATTTGTAAAGTCTTGGTAAGAAAGAGGAAAGCTCATCAAAACAATTACCATGAAAATATTTATAGAAACTTTACGGAGGGCGGAAAGTAACTGGAGCTGAGATGCCATGTCAGGACCAATAACATTGCAGATTTTATCAAGAATCTCTAAATACATAGTAGAAGAATCATGCGATATATGACAGCAATATTCAATGCATGGACGAATGACAGAATTATAATATGAACCAACTTTCCTAGCAATAGACCTAGCAATAGATTCAATATAATCTTTCCACTTCATGTCAATGGACAGCGTGAGACCGAGAATGCGTAATGATTCGATCTACAGGAGATTAACATCAGCCATGTTGATGGAAATCAAGAAAGGTTATCTCAGACAATTACAAGACAGCAGTTCCATTTTGGATGCGTTAACATTTACGAGTCATAACTTGCCCCAGTTAACAACAGATTGTAGGCCATATTTAGATCATCTACCATTTTGACCTTATGGAACTGATCAAACTTACTATTAATTTAGGAGTGAATAGTTGTATCATCAGCATAGATACCGATTTGAATAATGATAAAATCGAGAAGGTCGTTGATGAAAATTAGAAACAACGTAGTTCCAAGGATGGAGCCCTGGGGAACACTTGCATTTATACAAAAAGATCTATAAGAGTGGCCATTCAAGATAACTTTTATTTCATATTAAAGATTGAATCAGATCAAAAATTCTTCCAGAAATCCAATAACCTTTCAAATTTTTAAGAAGACCTGGATGCTAACTTCTGTCAAATACCTTCGAGTTATCCAAAGCAATAACCCGGGCTTTACAATTTTTATCTAAAGCTTGATAGATCCTTTCAGCAATAATAGATAACGCATCAGCTGATGACCCCCGAGAAGTGAAAAACATAGTGCTTGTTTGAAAGAAGACCTTTCGAGGTGATATGTATAACCAATTCAGAATTGATTAGAGCGTCTAATTCTACCAAAAAATGGTAGAATGCTGGTAGTTCTTAAAGGCTGGCACTACAGAATAGGATTTCAAACAAACAGGAAAGCAAGAACCAGCAATTGTAGAGTTTAGAGATTACAGAAGCCACTTCGGAAGCACATTTCTTAAGAACTATTTCAGGGATACCATCAAGTCCCCATGCATTGTAGGGATCCAGTTTAGAGATGATATCAGCAACAATAAACGGATGCAGATCACAAAGTGATGTTTACACTGATGCGAATACAGCTGAAAGATAAGTGGCGCTGCAACTTTTAAATTTAAATTATTTTTTAATTAAATATATGTTTTGCTTATAAAGTCTATACATGTATCTATTCATTCGTCCTGAAATACTATGGCCTTTCAAATTATGAAGAAGACCGTTATGGCAAACCCTGTCAAACGCAACAGCCCGTGCTTCACCAGTTCTATGTAAAGCTTGATAGATTCTTTCAGCAGTTATCGTCAATACATCAGCAGTTGACCGACAGAAACGAAAGCCATATTGCTTGTCTGAAAGAAAGCCCTGCGATGTGAGATGCTTAACTAATTCAGCATTGATTAGGGCCTCTAGTAGTTTACCAAAAAGAGGTAGAATGCCGATATTTGGAAGGGTCGGGCAGTTCACCTGAATTTTTAAAGATTAACTAGAACAGCAGATGAGAATTTCCGACAAGCAGAAAGCAAGGGGCGGCGAGGCATTTATTATACAGTTTAGAGGGAACAGGAGCCAGTTCGGGAACAGGAGCCAGTTCGGGAACACTCTTCTTAAGGACTGCGCACGAAAGACACGTGACACTGCGACTTTTAAATTTAAATTTTTTTTTTCATTAAATAAATGTTTTGGGTATATATTCTAGCCTATTTCATTTAGTTTCTTGTTCATTTTGTTCATGTTTTCATCGCAGTTGTTATTAAATATTGTCCCATATTGTGATAATAAAAGATCTGTCAAGAAAGGTGAAATGGTGTAAGAACCGGGACGTAATTTTACTGTGGAGGAACGTGGCGATTAAAAACACTTTCTGAATATTTTTGTCTCAGTGAATTATTTTCTCTTTTAATTAGAGCTGCAATTTTTAAACAAATTATGGCAAAACTCATCACGATATGCAACTAATGCATTTAATGTGTTGTTTTGTAAATGATCTCTTTTTTGAGTCGATATAATCTCTTATTTAAATTCCTCGTGGTTTCTCCTATGTATTCCTTGTGACAATTATTACAGGTAATAGAGTAAATTGCTCCCTCAAGTTTTAGCGTATTATTTTGTTCAGTATTAAGTCTTTTATTGTTTTAAAAGTAGTAACAAATTTTATGTTAAGCAGAGGAATACTATTTTCTATCTATCTATCTATCTATCTATCTATCTATCTATCTATCTATCTATCTATCTATCTATCTTGTTCTGTACATATTTCGCTCTCATTCTATACATTATCTATCTATCTATCTATCTATCTATCTATCTATCTATCTATCTATCTATCTATCTATCTATCTATGTTGTTCTGTACACATTTCGCTTTCATTCTATACATATCTATTGCTCTTCAGTCTACTACCATAAAAAGACTCTGAGCGTGCATTACTTATGTAAACGATTTCATCGGAAGTAAAATTAAGTTGATAAGATAATCGTAATCATCTGAATATGAGGCTTGATAAAAAAAGAGAGAATTCTCTTGAATTGGAGATAAACTTTCGACCATTTTGTTTATTCGGAGTTTCGTGAAAGATTTTATTAATTTCTGATGATTCAAAATTGCAATGTTGCTTTTTCTCATTCAATCAATTTTTTTCTTTGTTCAGTTTTTCTTATTTTTTTCTTTTCTCTCATCTTTTGATGTTTTTTGTCTATCATTTCTTGATTTCTTTGAATATCAAACCTCTTCCTTTTTCTTTTCTTCTCTATACAACTGCAGTTCAAAAGTTTGAAACTAACATTTGTAATTTTTTAAATTGGACCCCAAAGTAGTTGTTTTGTACTTTAAATAAGAGAAAATTGTTATACATGGTTTAAAAATGTGAGACATGATTTTTATTAGAAATTTTATCACGACAAAAAGAAAAAAAAGCATTTTATGATTAAATTTTGCTCTCGTCAAAATATCCTCCTTTCGCATTGATTACTGCAGCACAAATCTCTGGCATTCATTGCAAAAGTTTCTCAAAGTATAAGTTTGATAATTCATTCCATTCTTTTTTCAATGATTCTAAGAACTCTTTTTTTCATTTTTTTTACTCCTCTTCATCCCCTGCTAATTCTGTCGCTTGAAACTTTTGAACTGTAGTGTATGTTTAGCTTCTTTCTTTCTTTCTTTCTTTCTTTCTTTCTTTCTTTCTTTCATTCCTTATTTCTATATCATTCTTCTTCCTTTGAATATTAAGGCTTTTTTCTTTTTCCATATTTACGTTATTTTTAGTATCTGTTCATATAGTTTCTTTCTTTCTTTCTTTCTTTCTTTTTAAACACATTGTCTTTTCAGTCGTCAATATCTCTCTTTCGCTTTTCCCCAATCCTTGCTTCTTTTGTTTGTTTCTTTTTCTTTGTCCTCTTTTTTATGTTCATTTCTTAATTGTTCAATGAATATAACAAGAATAAAAAAATAAAAAAATAATAATAGCAGAGACAAAGATAAGCTGACGCGTTGTCACACTCGAGTGAATTTCCATTGGTGTTTTTTTTCAAATGACGTCATTATCATATGCATCGCAATCCAACAGACCGTGGATTCATATAAAATCCGTCGAGCCTTTTTTGCCCTCTTCGAGTAAATAAATAAACATTCAATCCTAAAGTCTAAATAAATGGGACAACATAGTTTTATGCTAGTCACAGAATGTGTCCTCAAATGTACACTTAAACACGCAGTCTTTTATATCATTACACCTACCCACACCCACACACCGCAGTCTTTTATCCTTACACCAATCCACACTCACACACAAAAATATGTAAGCAAGTATATATTTATCAATATTGTCATGCGCAATAGGAAACTCATATATTGTTTGAGGTAGTAGTTGGGCTGGAAGTCGGGGTTCGATTCCAGCTAATTAGATTTCCGATACTGATTTTCAAGGTAAATCTCTTTCCTGGAATATTGGCGCAGCACAATCATTTTGATGCTCTTAGCAATCTTTCCCTATTCACCATCGCTCCAATTTTACGTGCCATTTGTTCACACAAGATTGTTAGGTAGGTTGCTTGTTATTTTCCTCTGTCTCTCTTTGCCTTCAGCATATCATGTGAGTGTCAGATTCTCCAAGCCTTCTTTCTGCATTATGTATCCAAGAGATTTCAGTTGTTCCTTTCTGATTCTAAGTATAAATGTCCATTTTGCGTCGATTGTCTTTAAAATTTCCTTAATGTTTATATGCTCCGTCTATGCAATTCTCAGCAGGCTTCAGTATTTTTGTTGCGTCAAACTGTTTCTTCATGTATGAGGAAGTTGTCTATTCTACACTGCCATATAGATAGATTGATAATAGATAACAGTTCAGCACTCTTCGGGAAAGTTTAAAACATTGAAATATTTAGTGAACTGTTTTTCAATTGGTTCTTGGGACTTTAAATTTGCAAATCTTACAAACATTTTTCCATGCCCACAAACCACATGGCGCCTCACCTGTTGGCAATTCAGTTGCAAAAAGCTGCTGTCCCTTGATATCATCTGATTGAAAGTTGGGGAAGTGTTGTGGATTCCGAGATGAAATTCGGTCTCCAATGAACGACAAACGCAAGAATTAAATATGAGAAATTAAATGTATTTACACAATAATACAATGGGTAATACTATTAGTAAATCCAGGCACGCGGTTAGTAGCAATATATATATATATATATATATATATATATATATATATATATATATATATATATAGTCGAAGTAGGACTTCCTTAGAGTCTACGTGCTTGTAACTGTGACTTCTACAAGCGGTTACCTCACACTATTACTCTACCTCCAACTCAATCACAATCTCAGCTCACTCAATCTCTGTATATTCTGACTGACTCTGGGTATTTAATGGCAGCAGTCCAAGTAACACTCTGGTGGAGTCCACTTATATGAAAAAGGAAGCATGTCCAAAATAAAGCAAGGGTAAAATATAATAATGACATACAAAGGACCTGTTACAATTTTATGAAACGTTATTATGCACACAAACAAAGCCAGATATAGTGGCGAACTACTAAGCGTAGCATAGATGTGGCACAAGGTCGAGATTATGAGTCATCCAGTGAAGATCGAACTCTCTACTCAGTCGTAATTGTTCTAGCGAGACAAGTTTGCTAACCATTACGCCACGTCGAGATGTCCTCGCTAAGGTATAGTGATTAAAACCCACAAAAACAGAATGTGCTTTCTTAATGACAAGGCAGTCACTGCTGACTGTAATGTACAGGGTGTGATGGGTAAATTATAGCCATTTTATATTTTGAATTTCGCGCATGCGCGTGGTTTGTCTTTGATTTTGTCGACTGCACAGTATAGTAGGGTTAGTTGGGCACCGTCTGTGAGAAAAAAAAAGCACCATGACGCAATTTACTCCGCCAGAAATTTGGAAACGACATACTGTACTACTCGGCATTCGCACCGGAAGCTCCAATACTGTCATGGGTCCGTACCTACAACTACAGAATGAACTCTTCCTAACACTATGTATGCTACGCCTCTCAAGAGAGAGGGACGAATCAAGCCGAGCTTCTCGACTTGACGGTCGAACTTTTTGCCTCTGAGCAGAAAGGAACCCAGGACGAGGCCCCGCCGAAGGGCAGAATCTCGTTCGGGGAGAAATGACCAACCCGATCTCGTTTATACGGGTTATACGGGTATTTTTTGGCCGAGCCTACGGACTCGGGGAAACCCACGTAAAAACTCGGCCTTGTGCCATGCAACCCTCGTGGGGGGGCTGATACCGAATCAAGCCGAGCTTCTCGACTTGACGGTCGAACTTTCTGCCTCTGAGCAGAAAGGAACCGGACGAGACTCCGCCGAAGGACAGAGTCTCGTTCGGGAGAAATGACCAACCCGATCTCGTTTATACGGGCATTTTTTGGCCGAGCCTACGGCTCGGGAAACCCACGTAAAAAACTAGGCCTTGTGCCACATGCAAGCCCTCGTGGGGGGTGGCTGATACCGAATCAAGCCGAGCTTCTCGACTTGACGGTCGAACTTTCTGCCTCTGAGCAGAAAGGAACCCGGACGAGGCTCCGCCGAAGGGCAGAGTCTCGTTCGGGAGAAATGACCAACCCGATCTCGTTTATACGGGTTATAAGGCCATTTTTTGGCCGAGCCTACGGGCTCGGGAAACCCACGTAAAAACTTGGCCTTGTGCAACATGCAACCCTCGTGGGGGCGGGGGGCTAGATACCGAATCAAGCCGAGAAGCTCGGCTTGACGGTCGAACTCTCTGCCTCTGAGCAGAGAGGAACCCGGACGAGGCTCCGCCGAAGGGCAGAGTCTCGTTCGGGGAGGTTGACCAACCCGATCCCATTTATACGGGTTCTACGGGCATTTTTGGGCCGAGCCTACGGGCTCGGGAAACCCACGTTAAACTCGGCCTTGTGCCACATGCAACCCTCGTGGGGGTGGCTAGATACCGAATCGAGACGAGCCGATAGTAGTTCAATCCAAACCAAACTGACAGTCATACTAACACCTTCCACATCTTTTATTATTATTTCGTGTAATATACCTTCGTTATTTCTACTCTTGTGTTCGTGTTGTTCTTCCTTGGTCCTAAACTGGACCATAACAAATACGAACATTCCAGAGTGTTTGGGTGTCAATCTGAGGATAGTTCAGAGGATTCGGAAAGTGTTGAATGAGTCTAATGGTGATTACGAAGGTGTTTGGAATGATCACTAGTGATGGCAATGTTATGCCTCCATTCATCCTCCCACAGGATCTCACACCCAATACGGTGGCCTACGTCAAGTACCTTGGGGAAATAGTGCTGCCTTGGGTCAAGAGCGTGGCTACTGGAAAACCCTATGTCTGGCAACAGAACTCTGCACCATGCTACACAAGCAGGAGAACCCAGTCATAACTATCAGGCAATTTATGCAATCACATCACCCCCTTACATCTGGCCACCTAACTCCCCAGACTGCAACTCCCATTGATTATTATATGTGGGGCGCAGTTAAGCGAAAGACCAACAAAACTCCTTGTAACACCAAATATAAACTGAAGGCAAGGATTATGGCAGCATTCGCTAACATAAACAAGGAGATCGCCCAGAAGAGTTGCAGAAGATTCTGAAGTTGTCTGGAGGCCGTGATTGAAACTAATGGTGATTTTATTGAATAAGTTTACTCTTTATCTGTTAAAATGAGATGTCAGTGTTATTTTCATTTTTGCGTAATTTAGACGTCCATCGCACCTTATATCTTTGAAGATCTTTAAAAAAGACTATCACAATGCACTGAGTGTGGTAGGAAAAGGATATAATAAATTAAATGAAGGGATTCCTGGTAGCCCATGCCTTACAGTAATACAAAAACCTGTTCCTACACTTACACTTCACGAAAGGAATTAATCCATGTAAAATGTCTCTCCTCGTAGCTAGATTTAAAACATTTTTTTACAAAAATATTCAGTGAAATAAAATTACAAGTAATGAAAAACAATTTTATTGCTACAATGTAGACCAATTAAGAATCTTTTTTTAATTGCCGTGTCCCTTCAGGACGTGGGTGATGTGGTTCTTCACAATTTTCTATCCTTTGTAAGTAAGGTTGTTTAGTAAGATTTGTCTTTTTACTATTCTGCCCATTCACTGTTTTACCATCTATTTACATGAGCTCGTTAGGTAGGTGATCATGGCTCTCCACAACTTCCTATCCTTTGTAGCTCTAAGTAATGTTTACCTCCTTACTATCCCGCCTATTTCCTGTTTTGCCCTTAGGTACAAGCTCATTAGGTTGGTTACTCATCATTTTCACCTGCCGCTCTTGCTTTCAGTATCACCTGTGAGTGCCAGATTCTCCTTTCCCTAAAACTTCCTAATTGCACACATTTTCCGTCTGTGGTATTCTCAGCGTCCTTCTTTAGAGCGACATCTCGGGATACTTCAAATCTCCTCTTCACCAGTGACTAAATCGTTCATCACTCCCTGCCATGTAGGAGGTGCGGTATTACATAACAATTCATTTCTCTTTTCTTTGTTTCTAACGAATTTTTCATGAATTTTGATATTTTTTCTTTGTTTGTTCAGCGTGGAATAAAGTAAAAAGATTTGGAAGTGCCAGAGTTGAATTCAGAAAAAAAAAACAAAAAAAAGCTAAAAAGCTTTTCATATGTAAGACAGGCAAATGAAATATAAAGTGCGCTTTCCAGTGTCCTAAAAACTAATTTTATTTACATTTCGAAAGCAACAACATAAAACACGTTCAATAAGGTTTATTCGTAAACGTGAAACAAATCAGCGCTTTCTGTATTCTATGGCGGAGGAACAGACAATAATATGTTAAAAAGAACGAATTATCGTTTGCTTAATGTTTCATCAATAAGTGATCCATCAGTGGATACGCGAACTGCGTAACGGTTATTGGCGCAGAAAATGGGATTGATTCCGGTCTAAGCTCTGGTGTTCATAAAAGCACACACCATATACATTTGCACATATGTCCTTTTTTATGTCGTCATATGAAAAACATTAGAAGCATGGAGTTACGTTTTGAGTATTCAAAAGAGCTTTATTTTTTTAGGGCGTTGTCAGTAATGATATCCGGACGAAGTTGTTGATTTAACAAGTCAGGCTAGATCGCTTCTGTTTTTTTCGTTAATAATAAAGTTAGAAGAATACAAGACTGGAGAGCCAATCCAGGTAGATAGTTATAGAATCTGTACTGTGATATGAATGCAGGAGGAAGTGGAAATTACGAGGATACAGAGGATATACAAAGATTTTTCTTCACTTGAAGGGGTTATGACTGCAGTCTTCAGGGAAGCAACCACGTGGGAGTATTATATTCTACAAGCTCAATAAATATCAGGATACTCTTTAAGTATACTAAATGTATGTATATATATATACCTCACAATATATTGGAGAAACAAGCAGAAATATATATATATATATATATATATATATATATATATATATATATATATATATATGTCATTCGCAGACAGTACTGATTCGCTGTATCACAGCTCCTCATTGCGACTAGAAATCCGAATATATATATATATATATATATATATATATATATATATATATATAAATAATAAAAAGAAAGAACAGTAAGATATAAAATCCGGTGTTCTTATAGATATTTTTATTTTACAAAATAGTGCTCAATGTAAATTTACAGAGCATTAATATTATAAATTAATTGATTTAAAATATGTTTTTTTTTCGCTGCAAAATTAAATTCGGGGTTTTTAGCTTCTATTTTTGAAACATGGTTGGAACTGTGTAGCGAAAAAAAAACCATATTTTAAATCAATTAATTTATAATATATATATATATATATATATATATATATATATATATATATATATATATATATACCCAAGTATAGGATTGATGTATACAGAATAAATTGCAATAACCCAATAATACTATTCTTAATAGAGTGCTCAATACAGAGTAGAGGAAATATAATTAAACAACATCACTTGATAAGACACCAGAAGTGTTGAAACAAAATGGCTATTTTTGTAGTGATTTTATAACATATTTATGTTATAATTTTCAAACAAATTGTATATATATATATATATATATATATATATATGTATATATATATATATGAATGATAAAATATAGTTTTAAGGTATGCTATATTTATGGGTTAAAGAGCTCATTATCAGGGATATGACCCTATGAAAATATAAAATAGTACGTTGAATAACAAGACATAGCGGCGACAGTCTTTTTCATCTTAAATGACTGACAATTGTGTTTAGCATTAAACAGACTGTCACCTCTCTGGATGTTGACATTAATATTCACGTATATATATATATATATATATATATATATATATTAGACACATGCGTATCTGTGTATACGAGGGTATATGAATATGACGACATGTAGTTATTAGGTAAATTTTAATTTGATATGTTTGCTGTATAATGCCCAAAAACCACGGAATTTAATTTCTTAAAGAAGAAACTTCACGTTGAAAAATAAGTATTTGTTATATATAAATAAATGTTTTCTTCATCATTGGTCTACACACACACACACACACACACACACACACACACACACACACACACACACATCCTAAAATGGATTTATTTTTAATCCGATATTTTTATTACTTCAAACGTCATTATAGCGAACACTCGTATTGGAAATAAAAATAAGCCGTCTATTACAAATACGGGTATACACTAATAATTTTTTTTAATGTAATATATATATATATATATATATATATATATATATATATATATATATATTGCTTGCGGTAATCGGACGTCTAGCCACACTGATGGGCTGTGAAATAGCGAAACAGTCTGTCTGTGGACGACAAATATATACATGCTCCTGAAAAAATTATTTCGGTTGAGCGCTTCGGTGAGAAAAAGTGAATTTGTAAAAGTGACTATTACTGCTGCTGATGCCAGAGTCTTCGTTAAGACGAATTGAGTTCTCTGGTCACTTGCATATTTGTCTAAAAATAAATACGTTAATTTCGTATTAAGATTCCAGCTTGAAGCAATCGGATGTCTAGTCACACCGATGAGCTGTGAAGCAGTCTGTCTGTTCATGTGAAAATAAATATATATCCATATATACTTTTTTTTTTTTTGATAAACTGGTCCGATAAATTTGTGCAATGGAGACTCTATTATTTTCCCGCTCGCATATAAGCCATAAATATATGCACCCTTCGATACATAGATATATAGACAGATATTTACTGAACAAAAGGGAAGAGGAATTATGGGTAGAAGATCTGTGCTGTGTTAACATTTAGAAGTGGAAAGGCTTAATTGCTGCCTTGAAAATCAGCATACAAAATCCTTACTTTTACCTCAGCTGGAAAATCGACTACTGGTCGACAGTAGGAAGTACGCAGTTGTTTTCACCATTAAACAGCTTTTTTCTGTGCTTTATAGAAGTCATAAAAGCACTAACTCACTCAAATGTGGGATGCACAGACATATTCCGTTTGCTCGTCCAACCGACGTCGCATGAAAAATGATAAACTATTCCGTGAAAAATAAATAAAAAGAAAAATATAAAATATGAAAGAAAAGGAAAAACTTTCTCTAAAATTAATTCATTGTCGCTGACTAAAACAAATATTGAATAGGTTTTTGGCAATTTTCTCCTATGAGATTTGAATCGTGAGTCTGTGCGCACGCCATATTTGTATGCATCTGAAAAATCTAATAAATAAACAAAGCGTGGCAACGTGAAATTTTGACGGCATAAAGACAATGTGTTGTTGTTAGTGCGTAAGTTAATACAACTTCTTGCCCGTAATAGTTGTTACATCATGTGTATGAAATGTGTATGCAAATATCGTGGGACATAACGTAGAGACGAGGGGATTCGCAAAGGTTCCCAGTTAGGGAACCTTCGCGAATCCCCATGAAGACCATGAAGTACTTTCAAAAATATTCAGTCTTATTTAGACAGTGGGAAATACTTGAACAACGAAAAAAAAAAAATCAACAACAACAACAACAACAACAACAACAACAAAAAATGGCGAAAGCAAGCAAAAATAAACTTGGAGCAATTTATCCAAAATTTCAATCGTGATATACTTCATCTAACAACAATTCCAATTTTCTCAGGGGCGCAGGTTCGAATCTTGCTGGATATCGCATATTAAAAAAAAAAAATTCTCGAATATTCACGCCGGTAGAAAATAAATAAATAAATATACTGTTTAATAAATAAACAGAGCGTCTACTTAAATGTGAGTATCCATTAAAAATAACGTTTATTGTCAGATCAAAATATTATTAATTTAGAAAAATGCTTTGTTTTCGTTTGGATGCGAATCGTGTCGGGGAGCACATCTTTCTCCTTAATAAGTTTTCTTGAATATTCAGGCCGGTAAACGAAAATAAATAAATAAATATTATAAATAGGTGGTGTATTTTTTCTTCAATAGTTCGCCTATCGTCCAGTTCACACTCCTCCCGGTCTTTTGAACAGGAGAAGAGGTTTATCTCTTCTGTCCTGTTTAGGATTGGCTTTTCGGTTCTTTCTGAAGGCTTTTCTTTCTCTTTCACTTCCAGTGGCCTCTTGCGTCTTAGTAACGTTATCACCTTGCTCGGGGTGAATTGATAAAAAATCAGTCTTATTTAGCTGTAGCCACAACTACATATCACCTATGATTCGTTGACAAACAAAGCTAAGTCAAGAACTAAGTTGGTTCACTGTGTTGTGCTAGATATTTTTTCTCTCTAGAATCTATATAGTACATATTTATAAGTCTGCTATTCATCCATGCTTTGAATATTGCCAGTGCTGCTCCTATTTATCTAGAGCTCCAAAGAAGAATCAGCAATATTATTTGTCCTGTCCTGGCGTCTCGGCTTCAGTCACTTTCCCACCGTCGTAATGCGGCTTTCCTGTGCATTTTCTATAAATACCTTCATGGTAATTTTTCGGATGAACTCTCCGCTATATTGCCGAGACTGTCTGAATTTAATCACAGGACTAGATTAGCAAAAGTCTCATCATTTTACAGTTGAATTGGCTAGATGTAACCGCAAGCACAAGGCTAACAGTTTCCTTTTTTGTTAAAAATGTGTCTCATATCAGACACTTTTCAGCTCCATGCTTGGATGGCAACAGGTCTACCGCAGAAAGAAATGGCAACTTACTGCGTGAAAAAAATCTGCCACGTCTCTCATGTATTGAAAGCGTGTTTTACGCATGGCACATAACTGACTGACGGTATTTGTATAGATATAATTTATTTAAGTAAACGATCCATGCGATGAGTAAATTGTCTCCATTTTATATTTTGAATGCATGTTGTTTTTTTATTTTGTCGACTGCACAGCATAGTAGGGTCAGTTGGGCATCGTCTGTGAGAGAAAGAGCATCATGACGCAATTCACTCCGCCAGAAATTTGGAAACGGCATGATGTATGGCTTGACATTTGCGCGAGAAGCTCAAATACGAACAATTCATAATGTTTGAGTGTTAATCTGAGGAGAGTTCAGAGGATTCGGAAATTAGTTAGATGATTTTCCAGTCAAGGTGTTTGGAGTGATGACGAGTGATGGCGATGTTATGCCTCTATTCATATTCCCACAGGACCTCACACTGAACACGAAGGCCTACATCAAGTGTCTTGAGGAGGTAGTGCTGCCCTGGGTCAAGAGGGTGGTTGCTAGTAGATGCTCCATGCCACACAAAAAGGAAAACCCTGTCATGGCTCTCAGACAATTTCTGGAACCACATCACCCCTTACATATCGCCATCTGACTCCCGAGACTGCAACCCCCTTAATGTGTGGAGCGCAGTTGAGCAGGAAACCAACAAAACTCCTTGTAAGACCAAAAATGAACTGAAGGCAAGGATTATGGCAGCATTCAACAACTTAAAAAAGGAGACCGTCAAGAAGAGTTGCAGGAGATTCCGTCGTCGTCCGGAGGCCATACTTGAAGCCAATGGCGATTTTATTGAATAAATTTACTCTTGAGTATTTTCAGATATTTTTGTATAATTTTGGTAAATATATCTTAAAAGGAGATGTCACTGTCATTTTTTATTTTGCGTAATTTAGACGACAATTTATCCAAATATATATATATATATATATATATATATATATATATATATATATATATATATGTGTGTGTGTGTGTGTGTATATATATATATATATATATATTATAAATTAATTGATTTAAAATATGTTTTTTTTCGCTACATAGTTCTAACCACGTTTCAAAAATGGAAGCTAAAAGCTTCGAATTTAATTTTGTAATTAAATTAAAGACATTAGTTCCATTTCATTCTCAAGCGAATTTTGGAGTAACTTATTTATTACTGGGTTTTAAAGGCACAGCAATTTTTGAAACATGGTTAGAACTGTGTAGCGAAAAAACATATTTTAAATAAATTAATTTATTATATTAATACTCTGTAAATTTACATTGAGCACTATTTTGTAAAAATAAAACTATCTATAAGAACACAAGATTATATATATTACTGTTTTTTCTTTTTATATATATATATATACTATTTACATTATTCGGACTATCGTCCTCATCTTTTTTGCCATATTTATCACATCGTTTCGGCCGTTGTACGCGCCGGCCTTCTTCAGGTGGTTAGAATGTCGAACCCTTTATTTCGCTCGCTGGGGTAGGCTGTTCAAGTTCCACGTGTCATGGATGTCAGTATTTACTTATCTCCTGTTAATTCCCTTCTCCAAGTTCTCCACAGCCTTAACCAGGTATTGAACTCACACTCTTTGAATCCTGTCAATGGATCTAACTTACTCCTTTATCCACTGTGCCATGTGCCCTTGAAGAAGGCCGGAGCGTACAACGGCCGAAACGTTGTGATAAATATGGCGACAAAGATGAGGACAATAGTCCGAATAATGTAAATAGTGTACATAATACCACATCTCAGAAATATAGACAGTCACTTATTCATTTTTAGTACTATTGCTACTAATGAAATAATAGTGTATTTGAATTTAAATACCAGATACCTGTAATTTCTATTGCCAGATTCATATATTTGAAGAGTTCATTAAATGTTTCAAAACTAGAGCCGAATAGATAGATATTTGTTATTTTAATCATTAAATTGTTTTTAAAACAGTGGGAGTATTTTGTATGTTAATAAAGCTTACCTCTTTGCACTTCTCCCCAAAACTCGGTTTCGATGGGTCAATGTATGGGTATCTTAAAGGGTGTATCGGACCGACGCACTAATATATATATATATATATATAGATAGATAGATAGATAGATTTGTTCGGTTCTCTTCTACAGCTTGATAATTCATATTATTATGTTTATTCTTTTACAAAGCGGGTTCAGCTCTACATGCTTATAAAATTCGAGATATTCACTTGAGATGGATTTGATGCTTTTGTTACTTATAGATTCTCCCTTAATACTAACAACAACAACAACAACAACAACAATGAAGAGTTTGGCCTTACGAAGTACTTCACATCTGCTCTTTTCTAAACATTATTTCATTCACTAACCGGTCATCACCGATCTTACAGCTAATATATTCGCAGTACATGTGCAATATTTGTATAATGATATTGACATGAAACAACCGACGAAGATTCTCTTTCATGAATATACTCTTTAGATTAAAGATTTTTTTGGTTGAGACCCGAAGCACTCAAAAAAACTATGTTACGTCCTTGAAATCAATATCCGACATTTGGGGCACTTGAATAGTTTTGGCTTATTATGCTTAATATCTCCAATATTTAAGTTTTCCCCATTTTCTATTGATATAGAATGGTAGTGAGTAGTGGCCTAATGGTTATTGATTCCAGAAATAGACTCAGTGAATCGAGTTCGAATCTCGTTTATGATTGCATATTTCACCTTTGCGTGCGTACTTTTGTGACAGGCATGAAACGAAATCTCCCATCCGTCTATCCTATTGCCTGTAGTACGTGTCACTCATGAGAACGTTTCCGCCTAAAATTTGAAATTTTATTTTATTTTTTTCTGCCTCAATAGGAGTAGATAGGTTGGCCTATCGTCCGGTTCAGACTCCTCCCCGGTCTTTTGAACAGAGTACAGGTTTATTCCTTGTTTAGGATTAGGTTTCCTTCTCTTTCACTTCCAATAACTTCTTGCGTCTTAGTGATATTATCGCCTTGCTTGGAGTGAATTAATTAAAGAAAAGATGATATATCAACATCATCTTTTGCAAGAAAAACTATATATATATATATGAAGAAATATAGTTTTAAGGTGGGCTATATTTATGGGATAAAGTGCTCAGTATCAGAGATAGAGCGTATGTAAATATAAAAGTGAACATTGAAGACAACACTTAGTGCCGACAGGCTGTTTCATGCTAGACGCAATGGTCAGGCCACGATATATATATATATATATATATATATATATATATATATATATATAATATCTAATAGAATCCATATATAATTTCAAATATAAATAAAAAATGTATCTGTAAATCGAAAATATGAATAAAGACATAAGGAAAAGTAGTCTTTACCAACGCGTTTGCCTTGATGAAAACCATCAGAGGACGAAACACGTTGGTAAAGAATAGTTATATATATATATATATATATATATGGTGTTCCGGAAATATCAATCTTTTTCAGTGAAATCGAACAGTTTTTTATAAAACTCATTTTTATTTCTCTTCATCATGTTTAATATGGTGATGATTTTCTAAGCGTATCTTACTTGTGATACACGACCGAAAATGTGAGGCACCTAGTGAGGATCGAACTCACTATTCAACCGCAAGACAAGCTTGCTAACCATTACACCAGTTGATTTGTTAAACGTAGCTTAGATATGGCACAAGGCCAGAAGTATGGGGCACGCAGTGAAAACCGAACTCACTATGCAGTCGTAATTGATCTAGCGAGGCATCACATTGAGTTTCCCTCATTAGGTTTCATATGTGTTAGAAGTGTATTATTTTCTGATTTTGTTTATAAATGTAATTTTTCTATTTTTTTCCCTAATTTTATTTCCATTTCCTTTCAGAACCCTATTAATAATGAATACACAAGGACACATCTTTGTTGACCCCACCTGGATTTCTTTGCATGGGGTTTCATAAAAACAAAGGTTTATCACCAAAAGATCAATAGTTTAGCTGAGCTTAAAGAATACATTTTGTCAGCAGTGCAGGAGATAACTCCTGAAATGCTTCAAAATGTGTTTTGCAACGCTAAGGATAGATATGAAATTTGCAGGTATGCAGACGACAATCATATTGAAAATTTTCAATAAAGTTTTGACGTAAGGTTTATACATTTATTTTTGTATCATAATTAAGTAATAGACATAAAACTGTCATCGTTTTTTAAAAAAATTGCCATAGAAATAGATAGTTAATTCTGGGAAACCCTGTAGATCGTAATGAAAGCTTTTTTAATGTCATTATTTCTTTTTATTAAATGTTATTTTTAGTGGTTACACGTGTTTAACATTGATGTTTGTTTAAAATCAGAGAAAGTGACATCAATTGGCCTATATAATCGAGAATCCTATTAAAGAGAAGATAATTCTTGGCAGGGGTCGAACAAGCAATTCCCTCTGTTTTTTAAGAAATCAGTTTTTTTTTACCACGGATGTCCTCACAGCAAGACGACACCCAATTAAGATTCACACACACACACACACACACACACACACACACACACACACACACACATACACATATATATATATATATAATTCGTTTGAATATGAGTTTGTAACCCTGGGTTCCACGCTTTCACGATCATCAAACAAATCTGATGCTCTGATGATCGCAAAGCTTGAAACCCAGGGTTACAAACTCATATTCATACAACTGAATATGTTAGCTCTATCACTGATATTGAGCACTTTCCAATAAGTACTGCACATAATATATATATATATATATATATATATATATATATATATATATATAAATTATATTATATTATATATATGTGTGTGTGTGTGTTTCTGTGCGTGTGTGCGTTTGTGTGTGTGTATGTGGTGTGTGTATATATATCATTTTCACATTATTGTTACCTCACCCCACAACCAACTTTCTGCTGATTTGAAGTCCTTGGATTAACGTGTCTAGAGCATCGTCGAGAGGAGAGACCAGGGTGTATAAGCTTATTTTATATTCTGTGTTGCTTGAGGACGTCGGCGATCATGGCTCTCCCTAACTATCTGAGAGACAACTGCCCAAGATTCGTTGTCATTCAGGAGGATAGATATTTCCTAGCAGTTGAGCAACCTTTTTTGTTGTTTCTATAAACACTTATTATCCAGTTGCATTTCCTCTTCTGTCACCCATTACATAAACTAGTTAGGTCAGTTACTCGATGTTTCTCTCCCAATTTGTTATTGGAAATGATATGGAGTACTTCTCCGTTGCCTCCTCTAGAGTTTTGAATTTAGAATTGTTCTCCTTGTTTGATCCCACCTAGGGGTTAAATAGTAAGACTTGTATCAGAAAAGCATTATTATTTCGCAAAAATCTTACAGTCTAAAAATATGTATCAGCTTTAAATAACCTGAAAAACGCTTGATAAGTCATAAAAAATCTATAAAAAACCAACCTTTGAATGTGTCGTGCTTCTAACATTTTTGTATACAAATCGAATGTTGACCGCTCGACGATCCAAAGCAGACTGCATAAATACGTTTCCTGCACATAGTATCCACGCATACATCCGCTTTAACCAAAATAAAATGAACAATATATTGACCAGTCAGAGCCACTCCTCCTCAAAAAAAAAACAAAATCTTGATTTAGAGCCGATTGATCACTATTTATTCTCAAATTAAAACAAACCCGAAACAGACCAGCGTTTCATGGCAACACCTGTGCGCTGAGAGAGAAACGTCATCAGCAACGACAGCTATCACCAATGTCCATTTCAGTTCTAATTTCACCATTCTCTCTCCCTGTTGCCTTAGCAACAGATAGAAGTTACTAGTTTTGTATATATGTAAATAAATTATATATTTAATTTCCCATCCTCAATGTATTCTTTTTACTTGGATTTACATTTGCCGAGTTGAAGGAGGAATTAACATCCCCAACAGTATTAACAACATGGCTCTGTTTACCCATTTCCGCCTCTGTAACAAATGTTCTACGAAGGCTAGATAGCTCAGTTTGCTCTGCTATTTTATTTGTATCTGTTTTTCCCTATGGCATTTGGGCAAAATGAATACTGCAACCTCGCCCGGATTTCGAACTCGGTCTGACGATTCCATTCTTACGCGTCGATAACCGTTACACACTTTCAACAAAACTTTTACCTATGCGTCTTATTATAGCAATAACAAAAGTGTTTTTGTAACTGGCGGATATAATTTCACGTTCGGAATTTAGATTTACTTCTTCCCTTATTTGTTATTCACAAATTTGAACTCTATAAAACTCATAAAATTGACTATTATTTTATTTTATTTTTTTAGTATAAATTTAGTGTTAAACTCGAATCGACTTATTCACAAGTATACGGGATTTTCTTTCTGTTTTCCTTTCTTTAACGACCCAACTTGAATTTCTTTCTCACACTTCTTCTTTCTTCCGCACCCCCTCCTCCCCTCTCTGTTTCTCTCAACCTTCACCTTGATCTCATACCCGTCGAAAGCTACCAACGAAGCGTAAAAAGACGAGGGAATTTAAACGACAACGTGATGAGTCATTGTCCCCACCTGAGAGGGTGGAGTCAGGCTGTTCTCGTCCCATCGTAGTCACGTGGTTTCCGTCCTTGTCATTAGTCGCCTGGGTTACCGGCCTCAATAAAGACCTTAAATAAGGATCACTTATTACTACATCGCATGTCAACTGGTATCAGTTTTTTTTTTTTTACGCGTAAAAGAGATGTTTGGTGGTAGCTCATTTATTAAAGAAGGTGGGTGATTTACTAACCAATCCTGTGTCGGTGGGATGATCAAGCATCGAGGTCGTCGTTCATGTTTAAAATTCTTTTTCTAATTCAAACGGGTGAAATATCATTATCGAGTTAACCTCTTTAAGTCACTATGGTGACTGTTAACTAAAGATGTTAACTAGAATCTTAATCTTTTATGCGCTGTGTCTTTTCAAGACATGGATGACCATGGATTTTCAAAGCTTCCTATCATTTTTAGCTTTTAGGAGTTTCTTTTCTCTGTCCCTCTCATTGTTTGTTCTGTCATCCATTTACACAAGCTTGTCCAGTAGATAATTTGCCGTTTTTCAGGTATTGTTTTACTTACTTGATTTGGGCATCTTTAATTCATAGCTGGGGTCCTGGGTTGTTGTTCTTGTTGACAACCATATGTTCTTTCTTCTTGCAATTGATATTTAGTCCTTTCTTCTCACTTTCCTGTACTACCCTCTCGATGAATTCCTTCAGTTTCTTTGCGGCTGTCATCAATACGGTATCATTTGCATATCTTATATTGCTAAGGCAGTATCCACCAATAAGAAATCCACGTAATTCTCTTACGATCGCCTGTGTAGATTAAATAAATCTAGTGAGAAACTGAATCCTTGTTTTATTCCTCTTTCTATTTTTGTGTATTTACTGAATTCATTTTCTATCCGTATGCAAGCGGTTTGCCTCCAGTATAATTTCTATATTATTCTAATTTCTTTCTCAAAATAAAGTTCGAACTAGAATTGGTGTCTCGATAAAATCACCAAGGAGGAGGCAACGGGAAAAACACTCCACTATCAGTTCCAAGAACAATCATAACGATACACAAAAGTCAGTAACTAAAAAGTCAGACACAAAAAAAAAAAAAAAACATTTATGATCTCGACTACGTATATCTGCGCACAGCAAATTGGGGATAACAATGTCAATCAATTACGAAATTTTAAATATCTGGAAATTGTTTTAAGAGTGTACGGAAAATGTGACACCAAAATCCGAAACACGCACTGGAATAGCGAAAGATGTTTTCCAAAAGCTAAGCAAGTATTAATCAACAGAAAAAAAATCATTAGAAACAAAGAAAACAGTGCTCAGCTGTTAAGTTATATCGGGCTTTCTATATGGCAATTGATGCTGAACAATTTCCTCACAGATCAAGAATAAACTTGAAGCAATAGAAATGTGGTTCTTCAGAAGGACGCTGAAAATACTGTGGCCTTAAGATGAAAATAACGGACGCGTTCTAAAGAATATGGAAACAAAAAGAACTATATACATAGATTCTGAAAGAGTGTTGACATTTCTAAGACACATAATGCTGAAAGACAGTTTGGAGAATATGAAACTCGCAAGATATATTAAAGCCAAGAGGGACAAAGAAAAGAAGAGAGTAACCTACCTAACGAGTTTGTGTATATGGATCTCAGAATAGGGACTGTGAGGGGTGGTGAAAAGATAGATATAACAAACAACTACAAAGGATAGAACGTTGTAGAGAGCCATGATTGCTATGAGAGAGCTCACTTGGTTAAGATTTGGTTATTTAAAGACCTTTGACATACAAGTGTTTCTAAAAAGAACATATTATTTAAACCATTATCTTTTTTTATATTCCTAAGATGTAGGCGATCGTATCTCCCAACAACTTCTAGTCTTTCATTTAATTTTTTTTACTCTTTATCATCCATTTTATTCTTTGTTCAACCATCCATTCACACAAGTACGTTAAGTAGCTTACTGCTCCATCCGCATTTCACTTGTTTACATTATATCCTGTGAGTGTTAAACTCTCCAAGCTTTCATTCCTCATTAGGTGTTCTCGATATTTTAACCGATTTTATCAGAAATTTCCTTGCAGATCATATTCTCGTAAAAATTTCCACGTTGCTCACATATTCTGTCCATGGTATTTTCAGTATTCATCGAAAAAAAATCACATTTTCAAGTCTCTTCTTTATCTATGAAGAAATTGTCGAGCATTCAATGCCATACAGGAGAATAGATATTTAATAGCAGCTCAAGACAGTTTTCTTTATTTCTGTATACACTTTCTTATTTCTTAATATTTTTCTTAGTTTCGGAAAAGCAACTTTTATTCGTTACTCCACTACCAACAATTTACTCTGAAAATCACGCTGTGTCGAAATAGCTGTCCCTGACAACATATTAATTGGTAAAGTGAATTTAAAAATACTGATTCTTCCACCAAAACTTTTTATGGTGTGGAGTGTGCCTAGACACAAAACAAGGACGAATAAATCTCTTTGTAGGGCCAACTGTTATTAGGTGCAAGACTGGAATCTATAGCTATTTATGCAGACAGTGCGTGATGATACGGAACCTTCACCAGCCTACATCGCCCCACACCTTTTCCACATCGTAGCTTTATTTATTTTCTACGTTGACAAATAAAATAGGTAAAAAGCAAATGACGATAAAATAATTTGAACTTAAGTGCCATGTCACTTTAGCCCTTAGGCGTGATCATGACTCTCCACAACTTCATTTCTTCGTTGTCTGCTCTGCGGTTTAACCCATAAGCCACTAAACAAATTACAACGAGTATCAGGAAGAGGCAGTTGAAATTTCTGGGGCTCGTAATGAGGAAGAATGGATTGGAAAAAATGATACTCACAGGACAGATTAGGGGAAAAAGCGACAGAAGAAAACAGCGTGAAACATATTTGATGAGCTAGAGTAAATGGATGGCAGAACAGGGTTGGGGAGAAATAACAAAAAGACAAAACTTATTAAGAGCTACAAGAAAGAGGAAGATGTGGAAGACCGTGATCACCTACGCCCTAAAGGGATACGGTACATAAAAGAAGATTTGTAAAGTCTATCTGAATCTGACAAACAGAAAATGAAGAGAAACGCTACATGGGAAGATTGTGTTGACAGGGTTAACTTGATTCTCAGATGGTTAAGTTGTCGAACTGAACCCTTTATTTCGCTCACTGGGGTAGTTCCACGTGCCATGTCCAGTGGATGTCAGTTATCTCCTGTTAATTCACCTTTGTTAATATTGAATTCACACTCTTTGGGTCCTGTCACTGGATCTAACTAACGCCTTTATCCACTTCCATTTTTGAAACATGGTTAGAACTGTGTAGCGAAAAAAAAACATATTTTAAATCAATTAATTTATAATATTAATGCTCTGTAAATTTACATTGAGCACTATTTTGTAAAAATAAAATATCTATAAGAACACCAGATTATATATCTTACTGTTCTTTTTTTTTTATTTATATATATATATATATATATATATATATATATATATATATATATATATATATGTGTGTGTGTGTGTGTGTGTGTATGTATGTGCATGTATGTATGTATGTATATATATAAAACATTTAACACAAAAACGAAACCGTTTGTAGACATATGTTTATATGGACACTTGTCCTTTATTTGACGTGAGGAACTCGATCTAAAGTTTGTAAAAGTATTTTGATATAAAATCTATATATTTATATCTATCTATCTATCTATACAAAAATATATATATATATATATATATATATATATATATATTCTCTGTCGACTGTGAAGATATGTATATATATATATATATGTTTCATATATCTATATCTATATCTATCTATATCTTTATATATACTATTTATATATACTATATATATATATATATATATATATATATATATATATATATATATATATATATATATATTTATATATACTATATATATATATATATATATATATATATATATATTTATATATATTTATATATATATATATATATATATATATATATATATGTGTGTGTGTGTGTGTGTGTGTGTGTGTGTGTGTGTGTGTGTGTGTGTGTGTGTGAAAATATATAGAAAAAAGGAAGGAACTGGTTAGGTAAATAATCCAAAGTCCCTTAGTATTTTAGTTATTATTTTTTAAAAAATAGTGCTCGATACAAAAGTCGAGCATAAATATAATTATTTATTTAAAAATATGATTCCAAAACGCGACATTAACTCAATTTAATTTAAATAATTATATTGAAGTTTTCGGCTCTTGTTTTGAAACATGAGACTTCTTATGTCGCGTTTTGAATCATATTTTAAATAAAATATAATATATATATATATATATATATATATATATATATATACTATTTATATAAATTTTGGAATTTAGTGATGTTAGGCCAGAATTCGGATCTTTTTCTCCGAACAGATTCAAGTAACTCTTCAGTAAGTTTTGAAGTGTGTTCCCTGCTGCATCTGCGAAATTCGAATGCTCCAATTATTGATTGAATAGTAACTTGCCACGAGAAATAGATGCTTTATAGCAATCATAAATGATCAAGCTCAATGGCTTGATTATGACGAAGGACCCAAACAAATTTCCAAAACGGAAATTGCACCGACAGAAGATTATTGTGACTTTCTGATGGTCCACCATTGTCGTTATTCATTACCGTTTTCTGGAATCTAACCAGAACATAAACTGCCAAAGTTTACTGCCGGCAAATGGATGAAATGTACTTTCAGTTTGGCAAAATTCAACCGGTGATTGGTTAATTGACGAAGTTCAATTCTGTCTTATGACAATGCTCGCCTACATATTGCCATGATGATACTGCAGAAGTACACTGAGTTAGGACACGAGACATTGCCACATCCATCATATTCCCCTTATCTATCGACCACTGACTACCACTTTTTCAAGCATCTTGAAATTTCTCTAAGCCAAAAAACATTCCCTTACAAAAGAGGCGCAGAAAATGCATACAAATATTTCTCGACGTCCACACCTTTAGAGCTTGATTGCAAAATCATAAATACCTTTGTAACTCGATGATAGAAATGTGTAGATGTTTGTTGCTGGATTGCTAGTATGATTGGGTAAATATTTAGTCTCTATTATGTTCGATAGTGAATAATTAGAGATTCCTGGAAAATTTATCCAACAAATAATATTGACGGACTCAATGTGAGTCCGGTAAAAAAAATGGGTATCATAAAACAATAAATATAAAACAAACGACAATGAATGCATTTAGAAAAGGAATTACATGTGACGAAAGGAAAACTATGAAACTAGCTATAATAAGAATGTGTTTGTTTGTGTGTGTATGTGTGTGTGCGTGTATGCGTGCGTAAAAAGCGTGTGTAGGAGAGTAAAAAAGCCAGGAGAAAAAACCATGAAAATGAAGGTGCTCCAGTGGGGGACACTTTACCCATGTACGAACTACATTTTAAGACCAGAGTTGAAAAGCTGTAAAAAAAGGGGGGAGAGAGAAATGCACGCCCTTTTATAGGCTTAAGGAGACCCCCCCCTAGTGACGTTTTTTTTGCAAAGTCAATTGGGATAACCTATATGTTCAGGGTTCCTTTTCTGATTGATTTAGACACTGTTTAAATCCATTACTTTAGGAATAATATTTGATTATAAAATCGGACATTATTTTCCAAAGAACCTAATATTATCCATTATATTCATATCTTGACAAGGTCCAGACAAATTTAAAATCCAGTCTCTGAAGGAACTAAGAAGATTTGAACTCTGTAACATTAGTTTTGCAAACGCAATAGTTCATCTAACCCCAGGGCTTTTTGCTTCTCATATTACTTCGACTGTTACTCTTTACTGCCATGACGTCGATTACATTATTAAACTGAGTCCTTCATTTGATTCCATTCAGCTATTTGTTATTTTTATGCTACTCTGGTTCACAGGCTCTCTCGTTGCACGCACCAACCTTTTAAAAAAAGAAAAAAAAAGGAAGAAACGTATTTAGGGCCGAGCGAATAGTTTGGCTGTGTCATCTATTCCACAGTGACAGCGATAAAAATTGAAAGCCGATAAAGCTCGGAGATCGACGATAAGAACTGTATGACCGTGCTTTGGCAGATGGGCTGGGGGAAAGAAAGGGAAGTATAGATAGGTCGACGGATAAATCGAGAAGGCAAAGGTTTTTTTTTCTAAAATAAAGGCAAACGAGAAATGAAGAGAAAGATTTAAAAAAAAAAAACTTAGATGGCGATGGTGAGACCGAAAGAGGCTTGACTTGATGAGATTGAAAAATAGAGAGAAAAGATTGTTTGTTTTGAGAAGGATTTAGGAAGATAATCTTGTGAAATAAGTTGAAATAATTGAGACAGATGGATAGGTAGATAGATAGGTAGATAAACAGTGAGATAGATATGAACATAGACAGACAGACAGATAGATAGATAGATAGATAGATAGATAGATAGATATAAACAATGAGATGGCAGATAAACTGTAATAGAGAGAAAAATAGATATGAACATATAAAGCACGGATAGCAGCTTGGATTGAGAAATCGGAAAGCCGAGTTCGAATTCCAGTCGAATCCATTACATTCACTTACGTGCTATTACCCTTTGGAAAGGTATTAATCCTCTTCTTCACCCTCCAGCTATGGCTAAATAGCAGGACAGACTGTTTTCTATAACCTTAGATGGAAACTGGTCTAGGAGAAGGACAACTCTGAATTCAAAACCTGCGGAGGTTTGTTTGTGGACCTTGTAGTACGCAGTGTACTAGGTGTCTGTATTCAGCCCTTCAAAAATTCTGCACAAAGACTTCACCATTATAATCTAATCATATGTGCTGATGTCTGGGCTGTCGGTTCCTAGGAACTGAGTTACTTGACCTTCATACGTCGAATACGACGGGAGAGTCCACCATATATATATATATATATATATATATATATATATATATATATATATATATATATATATATATAGGTAGATAGATTGATATGAACAATGAGATAGCAGATAAACAGTAAGGTAGATACAAATAGTGGGAGAGGCCGTAGTCTAACATTTCGAAAATCGGTTAATTAATCGAAAGCAAATTAAAAACCTTCTGGGCCGGATCCAGACTCGCTATTCAGGAATTCTGGATTCCTAAGTTTTCATTACTGCCATTGTTTTTGGCAATTTTCTACGTGATTTTTTGCGACGAATTTTTTGTACGATAACAATTTTTCTAACTTGGAAATAAATTTGGAAATAATTGAAATTAACTGTGAAATCCAGCGAAAGTCATCCGGGAAATAAAAATAATTGTTTGTACGGAAAGTAAGGACCTACCTACATCAAATTGTCTTTTAAATTAAGTGATGACAGAAGAATTATCGTTGGACTTTTAAAAGGTAAGCGTAAATATTAATGCAATAGTTAAATCCAGCAATCAGTTTTGAGTTCTTCTGTAGTTGCCTATCATATCCGACTCTTCCTACCTAT
The DNA here is from genome assembly GCA_903632075.3 of Acanthosepion pharaonis. Lineage (NCBI taxonomy): Eukaryota > Metazoa > Mollusca > Cephalopoda > Sepiida > Sepiidae > Acanthosepion > Acanthosepion pharaonis. Next base: position 933,423 of record CAHIKZ030000758.1, read on the forward strand.
TGTGATGAAGGTCCAATCAAAAATCCCCTGCAGGAACTAACTTAAATGCTGCCCGATAGAGCGACATTTAAGCTAGTATTATAATAGACGTCACGTCACTCTTCCAACGTGGCAACTGGTTTATGAATTTTACCGAATTTTCTAATTTGAAGTAGTATCATATTCAGGTTACTGAAACTCCAAGAAGTATTATTTTGCAAGTAAAAATTATAATTAAAGAACAGAGCAAAGTTCATGAGAACAAATATTTTAAAGGCCAATTAAAAGCAGTGTCATTGTAATTAAAACAAATTTCTAAGGGCAGTATTAATGGGAAATGAAGGATCCTTAAATTGAAACTGGCTTTTGTAATCGTCCATCCATTATTGATATGGACTTTTGTATTTCTTCAGATGAAGGGACCCAGAATAGAATCCATCAACCGGAAAGCATTCCAAAATTCTTCTTTAATGGTAATTGAGCGACCGCCAATATAAACTTTTCCCTTCAGAATGCTCCATACATTTTCAATTGACATAATTTTGAGTCAAACTGACTACTTCATCAGGTATCATTGAAAAACATTTTAATATTCATTAGTTTTCATTTCTAATAGGACGACTTTCAAAACTGTTTGAGCTCCCATCCTAACACCATCTGGAACTAGCCACGCCTTTTACTCGATTATCTATAAGAACAGAGCCCATCCCAAAACGTCACACCTGTACCACCGAGTAAGGACGGTTTTTTTTGTTGCATCCATCTTGCCCACGAAGGCATTCGTTGTTGAAAAGAACTGTTGAAATTTCAGTACTCATGTTTTCTGTCGCGCATTTCATTTGATTAGGCATATTGATACTTATCTACGCTTTTTACAGAGACCAAACAGTGGATGTGAGCACAGGTAAGCATTTCATTTGATTCTCCTAATTTTTTTTTTTTACAAAGGAGGCAGTGTATTTGTTTTCATATTTATTGCCACTTGATTTACGAGCCGGTATCTTGTACTTTTCGACATTTGCTCGCTGTCACAACGCTTAAAATGCCATAGCATGAGAGAGAAGAATTTTTTACATAACTTTTCATTCATCAAAGAAACATTTAGATACAAGAATAATTATTTTATATGGCAATAAACGTTAAGTGGTTAATCAGGTCAGATAGATAAATAGATAGATAAATAGATAGATAGATAAATAGATAGATAGATAGATAATGAACAGACTGAGATAGACATATAAAAAGATACTTACTGATTCGACTGAGATATTTCTATATAAACAGAACAATATATATATATATATATATATATATATATATAATAAATAATAAACGGAAGAGAGAGAGAGAGAGAGAGAGAGAGAGAGAGAGAGATACCGTCTGTCTGAAGTTATGCAAATCAAATGAACCTGAATAAAGTTCTGAACCAATATTTGTCAAAATTAAACTCGTCCATTTCTACTATTAGTAAAATATTTAATTAAACTTGCTGCTACTTTTAATGGTTATTTTTCGAGATACTTGGAATTTACCAAAATGGATTGACCGAAGTTATTATGCAGATTAAAATAATATTAGCTTAAGATCTTTGAAAACTAATAAAAACTATTTTCTGATTCCATAATATATGTTGAAACATGGGTAAAGGGAAGAATCTAAGAACTTCTGAAAAACAGAAAATAACAAAGTTATTGAATGAGGGAATGTCCACATTGGAGATATCAAAGACACTTTGCAGTGATCATCGAACGATAAAGATTGCTGTTGAAAATATAAGTTGAAAACTCGAAGACTTTAAGAATTTGCTTGTTCGAGATGAACGTAAACTAAAGCAAGTTACATCGAATCAATCACATTTGAGCAGCGCTCAGATTTTTGAAAAGACTGGAAATGAGGGAGTCAAGAAGCAGAAAATGTGTAGAATACTTTGTGAATTCGTATCTGCAAAAAACTCTGACGAAAGGAAATATTTTAAAATGTCAAAATTGGGCGAAGAAATACATGGAAATTGACATTTCTAAAGTAATTTTCAGGGATGAATCTCGAGTGATATTTGATGGACCTGATGGATGGGTCAAAGGATGGAGTTTATCCAATTCCTACATGCTTGTGGCTAAAAGAATGCAACATAGAGACAGTAGTGTTATTATATAGGCTGGAATTATTGACCAAACTATTATTGGACCATTTGAAGCAGTTAAACTTAACAGTGCTAAATATGGCGATTATATGAACAAGACTTTATTTGCATGCTACAAATCCCTGTCTCACTGTTTCAAAGTGAAATGTGTATTTATGTATGTGTATATATGGACGACAATGCTCCTTCTCGTGTATTTAAGCTTACGTGTGAATTATTTGAGCATAAAACATTTTATAGAAGAGAAAATAATGGAATGGCTACCATCAAGTCTTTATCTGAATCCGATTGAAAATCTATGGTTAATTGTAAAGATGAAATTATATGAAGGTGACAAACAATATAACAGCGAAGCAGACCAATGGGAAGCAATTAAAACTTCCATGTCGGAAATTGAACCTGCTGAAATAAAAAAAAAATGGATAATGGCTGTTATTCAGAAGAAGGATCACTATATTAAAATAGAAAAAATTCAAAGACTTATGTTTTTATTATTTGTTCTATTATAGGTGTTGATCAATTTTTGATGTTTTCCTTAAGATTTTATTGAAGCAAAATATGATTATTTGGTTTTGCCTAATAACTTCAGACAGCATTTTTTTTCGAATACATCAAATGATTTCAACAAAACATTGATACTACCTACAATTATAATTAAGGCTTTGTTTCGATATCTAAATTTATTGTTTAAAATTTGACATTTTTTATCAAAACAAATTTGAATTATTGAAGTTTATATGATTTGCTTAATAACTTTGAACAAGTTGTATACAGAATGAAAAATAGATATGAACAAACATACATAGCTAATCAGATAGACAGGTAGATAATGAACAGACTGAGATAGATAGATAGATAGATAGATAGATAGATAGATACTGAATGAACTGAGATAGATATATATGAACAGATTGAGACAAACAGATAATAACATAACTAGATCGATAGGCTGAAACTCAATAGATAGACAAACATATTGATACACACACACACATAGATAGATAGATAGATAGATAGATAGATAGATAGATATAGATATAGATAGAGATAGATAGATGTGAACAGAGCAAGATAGTTATAGAGAGATATACAAAATAAAAATATACATGAACAGACATACATAGTTAAACAGAAAGATAGATAGATAGTGAATAGACTGAGACGATAGGTGGATATACAAAAACTCAGATAGACACACACACACACACACACACACACACACACACACACACACACACACATATATATATATATATGGAGAGAGAAAGAGAGAGAGAGAAATAGATAGATAGATAGATATATGTGAACAGAGCAGTATAGTTATATAGAGAAATACTTATACACAATGAAAAATATATATGAACAGACATACATAGATAACCAGATACATAGATAGAAAGATATAGATATAGATAATTATTGAAAATGAAAAACATATATGAACAAACTTGCATACATAACTAAAAGGATAGATAGATAAATAGATCCAAAATGTGATAGATATATATAAATAGGATATAAAGACAATGGCAAAGATAAGCAAAGGCTTAAAAATAAATTAAGAATTGAAGGACTGAACAGTTAAAAGTATAAACTTATAAAATAGCCAGAGAGACGGTCAGATAAAAAGTTGTATCTATTCAGGGCGTGGGCGATTGAGAGTCCTTTCTTTTTTTTATCTGGGAACTGTTGGTACTCTTTGGAATTTTTCGCGACTACCAACACACCTTGATAGACAGACATTTTTTTTTCAATGAACAGAAACAAGAGAAGAGAGAAGGAACACACAGAGACTGAAGTGTCAGAAAGATAAACACACGAAAGAGATTGAGACATGAAAAAGCTTACAAATTTTGGTTAGTCTGGCATAAGGTCTTTTTAATTTGCTTATAGCATCTGGGCTTTCTAAGCTGTCATCAATTTAAATATTGATCAGCTCCGTTGCTGTTTAACACACTT